>OX608080.1:93138066-93155566 GCA_951509765.1 Sphenella marginata | reverse complement strand
TGTAGTTGCTGCAACAGCTAATTGGCGAATTCAGTGTCACAGAGTTGTAAAGAATGTAGTGAATTTTTGAAACGGTTTTATTTTTTTTTTTTTATTACCAAATACAGTTGTTAACTTTAGGATGTGTATTTTTTTAAATAATATTACGCAAATATGTAAATTAATACAAAAATGTCAAAATATAATTAAATCAATAATAAATAGATGTATATTGTAAACTTTTGGGCGTTTTTGTCAGTGCATTTTGCTTCAGTTGGCAACTCGAATGGAAATTTTTTGCGAAGCTAAGGAGGCTATTATGTAAAAAGAGCTTCTTAGTCACTCCACCTCTTTGTATTATTATTAAATGATACCTAACTGAGGATTTTCTGACTGATGTGGACTTTTTCAACGGGTGTAAAGTGAAGAAATTACTGAGGGATAGGACACAACTCTTAGCAGCTCAAGAAATTTAAACTTCTTGACTTAAGTTTTTCATTAGAAACGTAACAAAGATTAGGAGCCAATTCTTATAAGTAGCGGCAACCTTTCCGATCTCCACGAAAGTTTTGCTTTGGCAATATCTGCTCAACCTTCCTTGTCTCCAGAGCGGGCCGAAGAAGATGTTTGGCCGATGTGATTCTGATCCATGTTTCGGGGTGTTCTTTAAAAAGTTAACTGACTTGGTATGGAGATTCTTACATCCTACATTGGACATCTGGATCTAAAGTTAGAAAACTTTCTCCTAGTTTTATATAAAATATAGTATACTCCATATTTCAATACCTTGAGAGGCATGGCATCGCTTTACTGTTTTAAACTTGGGAAGTATTCTTTTTAGAAGATTTAAAAATGAACGACAAGTTTAAAGACAAACTATACAAACTGAATTTTCCAAACTGAGTATCTGTAGATACATACATATGTTGATGGTAGAGAAATTGAAGGCGGTTAGTCTCTAAAAACTCCAGAAAAATTGGAGCTAATGGAAAAGGGGCCACAGAACCCCTCATATAAAATGATATTTTTTTAAATTTAATATTTATCTAAGTATTCACATTAGAACCGTCAATTTTTTCAGAAATCATTTTTTAGAAATCAAAAGTCAGAGAGAAAAATTCAGAAACCAAAAATTCAGAAACACATTTACGGTCATGCATTAACCCACCCGGTATCTACATTTTTATTTTTAAAACGATAATATGAATGATTTTTTGGTTAGATTTTAATGGGTTGTGCTGCACTTAATTGGTAAATATTTAAAATTATAAGCCATGAGCGGCCATACGTTAACTCATTGACGACCTCAATTTTCTTTTAACTCTGAAATCAAATTTTTTCACATCAAAATAGTTTTACATAAGCTTAAGTAGTTGATTTTAAGCGTTTTAACCCTTTAAACGCCATGCCTTAACCCATTGGTGACCTACATTTTTATTTTTAAAATTTCTAAATACATTTTTTTGCTGGTATGTCTAGCGTTATAACACAAGTAATTATGCATTAACCTTTTGATGGCCAATTTTTTTTTCTTTAGAATTCTTTAAATAGGAGTTGTTATAAATATTTGTAAGGTTCTTTGGCAAAGTAGCCTATTTAAATATTGAGAAAGTAAAAATTCATAAAGTGAAACCCAGATCTAAAAATTCAGAAAGTAATGAGACGGCAGAAAAAAATTTTATTTTGCGCAAAATTTTATTTTTTTCTGTCGTCTCATTACTTTCTGAATTTTTAGATCTGAATTTCACTTTCTGAATTTTTACTTCTGATTTTTGACTTTCTATAAAAAGATTTCTGAAAAAAGATTTCTGAAAAAATGTGTTTCTGAATTTATGAGCGGAACCAAATTTTTCATGCTAAACAGCACTGGATATGTTTTTGAAATCTATTTCAGCTTGAATGTAGTTTGAGTTACTAAGGAAAATTCTGACCCTTAAATTAACTTACTTTAAACAACTCCAATTTCGCTTACATCTCCCCAACAACCAAAAAATATTTTATCAAAGACACTTAATGACCTGCAACAAATTTTTCTAATGCTATTTCTTTTTTCTCACAACAATTACTTCTACTCTTCCTCATATCCTATGTAATTTTGACACTAATCTAAAATTCTTATATAGTTGAAAAAGTATGCAAGTTTGTGTATGTAATACGCATATCAAACAAATCCATTTAAGTCAAGCACATCAGCCAACAAACATACATATGTACATATCTAAGTACCAAGCATTTAAGTAAGTATATCCACTTTTGCATACTTAGATACTTAAATACTTAACATAAAAATGCCCACACGTACCGCAAAGCGACAAGCGACTGCAGGCAAAAACGGGCATATCACTAAAATAAGAAGAAGAAAAAAATGACGGTATCAACAGCGTTGACAACGCCTAAAAGTATGTTGGCATACCGACGAGTCAACTAAGAGTCTATGCGGGGTGATAATCACTAGCACGTAACTTGTACGAGTGAGATGAGATGAAATGATGTTGCATGTTTTACTTATGGTAAATGATGTCTCGTACTAGGACCAACGCATAAAAGAGTAGATTATTGTATTACGAGGTTAATGCTAAGTGTTTATACATACATACTTACCTTGGCTTAAGTGAACAACTGTTTATGGACTTATGTGTAAAGGGTGGGAGAAGTTTTGTAGTTGTTTAACAGAAAAGTATATAGACTATTTGGAGAAGCAATTGTGGTAAGAGGAAGAAATAGGCGCTTGCTCTCCGGTACCACGTGAGACAAGAAATTAGGAAAGTTTATTTAGACTAAGTTATGGGAAATGTTGCAGCTTAAGGGACTTCGTGGTGCAGACCGAAAAGAGAAATTGAATAGGACTCACAGTGCTTCAAATTTTGTATGGTTCAATACAAGACAGCCAAGTCACTACAAAACATCCTCCCCGCATTCTTGGCTACATTTTCCTGCTGGGTAGCCGAAACTATGCAAAACAACATCATTTGCAAAAATGCGAAAACTTTTAAATTAAATCGAAGTTAAATTAGCAATACTATTACACAAGATTTCTTTCCACATTCCTCTAGAGAGTGGAGGCTTCTACAAAAATTTCCGCAAATAGAATTTCAAACTTCCATTTTCGTGTGAAATTCCTTAGACAATTAGAAGTATAAGTGGCAGTGAGTAAAAAAGTCAATAACAAGTAAGTACTCTACAATAAGATTACGTCACAATAACAACAATAGCAGACAAAAACAACAAACAACAACCAACATCAGGAAGCACAAAAACTCAAACACCAAGAAAATAAGGAAAGATGAAAATGTGTAAAGAGAATGTGTTGCTAGTGTAAACGTCCTTGTATGTGAGCTTGTGCTTCCGTAAAACAATGATGATGGCCAAAAGAGCAAACAATAAAAGTCTTACAAACCTGTTTGTTATGTGGTCGATGTGATTGCCTTATTTTTGTTGTAGTAAAATACAACTTTCAAATTTCTTTGATTTCGGAAACTTCTTTTTAATCTTTCTCGTTATTTGCTTTACGAGCTAAAGAGCGGCAAGTGGGGCTTACGGAAAGAAATATGATATTTTAATATATGATAAATTTGAGAAAAAATCATATGAATTATATTATCTAGAATGAATAAAATATAAAATATAAAATATAAAAAACAAAATATAAAATATAAAATATAAAATATAAAAAACAAAATATAAAATATAAAATATAAAATATAAAATATAAAATATAAAATACAAAATATAAAATATAAAATATAAAATATAAAATATAAAATATAAAATATAAAATATAAAATATAAAATATAAAATATAAAATATAAAATATAAAATATAAAATATAAAATATAAAATATAAAATATAAAATATAAAATATAAAATATAAAATATAAAATATAAAATATAAAATATAAAATATAGAATATAAAATATAAAATATAAAATATAAAATATAAAATATAAAATATAAAATATAAAATATAAAATATAAAATATAAAATATAAAATATAAAATATAAAATACTAAATATAAAATATAAAATATAAAATATAAAATATGAAATATAAAATATAAAATATAAAATATAAAATATAAAATATAAAATATAAAATATAAAATATAAAATATAAAATATAAAATATAAAATATAAAATATAAAATACAAAATATAAAATATAAAATAAAAAATAAAAAATATAAAATATAAAATATAAAATATAAAATATAAAATATAAAATATAAAATATAAAATATAAAATATAAAATATAAAATATAAAATAAAAAATATAAAATATAAAATATAAAATATAAAATATGAAATATAAAATATAAAATATAAAATATAAAATATAAAATATAAAATATAAAATATAAAATATAAAATATAAAATATAAAATATAAAATATGAAATATAAAATATAAAATATGAAATATAAAATATAAAATATAAAATATAAAATATAAAATATAAAATATAAAATATAAAATATAAAATATAAAATATAAAATATAAAATATAAAATATAAAATATAAAATATAAAATATAAAATATAAAATATAAAATATAAAATATAAAATATAAAATATAAAATATAAAATATAAGATATAAAATATAAAATATAAAATATAAAATATAAAATATAAAATATAAAATATAAAATATAAAATATAAAATATAAAATATAAAATATAAAATATAAAATATAAAATATAAAATATAAAATATAAAATATAAAATATAAAATATAAAATATAAAATATAAAATATAAAATATAAAATATAAAATATAAAATATAAAATATAAAATATAAAATATAAAATATAAAATATAAAATATAAAATATAAAATATAAAATATAAAATATAAAATATAAAATATAAAATAAAAAATATAAAATATAAAATATAAAATATAAAATATAAAATATAAAATATTTCGATTCCTTTTATGCTTCTGGTTGAAACTTATGTAAATACATTTTTCACCTGTTTATCCCTTTCCCACTTCCAAGTACTTCATAAATATGCACCCGTCAGTATGTACTATATTATGCAAATGGCTCCCCCAAGCAGGCGCTTTCCCCGCTTGACCGGTCATATAAGGTGCCTGTAAGTATACAACACAATGCGCTTTGGTATTCACTTAAGCATGCATGGTTGCTCTTTGGCGCTCAATGACCGTTTGAGAACTCTTCTTGCGGCCATTGCAGTCAATGCAGTATTATGCGCATAAATAGCTTTTCAATGGCGACCACAGCGGCTGGTAACTCCGTTCAATTTCTGCAACCGCAATACGATTCATTGCATAAAATCAAATCATTGAATTTGTTTGCGTACGTGACGCGGTTCATTGGTATAATTTAACAGGGGGCTACATATATACACGTAGACGGTTCTCCTTAAAGGATTGCTCATTTATGAAAAAAAAAATATTTTAGTGAGAAATGATTTGCATTTATTTAAATTATAGCCTGTTGTTGACGTTGTAAGGCAAGCAACATGTGGTCAGATTGCCTGATTTACTCAATTTTCGGTGAGAGGCTTTGTGAGGGATGAATATCGAATAATAATAGTTGGAAGATAATTGAATCAAAATGGTATCTTAAAATTAGGGCCTCAAACGAAAGCTCCTGCAAACGAAAACTTCAGACGAACAATTCGTCTTCTAACGATTTCGTCTAGTAAGCGAATTTTCTATAATTTTCGGTTGCCTATGAGTTTTTCACAACTAATATATTTTTTTTTTTTTTTTTAAATTGTTTTTTGTTGCTTCGATCGTCTTACATATTGCAAAGTTCGTTCCGTGATAGAGAATGAGGTCCTGAATTATTTTTTTTTTAACTTCGCACAAAAAATTTTAAGCAGGTTCGTTTTATTGTAACCTAGTTTTAAGCTAAGGTTTTCTGATGTCACGATTTTACTTTGAAAATTTTTTAAAAACACATAAATTAATTGAAAACTGACTCTGAGGTCGAGGTTCTCTCTTAACTACTAAAAAAGTGTTTTTAAGGTTAGGGCCGAACAACCCCACTTTTATTCTCCATAGGTCGATTTATTGATTAATGTTTGACCTCACCTGATAGTTTTTATGTTTATACTGAAGTGAATGGAAATAAAAAGCTACCTTGAAAAGTAAATCACACTCCTACAATTGCAACTTACAACCACCAAGCAACCTCTTCGTTAATCAATATGTTTTATGACCAGTACCTACATACCTACAATCAATCAATATGTTTTATGACCAGTACCTACATACCTATGTATGAGCTACTTAACAATTCAAGAAATAACCGAAATATTAGTTGTTTGTAGTCCAGTGGCTCTTAAAGTTTTTTGTTAAACATAAGCTTTCTTATAAGAGCTTTACGTCACTAATGATTTTATAAAGTCGCAAGCTTTTCAAATTGTATTGCATGAGCTTATTCGAAGTTCAGATGTTTGTTACTAAATATATTTTTACGGTACTACTCCCAGTAACTTGCAGGTGAGTATACTCGCCACTGCCTGAGCTTAAAAACTAGTAAGAAATGGAAAATGATGAAAAACTATGCCCGAGGAAGCTACTCTCCTGGGAGGAATTTTAAAATTCTCCGAAACTCCCCCATTACTCGATTACGATTCATAAAAATTTAATAACAAAACCTTTATTATTTTTTTTGAAGGTGAAATGGAGTTTGGCTATTACCCGTCACTATAGCTTCTACCTACTTGCTACTGGTTATAAGTTCTATAAAATTACAATTACAAAAGTTTGTATTCCCGAGGCTTCCAAATTTATTTATCTCACATAAGCGCTTTATGGTATAAGCTTTTTTAGCTTTAATTAACCAAGAATGGATAAGCTTTGGTAATTTTGGTATGCAAGCTTTTGCAAGCTTGAACTTTCACAGCAACGTGAACAGATAACTAATCACCGGCGGGCTTTTTGTTGTTTGCTGTTGTTCATAAATATTGTACACATGTACCTACTTTGAATTTTGATTCAGTAAGGTTAGCTTGTTCGCATGGGACTTAACTTCAGTCATTAAAGGGCCTACTTTTGGTACCAATATCAAAACGGTTGAGTACTTTGCACTCACCAAGAGATGATTAGAAGAGTATATTCAGAATTAAATGCTACCAGTAAAACGATACTAATTTCTTCGCTTCTTTGATAATGGTACTAGTACTACCGTCCCTTTTTCCCAGGGATGCTCAACTATCGAAACGATTCTATTTCGTTTTGCTATTTCACAAAAAAAACTTAACGAAATAATTTCGTTCCGTTGATTCACAAAACAAAATTATCAAAATGATTTCGTTTCGGTAATTCACATAACTAAATTATCAAAACAGTTTCGTTTCGATAATTCACAAAACTAAATTATCGAAATGGAAATGATAACGTTGCAACGAAATAAATCAACAAAAATACCTCAATTAAACTAAACTGGCAATGCCTCCAAGAGCACATACATACATACATACTTACATATGCGAAAGGTGCCATGTTGGCAAATCTCTTTCATTTGACTCAATTTGTTTGTGGAGTCGGGTTCGCACCCCAAATTTTGTCAAAATTTTTTTTTTCCTTTTTTATATTATTTTTTATATTTTTTCCATTTTATATTATTGTTTTCTTTTTTAATTCTGTAATATTACTATTTTCTGATCGGCTACGTTATATTCATATCTCAAATTTGTATGTTTTTGTGTCGGGGACAAAACAAAAAAGTGAAAATATATAAAAAAAAATAATACTTGCAATTAAAAAACAAAGAAAAGTTAATAAAAAGTTAAAAAACATTTAACAAAAGTTGGGGTGGGAACTCGCTACCCTACAATTGATAGTGGAGTAGCTTGTCAAACAACTGACTGGGCAATTGTAGTTGTTGGTGACGGCATTGCCAGCAGCATAAAAAATAAAAGTGTAGAGTTTAAACGTTATCATCAACGTTTCGTTTACGTTAATTACCGAAATGAAATTATTTCGATAATTTCTTTTCGTTAATCAGCGAAATATTTTTATTTTGATAATTCCATTATCGTTGTCAGCGAAAATAAATTATTGTGATAATTGCTTAAACGTTAAAAAACTGGATCGTTGCAACAGAAACGATTGGTTTTTTTCGGTAAGCGATAAAATTAACGTTACGATGCAAAGTTTTTCCAAAGAAATTGCCCCTTATACAAACATTTATTAGAGAGTCCAGTGAGATGGACTTCATAGTGCAGGTCCTATATAATATATACATATGTATATAATATATATGTATGTAGTTATTTCAGTAGTGTGGTAGCGTAAATTTTTCGGTGATAATCTCACCAAAATTGGCTACCATGTGGTAGCTTAAAGTCACATACCTTCAAGTTTCCTATGGGGCATTTTCTACCACCAATTTCAAAAACCACACAAACAAATGAATTTTTCATGTTTTCCTGAACGCCTAACAAAATCCTAGCTGATCTTTATCTAGCGCAACGAACATTTGCCACCATTCATGCAGTGGTTTAGTCAGTTGTGGAACAATTGTTGCACACTCTTAATAAATATGAACATAGGCATGAGCGTAGCCAGATTGCAGACAAAGGAGGGGAAGGACTAATAATAACCAAAATCCAAATAAAGCTTTGATTTTTGAATATATTCTTTTATTTTTAGGTTAACTGAGCTCTACATATGTCTTGAAGCCGATGTAAGCATGTACTACTCAAGGTAATAACCACAACAAACAGTTCTCTGACTATAGAACTTCACCCTTTCATAGACTTGCAAACGAACTTCCCAACTTGAATTGTCTGTCTGAGGTGGTGCAGTGAAATAACGCCCAAGGAAATAACGCCCATGGACGTTATTTCCCATTCAAAAAGGAAATAACGCCCATGGGCCTTATTTCCTTTTTAAATGGAAATATCGCCCATCTGCAAAAAGAAATAAAGCCCATGGCTCTTATTTCCTTTTTAAAAGAGAAATAACGCCCATAGGATTTTACGCGAGCAACACGAACTGTTGATTAGCATTTTTTTCACAAATTACCCTGTGAGAAAAGAGTGGGAAACATGGCACGCGGAAGGACATCACCGTGGCGGTAGCCACGGCTATGGCACACACCCGGAGTTGGAATGGCGTAGCCCAGGGTTATTTTTTAAAGCGCGGCCGAAGGCCGCCTACGCGGTAAGGTGTCCTGCACATAATAAACGTGGATGGGGCCCCGAATTGGGGATCTGACCCGGGTCAATTTTCGGGTTTTCACTAATAACTTTTCACAGAAACAAAATATTGCTTTTCCCCCTTCGGATTATAGTTACGGAGGCCCGATCCACGATTTTTAAGTGCAGAACACCTTTCCGCGTAGGCGGCCTTCGGCCGCGCTTCAAAAAATTACCCTGGGCTACGCCATTCCAACTCCGGGTGTGTGCCATAGCCGTGGCTACCGCCACGGTGATGTCCTTCCGCGTGCCACGTTTCCCACTTTGGTTAACATGAAATTTGTGTGTAACTATTCAATAATATACAAAAATAATTAGAATATTATTGTTTCATTAAAAAAATAAAAGAGCATTAAGGCCTTTAAGACTTTATTTCTCTTTCGAAGTGTAATAAAGCCTTTTTTGAAATAAAGGCCTTATTTCACTTTCAATAGTGTAATAAGGCCTTAAAGGGCTTATTTCACAAGGCGCTATTGCACCCCGCCTTATAAAAACAGAACAAATATGTTAAAATTTATTGAAACGTCCGTGGGCTTTATTTCTCTTCGAAAAAGGAAATAACGCCCATCAGCAAAAGGTGATAACACCCATGGGCTTTATTTCCTTTTTAAAAAGGAAATAAGGCCCATGGGCGTAATTTCCTTTTTGAGTGGGAAATAACGCCCATGGGCGTTATTTCCTTGGGCGTTATTTCACTGCACCGTCTGAGGTTCATGATATTGTCGCTCCCAAGAACCAGCTGATCACAGAATTCCCTTAAATCTCCCATCAAGAGTACGTCATCCTTGTAGTCATCACCCCTGCTCTCCCTTTGTGTACGCCCATGCATATATGGAGTTATAAATATACACACATACATATCTACATATATTTAGTTTTTGTAATAACAATTAGAGAAAGTATCATTTCGTCATTTTAGTGAGCGCATAAAGTCCAAGAGAAAAACGTGAAAAAATTCGACGCAAATAAAATTCGGAAAAATACCCACAAATTAATAAACAACAAAATGCATCGAAAAAAATTTATTTTAATTCTTTTAAACGAATCATATTAAACTGTAAATCAATATGTTATGGATGGAGACATATCTCTTCTATTGCTCTGTACGTTTGGGTGTACTTGTGGTGGCTGTATTAGTATTTGTAAGTATGTTCCTTCCTGTCTTACCTCGTGGATAAAATATCAAGGTCAAATTTCTTTTCAGGTTCAAGTTTATGTGCCTGCCGCCGTGCTGCTTGTTATGGGCATGGACGCTATTAAACCAGTAATACAACTCTTTGAAAATGATTATGAATATGGAAAGAGCATCATCGTGCGAAAAATAATAAGATGGATTGAGAATAGTAAGTGCAATAAATAATGAAGAACTTTTGAAAGTATGTTGCAAGAAATGTGAGTTGTATAAGTAGAATCTGGGATGAGCCGAAGGGGGATGCGATTAATGACAGTTTTGTTCTCCTTATATGGTTTGAAGTGATCCTTTATCTTTTTCAAACAAACATCAAAAATATGCCCTTTTAATTAAAAAAGATTAAAAATTAAAATCGACTTGTCTCAGCTATGCCTATATAGTCTAAATTTTAGCCCACTGTAGACGAAAGGTATTAATCGCAAATCAGTCTACGTAGGTAGCAGTTGCAAAACTTTTGTCAGGGTAGTAATCGAAATTCAAATATCTTTAAGAATTAATCAATAGTTTGTAGGGCTGTGCGATTAATTGATTAATCAAAATTTTGATTATTCATAAATTCGATTACACAATTAATCGATTAATTATGATTTTTGATTAATCAAAAAGGGTGTTTACTCGATTAATCAAGATTTTGATTAATCAAAATGAAATTTAATTGATTAATCGCCTTTTTGATTAATCGTTTTTTGAATAAAATGATTAATCATATATTAAAACGGCTCAAATTTAGAAGTTCCTTAATACATCTTCGACATTTTGCCCATTCGCCATCGGACAACATCTCAAAATTTTCTAAAATATATTTATATTTTAATATTTTGAAGTTCATATGTTTGGATTTTAATTTTTCTTATTTTCAACTATTTCAAGGCAAACTTTCACATAAAAAAATGAGTAAATTAATCAGTTTTTGATTAACCATTTTTGAAAATACTCGAGTAACACTCGTTTTGATTACTCAGAATTTTGATTAATCAAGTAATCGATTAATTGAAAATTTGATTAATCAACTTACTCGATTAATCGAATAAAGGCACAGCCCTAATAGTTTGGATTAAAAGCGAACAGCTTGGATTAGTAGCTCTGCGCCAGCAACTATGAAACTGTATTTACTCGAACGAAGCAATTCAAAAAGACCTCGAAACTTCGGGAGGATCTAAAGTTTGTTCTATGGTTCTTTGCACTGACAACACATGTTAGTTTTTTTTATTTTAATCAGACGGCATCCCAGCTACTATCCTACACGCCTTAGAGTCTCACTTTTCCTTTTTCTCACTGGGCCTCCTTCTTTGAGTAAATCGAAGATAGCACTCATTTTTATATTTTTACAGATGCTCAAGCCTTCATAGCTTTGGCTGTTAGCATACAAACGGTACATATGATATCTTGTGGATTGGCTATTTTTGGTACATTGAAGGTGAGTGTAGTTCATTATGTAGTAGTTAAGAAAATCTCATTTCTTTGTCCTTAACACACCTTCTATAAGACTTCTTCACTTTTTCTTGCTCTCCGACTTATTACTTCACGCTCTCCCATTTCAACGCATGTGATCTTTCACTTTTTATACCTTTCATGAACATGAAATGGTATTATAACTTTGGTCCGATGTTTGTAAGTATGAGAAGAAGAAGAGATAGACCCACTATTAAGTATACGGAAATGATCAGGGCGACGAGCTGAGTTGATTTAGCCATGTCCGTCTGTCCGTCTGTCCGTCCGTCTGTCCGTCTGTCTGTTTGAACGCAAACTGGTCCCTCAATTTTAGAGATATCTCGATGAAATTTGGTATAGAGCCGTCATTTTGCATGGGATTAATCATTTGTCGGAACCAGCAAGATCGGACCGATACAACGCATAGCCCCCATACAATCGATTGTTTCGATAAACGGGTTTTGGCCTATAACTCTTGCAATTAAAAAGCTAGAAGCACGAAGTTTTGCAGGTTTAGTACATATTATATGCGTAACATGTGTAGTGAAAATGATTCATATCGGACCAACATAACATATAGCTCCCATATAATCGATAGTTTCGATAAATGGGTTTTGGGCTATAAATTTTGCAGTTAAAAGAATAGGAACGTAAAATTTTGTATGTTTGGTACTTATTATATATGTGATGTGTGTAGTGAAAATCATACAGATCGGACCAACATTACATATAGCTCCCATATAATCGATTGCTCCGATAAATGTGGTTTGGGCTACATCTGTATTTTTAAATTAACAGTTTTGAAGAGTTTGTACCAAATGTAAGTAAGGATCGGACGCTCAAAACAGTTACGCATATTCATGAAAGGTGTAAAGCCTTCGGCACAGCCGAAGACAGCCCTTTCCTTACTTGTTTTTATACAATTTTTGATATAACTCTTTCTATATTCGTGCTCCTTAACTAACCTCTTTCTACCGCTTTGCATTTTTCTTTTAATCCCTTGTTTGCTCCTTTTCAGCTGAAAAAATTATTCCTACTCCCATTCATTGTAACGGAATTTTTTCGTGTGATCTGTTGTTTCGCTTCACACATCATACTTATGATTATTTTGAAGAAGAAGCTTAGCTTAGGCTTTCTGATTGTCGTCACTTTGGCTGGAGGCTTCGCAATCTGTAAGTTTATCATGTTTCAGCTTTTTAAATTGTACAATAAAATTCACTTTTACACATCTTTAGTATATCTCGGTTACAATTGGGCCTCAAGTGTTGCTCTCTACCAAATTATCGAACTAATTCATACCGAACGTTATCGTCGACTTTATGGTGATGATCCCTTTAACCCACAACTACCACCAAGTTATGCTACATATACACCACCACCGGGTTATGGTACTGTGGAAAATGTTCGTGTACTAACCACACCACGAAGTAGCGATATCGACGAGCAAAAACAACGACAAACACAGGGTGCCTTTAGGTGTTTTAAATCACAACAACCAGTGATAGCGGTTTTGCCAGCAAATTACAAAAATAATCATGCTCAATATCAATTCAATACTTTACAACAACGATCAAAACAGCAACAAAAGAGACAACATGATACACAACAGAATGCTTACAATGCAGAATTTGGAAATTGGCAATGGTCAGAGTTGATGGTTGGGAGGCAAAGAAACCCGGTGATAAGCCGTAATTGGTGAGAAAGAGATGAGAGAGCAAGGAAGATAGAGATCAAACTATTGATATCTGTACAATTAACATAAAATCAATTTTAGTATGAGGACACGAATGATATTTTCGTATGTTAATAGAATTTTAAGAGTTCGTTTACATTTAAAATTTTTTGTGCAACTCAAGTTATTACAAAATTTAAAACTCATTGTAATTATTAAACAAATTAAAATTAATAATTTTAAATGGAAGCAAATTGTGCTGTATTTTGTTTTTAAAATTCATAGATTTAATGTCAAAATCGCGCTAAGAAATGAATATACTGTCAACATTCGACAAAGTAGTAAAAATCAGCTGGTCTAATGAAAAGACTTGTTAGTTGGACCATATTAGCACCAAAGCTACACAAACACGTACATTAAAATTTTTAAAAATTAAAAATAAAATTTTTACTTAGAAAGTGATCGCTTACACAAAATACTTGCAGCGAGAGAGCGCCATTTGACATTTCATTGACAGCGAGAGCTACAAGTTTTTACTGTGGGAATTTCACTACGTAAAAAATTTTATGTGAGAAACAGCTGATCGTGACAAGGGAAAGCAACAACAAAAATTTTAAAAGTCGAATTTTAACCAATCAAAATGGCAACAGCTGGTTTTACTGCAAAACAGGTGATTCTTATTTACTATCTCGTCTATTGCTTTCTCGACGAAGGAAAACTTGATTACACACATACACATTAATAGTTTAATCATACATACATAACCAAAATAAATAAAATAAAAAAATTAGTTTAAATATCACACTCGACATTTAGTATTATGACCATATAAAATTTCGTATTCTGGTTTTATAACTGTTTTAATAAGCTTATTCATAGGAGGCACATATTCATAGCGTGTATCATTTTTTTTGTAATATTTTATACCAGGAGTATGAACCAGAAATGCAGGATGCAACACGAAGTAGTCGTAGCCCAGCAAACACATGGCATAGTTCTGAAAAAAAAAGGATATACAATTTTAAAATTATAAACTTTGTTTTTAATAAATGCTTTTAATTGTGTTTTAAATCAATGGCCCATAATAATGGTCAAATTAAGAGAGAGTTTTATCTAGTTAAAAAAAACAACATTTCGTGTCTGTCATAGTCAACTTAAAATACAATTTATGTTTAATTTTGTTTCAACGTTTTAAAATCACGGTTTGTGTCTATGGTTGTGCTTGTGACATCGTTTTGGTCCAAACTTGAGTTTAGCTTATTACCAGAAATATGCAATGGTTTGTGAATAAAATAGCTAACACAGGATGACCTTGAAAAACATGCAAAATGGTAATGGTAACAAATTTAATTTTTTTTCATAAGGGTACCCTGTTTTATATTATTTTAGCTAAAATCTTTGTTTATTATGACTATGATTGACCAAGATTTTTAAAAATGTTCTCTGATTTTATATGAAATCTGCGAAGGATATTAAATATTTTGACATTGGGATTTACAAAATTATAAAATTACACAAACAAAAGCAATTGATTAAGGGAATTGTTCAAATAAACAAATTCATTTCATAATACATATATTACACACATTGGATTTGTAATTTAAATAATGGTATTGCCACTTTACTTTTAACAAATAAATATTCATCAACTCACCTGTATTCGTTTATTTGATTGACCTTCCCATGTGACGCGCTCATCAAATATGGGTTCTTGATTGTCGCTAATGTAGAAGGGCTCCCAATATTGAAATTTCCCCTGACGTTTTGCATTGGAAAAAAGTGTCAACTCTTCGGTGTCCGAGGCATTCACCCATTTATCTTGATTTGGCACTAAATGGCATATTTTACAAACCATTTGGTGAAAATTGATCGCTTTCTTCTTACGAAGCATTTGCACTAAATGAGTTTTATTTTCAGGAACTTTGCTATCTTTAGTCACTTCAAATATGGGTAAAACGAAGACGCTGAAAATAAAATAAAAATTCTTTAGATATTATAAATTATATTAGCGTATGTGAAATTCGGCCTTAAGAACCTATGATCAACGTTTCTCTAGCAATCACTCACCGTTCTGACGTGCGCTCCAAATATACACTCCAATCTTTTTCAATCATTTCGAGAAATTTTTGCGCTAAATTTGGTGTTGGGTATAATTCCATATCGGAGGCGAATATAAAATATGTATTAACCGATTTTCGTGCAATATTACGTCCAACATTTATGGGATAAGTCATATTTTGCATGGTCTTATACATTGACGATCGTTCAACATTCAAATATGGCGCTGGGCCATCGCAGTTGTAAGGCCATAATGGTTCTTCGCCTTTACTTAACGGTACATATTCTGGCATATCCGTTGCTGGGAAGTAAATGTGTAATGTAACATAATCTCGTATGAGTGGACTCTCCTTTAAGCAATTGCGTGCATATTTAAGTGAATTCATAGTGGCATTAAAATCGTAGCCCGGCGCATATAGAGCAAAACTGATGGGCGCCTGCCAGCTGTGGAAATAAAAAAAAATGTTTTTGTTGTATTTGAATAGTAATAAGATGAGAACAAGAGGGTTAAAATGGAACTCTGAGATAAACTATTATGCGACTAAGCCGACGACAGCATAATCGTATTTACATTAAAATAAAGTTTTATCTACTTAAACATGACTCTAAAATGAACATCATTACACACATTCAACATAGTCAACTTAAAATACATACAGACGAACATTTTAAAATTAGGGTTTGTGTCTATGGTTGTGCTTGTGACATCGTTTAGTCCAAACTTGAGTTTGGCTTTTTTCGCTTATTGTCACAGCTATGCTATGGTATTTGCTACAGGGTGACCTTGCAAAATATAAAAAATTTCTTCATTCCACCAGCCAACTTTAATAAGTGGACCCTATTACATTTCATTTTAGATAAAATCTTTGCTTAATATGACTGTGGTTGACCAACATTTTAAATTTCTCTTTAAGTTAAGTAAAGACTATGATTATGGGTCTACATGTCTTGACACTGCTCTTAGGTGACCTCACTACCGATTTATGAAGCTTTTTATTTGCTTCGTAGGACTGAAACCAAAATATCTCACAATCATATACACTTACCGTTTAATTAACATTGGCAGAAACTCAAAGAATGTATAATCACCATGTGTTGCTAGTGTAATGGTATCGGCGCAACCAACCTCTGAGCTAATCGCTCCAATTACATAATTACGCAGTAACCAATATTCACCATACTGCAGCTTCTCCAAATGCAAATGACGATCAGCACAATTTAATAATTTCTTTAAACGTGCACCAAGTGTGGGTACCTCGAACTCATATGCCGCCTCACGACTGTTGCTTGGTTCTCCTAATACATGACGTTGTGGTGGACTTCTTTGAGCTACTTCCGCTATATTAGAACTAGCGTGAAAAGTTTGTCTCATAAATACAAAAATACCAAATACAATGAGTATAGAGAGCACTGACAGCGGGAAGTCATGTTTGCGCATTTTTCAGTGCGTGGGATGTCCTGGTACTGGAATATAGAAAGGAAGTTAAGGAAAGGACTAAGCAACAAGCTTTTTTAAATATATAAATATGGGTGTTGAAATTAATTCGACATAAAAGCCGGTAACTGATAACCAGAGTTTAATTGCTGGTTAGCTGTCAAATTAACCGCCGATTAAGCTTAACCGGTTTTTATGAAAGTGACACTTAAAGTATGTACTTTAAGCTCATGTTATGCGGTATAAGGAAGTAATCTAGCCTAGTATGAACATATAGCCAATTAAGACGCATGTTGATGTTTTGCATTTTTTTAATTTCCATATTTTATCTAAATTAAGTTTGAAACTATTTTTGTTAGATTGTATTCCAGGTAAATAAATCAAATATTTACTATGTTATTTGACTTGAACTGTCATTGAACTGGAAGTGTTATCATGAAACGCATTAGTTCAGGTATGTCAAATTATGACAGTCCCATCCATAGATAAGTTATAAGTGTGCGTTTTTTGCTAATGATTGCAATGCTTTGTAAGTACCCTGCAAAAAA
>OX608080.1:93060566-93133066 GCA_951509765.1 Sphenella marginata | reverse complement strand
GATTCTGTAATAAAAACAAACATCGTTTTATGTCTGTCATAGTCAACTTAAAATTTATTTTATCTCTAAGACGGAGGCGAAAATGTCATTTAAATATTTTTAAATTAGGGTTTGTGTCTGTGGTTGTGCGTTGCATACCGCCTACTCCAAACTTGAGTTTGGTTTTTTTCGCTTACAGCTATACAAAGGTTTGTGAATAAAATAGTTGACGCAGGGTGACCTTGCAAAACATAAAAAATTTTCTTCGTACCACCAACAAGCTGCATTTTTTTTCATAATTGGACTCTCATTTCATTGTAGAAAGTTATTTCTTGTGCCTAATTGAGACAATTTTTGGTACTTTTTCAAATTACGCAATTGAAAATCTATTCTAAAAAATTTTTGTATAACCTTAAAAAACTTTTAAGGTGCACTTGCTTTAAAGGAAATACAGCACATCCTAATGTACATACATACATACGAGTATTTGTATATGCTATCGATAAGTTCTTTAATGCTATTATTTAAACAATGTATACCTAATCATAAATCGTTTTGATAAGTCAATCTTTATCTGACTTTTAATAGGTGTTGAACTGTTCAGAATAGGTGTACAGAGTTCAATGAAGTAGGCCAGCTCTTTATATATGGGTCATTCCATGATCCAATAATACAGGTCGTGTCGATAGGCCAGCTGATTTTTATTTTTTTCAAGAATTTTGACAATCAAATTATTTTTCGGTACGATTTTGGATATAAACCCACAAATTACAAAAACAAAATACATGGAAATTGTTTGTGTGTTTGTATGTTTGTCGAGCTGCTACGACCTGTTATGGTTGGATCATATGTCATTCCATATGAAATTTGCCACTAAAATTTAAAAACGCCCACTATAACTTTTTGTGCTGAGAATGGAAAATAAGTCGACACCTATTTTTTTTATTTCATTCATAGTGGTCAAATTTTTGAGTTATGGATTTTTGAATTTTGGGCATTTTGAAAATTGAATTTTTTTTTCATTATTTTCGAGTTCGCGAACAAATTAACGGAATTGGATGAAATTTTCGGACTGACCTAATGAATGTTAGATCTATCTACCAAAAAAACCCAAAATTGAAAAAAAATTTTTTTCTATGAATTTTTTTCAACATTTTTATAAACAATTTGCAATTGCTAAAAAAGAGTATCTGCAAATTTCGTTTTTCTTTTATTTTATCATGAATTGGCCTTTTAATAATTTTCAGTAAAATAGGGCAATGGAACATTACGTGTTCTGCGTTCCCATTTCGGTGGGGCGGATTGGATAGAAATCATTCTCGTAAAGTCTCATCTCATCTACCATTAGTTATATGCCTGGGATGGTTGTTGGACTTCAGTCTCCCTCGTACGGATAATCCCCTCTTCAGCTGTTTCAAGTTGTTGTATATCAATTACGGGATTCATAGCCCGAAATCTGAGGGATTTATTTAGCGACTCGGTATGGAGGTTGTTTAGAGCCCTCCTATAAAGACGAAGATCAAAGATCATCGCAGCAGTTTTTAAATAGCGCTATAGTAGCGTCCTTTTTCGCCATCAACTTTTCTCTGAATTGTGTATAGCAATGACCAATCTCAGTTGTATTGAATGTTGAAACATTTTAAATATTTTTGTTTTTAAAAGAAGATCCACAAAAAGGGTATTTTAAAAAAAGATATTGAGGTAGAGTATACATAAATAGTGCTGACTGAGCCAAAATTTACCTAAACATATTTAAATAAAACACATATAGTTAATCGAACCTTAATTTGCCTGCCTTTTTGATAATATGTAATCAAAATAATTTCAAAATAATCGAACCTTAATTTGACTGACTTTCTGGTCATAATCAAAATTAATTCGAATTAATCGAACCTTAATAAGGCCAGTCAGCCTCATCATCAAAATAATTTCCGATCATAATAAAAAAAATTTCGAGTTAATCGAGTCTTAATTTAACTGACGTTATGGTCTTTATCAACATAATATAGAGTTAATCGAACTTTAATTTGGCTGACTTTCTGCTTATCAATTTTATGTTTCTTCCGCTGCTCAGTTATGATTTCAGAAGCTCGTTCACGAATTTTTCACGGCTAAAGAATTTAGCCCATGTTGAAGCCATTATCTTCTTTACATTATTCTTGCTTGTTAACCTTAAGAAATACCAATTTAATTAGAGATAAAAAAATATGTATGTCTTTGCGAATCATCTTTAGCAATCGAATTGAGACTTATTTCGTATTTAAAGAATGACACACAATCAATGAACCCATTTAGTGGTCTGAAGAATACCGAAAAGTTGAGGTGGTTACGTAGAATAGCGGTTACCCAAAAACCAGAACCAACATGTTCATTTTACAAGGATTACGCGTGTATCAAACATTTTTTGCATTTCAAATATTTTTATTGGGAAGCACACGGATTATAAATGATTGCAAAGCTGTCACATCGGGAGCCGCAGAATATATACGAAATCCGATACAAGAATGTCTTACACAATATCCGCTCATCTATTGTAATGGTGCAGCGTCAGCTTACTGCAGCCAAGATGAATGTATGGAAGAGTTCGAATGTGTAGTTGCAGGAGCAAGCGAGGAAACTAGTGAGAGCGCAGCAAGTAGCGAAGTCGAATCGACAAGCGTAAGCAATCCATCAACAACGTTCGAGTCAAGTGTGGAAACAAGTAGCGCTACAGAGCCGAAATCTTCGTCTATAACAACCAGTACAGCAACAACAAGCACTACAGAAACAACTTCTACCACCACCTCCACGACACACTCGACACCAGTATTTCCAACAACAATCAATATTCGCAAAGTGTGTCGTGTAGGTGTCATGAGAAATTTTCCATACACGAGAAATTGCCGTTATTATTACCGTTGCACCGATGGTTACTTCGTAATACAGGATTGTGGGTTTTATATGGCTTTTGATGTGATCGATGAATATTGCAAAAGTACGAGAGTAGCGAGGTGCTATGGAAGAGGAATTTGGAGCAACTAGCTTTTATGATTTTTTTTTTTTTAAATTATGTACATTAGTTAATTTATCGAATTCAGACGGAAGAAAATAAAAAAGAGCTGAGTGTGCTGGAATACAAATTTTTCTTCACAGAATCCCCCTCTTCATCAGAGTTTGAGTAGACTATTCGGAAGTCTAAAGACTTTTCAGAACACCCTAATGCTAAGCGTAATGAAATTCAACCCACCCTAGCATTTTTGACTTTGCACTCTCAAAAGGTATATGAGTATTGTACCAGCTGACACGTACAGCCGACTTCCGTTCATAAGTCGCTCAGCTATTACATAACACATTCCGATGTGAAATAATCTCGGCCCGGGTTTAATAATAGGCCTGTTTTTTTTTACACGCATATACATCTGCGTCTGCGACTAAAAAAACGGTCATCCACAATTGCGGTTATTCCATTATCAACGCGCATACATACATACATTTCCTCTGTTGACATTCCGGTTATTAAGTAAGTTCTGTAAGTTGGTTAGCATGCGGACATTGAAGCAACTCAGCCCGTCTTGTAACCTTCAGACGCTCTTAAAAACTCAGCGACGCTAAATAGTGACTTTGCACGCAGAGAGCAGTTGCGAGAGAGTAATACTGATTACCTTTAACTTAATACCCCTGCGGATAGGGGTTTAGAATATGCCCGCGGTAGGCATACCGGTCGTAAGAGGTGACTAATATGCACAAAGGTAATGATGTGCAACTCGATGGTTGATCTACGGATATGATGCCTCCCACCTCTCATTACCCATCTTCTCTTTCCTTTCGGAAGGAGGGATGACATGACCTAGAAGGTTCCACTGGTCATACCAAATCGCTACCACGACAGTCGGACAGTACCGCAAGGGAGTACCGGAGCGTACCGGATTCATATCCGGCCAAGGACTGTTATTTCGACAACGCTCCCCAAAACCTTCGGGGAGTGATTTTGTTGCTAAAACAACAACAACAACAACCTTTAACTTATACTATTTTAATAGTTCTTCTAGCGCAAAATAATTGTCACTTTAATATATGTAATTAGACAGGTTTAAATAGTTAAATGATACTTCAATGATGTTTATTATGATCTTTATTGACAAGTAATTAATGGCAACTTGCATTGGCGCTCTTATCTCTCTTACTTTACTGGTGATAAGCAGCAAACACGGTCTACTGGTTTCCTTGAATTTGAATGTGTCATATTTATACCAATAATTGCAAGTATGTATAGTAAATAGTAGATGTGTATTCAGGTTTGCCACCGTACCATAGATGTGACGGGCTAAACATTTACCTGCTCACATTTGTCCAATAGAGCTAGAAGTGAAATATATGTAATTGGAAAAAACAAAATCGAAAATGGCGGAATCGACGTCGATGTTCTCTTCATACAGCCGTAGTTTAAGACTCCTCTACTTTCTGAAAGGGGTTCGGCCATAACAATTTTGACTTTCCTGTTTCCTCGCAGCCATGAGTGTGTAGATCATTTTAAACAATCAACTAAAACACGTTTTTTCTAATTTTACGATGCTATGCCGCAAGTAGTGTCCAAATAGTTTAATTCAAATAAAATTACATCTAAAATATATCTAGGTTTGCCCTTTAAACTGCACGGTCCATTAGCTGTTGCACCGAAGTTGGCATCCAGTTCTTCATAGTACTATCGCTTAGCATACAAACATTACGATCGATGTAACAGTAAAGTTTGCCAACACGATAAACCTGAAATTTGATAAAATTATTATAATTTTTTCGATGCAGTCCATGTACAAATATTGACTCACCTGTTTACCCAGCTCTCTTCTGCCCGGCATTGGAGCAAATAGAATACCACGTTCGGCACACTTTTGTGAAACCAACTCTTTGAATTCCAGTTGAGCCGGAGCTGGGATTTGTAGATCCATTAATGCAGGGGCCGGCACCGGCGGTGGTAGTGGTGGTTGTTGTTGTTGTGTTGAATTCATATTCGGTGCATTAGGTATCGTAGTTGTAGCAAGACCTTGCTGCGATTGCACATCTGTAGCACGATGCATTATTTCAAGAGCGCGACGAAGATGCTCTTTTACCAGCGGCTCGCGTAAAATCTCTTCAGTAAACATACTCTTCCAACCAGTATACCAACGTGAGATTTCTGCATAATCTGGAGATTGATTAAGCCACAGCACAAGAACTTGCATCCATTTGGGAAAGAAATACTTATCGAGCAGAAGAGACATTTGGTGTGTGGTGAGAAGTTCATGCCACTCCCACACTTGATTCCACAATTCCAGCTGTTGTTGCAATGGATTTATAATAAATTCATTTAATACCATTTGTAATTTGGGTATAATATGTTGAGAGAGGAAACGTTGCATTTCGATGTCATCGAATGCGCCCTTCCAGGGGGTGAGCATGGCACGCGCAGAACGATCTTGTGGCATCCAAGCTTGCAAGGCGGCTGCTAACTTCTCGCGTATCGTTGGAAAGATGAACTCCTCCATTTTATGACCAAGTATGTTATTCCATGGAAGTATCCACATGTGTATGGGCACTGTATCAGTTAGGGGATCCCAATCACGCACGCCATTATTTAACTGCGGCAACACCAGTTGTTCGAGCACAGAATCGAGTATCCATGTGGGAAACAGTGGCGCCCAACAATCGAGCAATGCAGCCATAGGTTGATGTTGTTTTGGATTCCATGAGGCAGCGCATGCGCGAAAACTTGGTATAACACCAGCCCATACGAGTGATGAGTACGGATCGAAAATGTTGCGTGATTCATTTTGTGGTTCCGTATTTGTCTCGAGTATGCCACGCCATTTTTTTATGATTTCCACGTGTTGTGTCGGCTGTTCAAGTGGTTTCCACGTTTCGAGCGATATCTTTACAAGTGGCGCAATTACACCTGCTGCTAAATCACCTAGCGCAAACTCTTGATATTCGGCAGCATAGTTTTGTTGTAGTGTAACGAAAATTTGCTCGGCACGTTGGAGCGTTAACACTTCATTACTTTGTGTGAGCTCTTCTACGAGTATGAGGGCTTGTTCTAATGTATCGATATGATTCTTTTCCAGTTGAACAATCTCATTAAGATTTTTGCGTTCATGCTCCAGAGCTGCTTGACGATCAGTTGCCTCGCGTTCAGCTTTATCGAGTGTGATGATATCTTGTTCGCATAAATTTACAATTAGTTGCAAGTTATGTGTGAGTTCGGGGAGCGCAAAGGTGGCGCCCTTTTTGGCGTTGATACTGCTACTTGCCACAGCTTGCTCCAAATCATATAGTTCTTCGTCGGGTACTTTGGTCTGTCCTAAGGCGTGATAACCGCTGAGGACACGTTTTTCTGGGCCCGTCATGTCAATAACAGGCACATTGCCGATCTTTTTTCTATAAGGAGAATTTGAATTAGAACTGGTTGGTGTCTTCAAATCTTTTATGAGTCCGTTGAATATTTGCATTTCTTACCCAATTTTGTCAGAAAACATGAAGTTTCCTTTTTTCCCCTTTTCAATGACTTCCTCGACAGAACGATAATAGTAACGCTTGCCCTTTTCTTGGCGTCCCTCTGTCTTTTTCCATTTGTTCAGCTTCTCTTTGAATTCCTTGGCTTCGCGCACATCTTCGTCTTCCTTCACCACCGGCTATAAAACAAACAAAAATGTACTATACATATTTTTCTATCAAGCAAATTACTCTAATGCTCACCCCCTTCCCACCCACACTAGCAGCCGCCTCCGGTCCGTAAGCTCCAATAGCACCACGTCCTTTACGTACATGTGCCTGCACTGGTTGCGAAATGCCTTGCAGCTCTTTACCTAAGCCTTTGCCTGGTTTATAACCCATCTGCAACAGCAATTTCGCACCAATACCACGTGTATGTTGTTCCCATGCTCCCACATTTGGATTACTTGTATGTCGTCCAGCGCTATCACGCTGTTGCCGACTGGCTTCAACTCGTTTTTCTCTTGTACGTTCATCATCAGAGCTAGATTCCGAACCACTCTCTTCGCCTCCATCTGCACCTTCAACTTGTTTACGTCCAAACGATGGGCGTTCATCTGCATCATCGTCGGCATCACTTTCCTCATCTGATATTTCATTTTCTTCGCCATCTGCATCTTTCTTTTTATTCTTTTTCCCTGCTTGCTGTATGCCACCGGCAACAAAGCTAACGGGCGCTGAGTAATCTTTCGGGCGGCGACCAACACCGCGGCGCCCACGCCTATTACTAGTTTCTTCGCCACTGTCATTATCACTATCATCGGCCCAAATGCCTAGAGGATTTAATTGGTCATAATAAGAAACATGTATTTTAAATCGGAACGTACCATAAATTAACTGATTCTTTGTTTGATATCGTCGTCGTCCTGGATTGAACTCGTTATCCAAATCATAATCGGTTATTTCAAATCGCTCATATTCATTGTCCGACATGCTGCCCCTCGTATGTCTTTGGTAATATTTTTAATTAATTAAAACAAGCAAATTTTAATAAATAGCAAGAAATTTCAGGATACAATACAAAACGAAACAAAAAATACTTCTGTCAAAAACAGCTGAGCTATCAACTACTCCAGGGGCTCTCAAAGAGAACAGGGTTGCACTTTTTAGTTACTTCAAAAGGGCTGCCATGTACTGCAGAATTGTTATGTGCAAAAGATATCAAATATAGATCATATAGAAAACATCTGATTCCAGTAAACATATAAAATTATATATAATTGATTTTTTGATTCACTTTAAAAAGTTAAATTCATAATATTCTCTTTATCTAATTGTGTTAGAAAAAGTTAAAAGTTAAAGAAGCAGGAAACGCCATGTCTAAACATCGTTTGATCTCTGGGGATCAGGGAGAATCAAAAACTCTGAAATTGTTTTTAAAATGCACCCCAGTTCTCACACCTAGGTTATCTTCATATATTCCGAAGAAATGCTAGACCTTTTTGTAAAATATTAACTTAAGGTTCAGTGGCCATCGTGGTAGGGGTACTCAGGTCTTAGCTCATAGTGTGTTGTTTACAGAGGGTCATACTTAAAGTCATTATTACTAGCACTTATAAAATTCTGCCTAAAATCTATCTGTAAGTGCAAGTCATACTTAATTGACGCAATGAAATTGACCTTGCATTTCACTAAGTTGTTCGGAATTTCTTATGTTCTCGTAAAATTCTAACTAGCCCAATTAGCTAACAAAACCTTCTTAATAGCATAACTACCCAGTAGTAAAAAATTCATTACTGAAAACTGTAACGAAGTCAGTAATGGTTCCGGTTAAGAAAAACAAAGTTTCCATGGTGCAGAAATAGTTTCCATTCTGCTTGACGAAATATTGACCTGTGAGTTATTATTACAAACTTATTCACTTTCAAAAAAAATTTGGATGCTTAGGATATTAGGAAACATAATATATTCATAAGATTGGTATGCAATTTAAATCCATAAATATATTAATAAAATTGCAGGAGGAAAATATGTTTTTTTTACGCAGGCAAAAAACTTTAAAACTCGATTTCTCAGACTAACAGAAACAATTCAAATGAAACTTATATATGTCTATATTTCCATTCCTCTATAATCATGTATACTTATTAATATTAAATAGTAAATAAAGCTGTATAGAAATCCTCACCTGACGCACCTACCCAGCCCACGCATGATATTCGCTATATGAATGCATATATATTTAAAAATCAACCCTATTATAAAAATCGCAACCCGTACTTCGATTACGGTTGCCACCACAATAATAAATAAGCAATTAAATGCATTTGCAAAATATTAACTCATTTGTTATTGTATTTAATTATAAAATAAACTTATTTTTTCAATTTCTCTCAAACATACATTTACTCAAACCACCCAATTGCCCTGGTACGCACATGCGCCCTATGCCAGCCATTCGCATACAACCCTGTACATGTGAGCATGCAATTCCTTGCGTTTTCCGTTTTGTCTTCATTCGGTGTTTGACGTGAGCGCACGATTTGCAATTTTTATTGAATAGCGGAACATAAAATTCTTTCTATTAAAATTCATTCAATATTTTAAAATCTAATTATAATTGCTGCAACAAAATAAAATTCATACAACTAATATAAAATAAATGAAATCATCAACTTGCAAACAAATTTATCGTGTGCTAAAGTGACAACTCCAAGACATTCCGTGATTTCTCGAAATATTCTTGCAAGAAACGTGCTGCCTGCTTCTGTCAAACGTAAACAGCGCCACTTCTAGTGTACGGTTGTGTGTGCGTGTGTTTTGAAGAAAGAAGATAGGAAGGAGATAAACAAAACAGTGCATTTTATATGAAAGGCAATTAAATAAATGCGTGCAAGTATAAAAACAAATACATAAAAACACGTGCTACCGTAAGACCACAACAAAATCGAAATTAAAGCCGCCAAGAAATTGAAATTTCATTTGGCACATTGACGAGTTTATTTAAATTGTGATTCTTAAGACAAGCAGAGATTTCCACTTGTTTGTAAATACTTGATATCTATTTTAGCGGTTATTAGGCGTCCAAGTGAAAATGGTGCAGGTGAGTCAATATATTTTTGTTGTATGCAAATAAGGATATGATTAATTGGAATTCAGAGACAATGAACTATCGAATGCTTGACTAATCTTTACTTTAGGTAATATTGTAAAGACCAACAAAACAAGGGTTGAGTCGGTCGAGTAACTTAGCGTACCTGAATCCTTATCGAGCATCAAGAAAAGTGTAAAAATATCATTCCCACGACAGCCGGTTCTACGTACCGGAATGACTCGCGTTTTTCTCGCCCAAGAGCTGTTATTTATAACTTTGCCACCTATAAAGTTTTGTTTGCCCACTTTTCGTTCAAAAGGCTTTACGGAAATGTAAATGTGAGGTCTTTAAACAAAGAACATAAAATCTACTTTCAATGAAAAATTGGGTATTCGTTTCCTTTAGCACTCAACTGCTAAAACAGGGAAAGTTGTCAAAATACGCGTTTTGACTTCATTATCAATTCTGCGAACTCGAAATTAAATTTTTTTTGTTTTGTGAAGAGATATTTGCACTTAAAGTTCACAATTTTCTGTTACATATTTCCATGTGGTTGTTGTAATCACAAACCCACGCGGAAAGGTGTTCTGCACTAAAAAAACATGGATCGGGCCTCTAAATCAGGGTTTTGGAAACCATTAAAAAAGATTATTCGTCAATATCGTGGTCGAATAATGTGGGAAATTCTAAACCAAAAAAAAAAAACAGTGGTAAGAGGTGGACAGTTTCTATTCATTGCCACATAACTCTTTTGTGCGAGAAAGAAGTTGCTCCATCCTAAGTTTCCAACGAAACTGAGTTGCACAGTTTTTAATACCTTTTTCGGGACATTGTTTGCCAAAAACCTGGTTATTATTTAGCTTACTGTAGTAGGTACCTTGATAAGAATATGAGTGAGGGATAATAGCATAAACAGGTTGCCAAAAACAGTTCAAGCTAAGAAAATGCCAGCAATCAACACTGAAGTTTTACTTTAAGTATTCACTTAATTGAGTTTTCTGGGGTGCAAAGAGGCCAATAAAATAAATCTGGATAAATAATTGATGATTGATCTGCGGATATTATGTCTCTCATAACAAACTTTCTCCTTCTATATTGTCTTGGTCTCTGTCTGTATCTCTTTCTATCATTCGTTAAAGAAAGTACCTCCAAAAACTACATATTGATGTTTAAAGAGGTAAAAGATACACAATGGTAATATCACCAATCCGCATTAAACTGGGTTGTAGCAGATAGGGAAGAAGGTATGTCAAGCAAACAAAAAACCGTACCAGTTTTTCTTGACATTAAAGAGTATTTCAATATATTTATAGGAACAACCTACTGTGGAAACTCTACAAGAAGAAAGCAGAGAACTGAGCTCTTCAAAAGTATAGTTCTTCAAGGCAGGGGGGTAGCGACTTGCCTAATGTTTGTCCGGCATGTGGCTTGTCCCCCCATAATACTAACCACCTTTTCGTCTGCTCAGCTGAGCCTACTCTTCTAACACCCATATCCCTCTGGTCCGCCCCTGTCGAAGCCGCTAGGTTTCTAGGACTTCCGTTAGAAGAGCCTGATGACAATATTGGGTAGATCCGATTAAATTCTTAATCTACAGACCCACTTGTATCCTGGCCTATTGAGGATCGCCACGAGTCCTCGAACGATATGATTTTACAAGAAGAAATCACCTTAAATGAGTTCTTCAAAAATATGTACGACCCACTAACGTTTGTGATCCCAATCTATGTATGTATATAATAGAGTTTTAAGTGAATAAAAATCCTTTGTACTGATCACACTACAAGCCATTTATGCAATTTCCTTGCCAACTTTGGTAATTTTGAATTCATTGGTCTTCTGTGTGCCGACTCAAAAGCAATAACTGCAACCTAAAAATATACATACGCATCAAAAAGTATTACAAAAGCCACAAATATAGTTTACTTACTTTTTTAAACTTTACGCCTTTAAGTAAATTAACTACTTTTCTAAAGCAGATTGTGTGCACTTTGCCTGAATAAATATAATGCGAGCAAAAAATTAAATATAACAATGCGTTTGCTCTTATTGCGACATACAGACATTCATACATAACTATTTGTTATTGCAGACATATTTGCGCCCCTACTTGAAATATTTACACAGTGCCGTATTTAGATTTTTAGGGCTCGGAGGCTAACATTTATTTGGGGCGCTAATTTTAATTTTCCTTGATATTTGTTGCCATCAACTATCCATTTTTGGAATAAAAATTTATTCGAATGGCTTCTCAAGCACTTTCTAGGTAGATTCCTGATACTGAAATAAAGATTGACCAAAAGTTATATTGACTAAATTCTATTTTATTTATATTGTATAAACTTTTGTACCGGTTTGAACTATACAGTAGTCTATTCTCCGGGATGGATAGGAGCATATGACCTATTTTCATTCGACAATTTTATCAATCATCAATCTTTACACATCGAGAACAGCTCGAAAGCAGATTTTTCTGTAGTTAGCATATTTTTTGGCGCCAGTAAAATTTTTAACGTCAGGATCTTCCTAATCAATGCCCGCCTACCCTCAACTAAATCCGCTCCTGCTATTACATATCCACATAACAAATTATAAGTTTTTCATTAGCAGACAGAGTCCACTTGATGAAGTATGGACCATCATGTATTAGTAGATCTAAATTTACTTTCAACCCTCTACTTGGCTAATTTGCGCACGTCCTGTTTATTTATTAGCTGCATTGAATCAGTTATAGTAGCATTTTTCACATTTATCATATGGATTTGATTGCAGTTTTTTGTTTATGATTTTCCACCATATCGAAAGACTTTTTAATTATAGAAAGGGAAAATGTGTTTGCATTTCCGTGGCGTATCCCAAACGAGAATTTGCTATTTGCATTTCACACATACTAAATACCAATCTATGTCTGTATGTGTTTAATCAAGCTTTGACTGTGCGTCATCATAGCTTGAGGGTTGCAACCCCGCTTGCTTATCACTTTTGTTTGTTTGTTGTAACTTTAACAACAATCACAAAGCTAATGCAAATATCCCATATTGGAATATTGATGTTGTAACACCCTGCCACATGGTGAACCAACAATAACAACAACACCCAACTCTACCTTTTGTGCGTTTCTATAAAAACGCATTGCGTGAAAGTAAAAACTGGTTGGTTATAAACGCTTACATATATAAATGTACACACATTAGGGTGTCACTGATTTACATGGGAAACGCTCTCTGAAGCAAGACTACCCCTGGAAACGTGCGTAAGGTCATAAACGTAGTCTGCGAAAAATTTGTATAACGATAATACCTACGAAAATCAATCAACATGAGGTTTACTTCTAGGGATGATTTTGTCGAGCATGTTTGAGGAGAGTAAGCGAAGTATTCTTTACTGTTGTTATTAAAGCTGCATTTAGCGCTACCAGTTTTTACGCCCACTCGTGAATGCGGACAAGATATGATTATTCAGAGCTACCAGCCCATAGACAAGCGAGTGGTGGGTGTATATCATAGAAGAAGTCAAATCACGCCAAGCTCATTGTAAAAAGTGGTATAAAGTTCATTTCGGCGATTATGCGAAGTGCTTCAACTTTAACTTCCGATGCTTCGTTTGTGGTCTTCAAACTCAACCTAAACTGATATTTACGAATTGAGTGTTTCGCAATGAGAAGTTCATGAAGCCCTACCTAATGTACTCGCCCATACTGATTTTAATTCTATACGTATTTGTTTGAAATTTTCAAATAAAAAGTATCTGCAAAACTGCGGCGTTTCCTACAATTTTTGTTGCTATTGTCCGCCATAAAACTTTTTGCAAAACAATCATTCGCTTAATTTTCCCTATCCCAATGCAATACAATTCAGCTCATGCCCTATTCAATTTGATTCATAACAGTTCACTTTACTTTTGTGGCCTATGGAGTTGCCAAGTTGCATGATCCGGGCTCAAAGCTACTATACACAAATTTTAGCTATTTTCATCACAAATATATTTACTTTCTCTGATTTGCCGAAAGATATCGAAATCGAAGTGGCTAGCAGCATGAAAAACAATGGACTGACTTAAAGAAAATTCTCTTTCTAGCATAAACAATAAACCTATTTGTTGTTCTGGAGTCGCGGTGACCAGGTGTACCGGGAATTCAGCAGTTTGGAAGCAGTCTGAGTGAAAAGTGCTTTTACTACTGCAATTTCGTGCAACTCAGAAGTGGAATATTACCAAGAACATAATAAGAAGTGTTGGTTGCTCGCGATACACACATTTATTGGAAAATTTGTGATTTCGAATTTCCATGCCAAAACTTAACATCTGCAATGCTGTCACGATAGATTACGTAATATCTGCAATGCATTTGGCAACTCTACGCAAACGCCTATTCCACTGCTTAATCTTGGGACATCGCAGCTATGATATTTGCTTTAATTTCTGCTGTTTTACTTCTTGAATAAATGCTCACATCGGTGTGTGTGTGCTCATGTGCGTTTGCTCTTTCATAGCAGCGCGTGTGTGTGCACCATTATATCCTTGCATATTTCTGTGCGTGCAGTTTTCCGATTGCGTAAATTTCCACTCTATGCCTTATTTCTTTTCAATATCTCTCCCCTTTGTTCTCATACACACTTCGTCCTCGATTCGTGCGTGCTTGTTTTACGTCCATATGTTTACATAACAATTTTTCCTTGCTATGCAACAGAAAATCTCATACGTGAGTATGAATGTGGTTCACCCTGCAAAAAAAGCGATTAGACTGGTATGCGTTCGGAATTAGTTGCAAAAAATCACGCGACTAATACCACTCTATAATGAAACGCATAGAGCGATTTGAGAGTTGGCCCTGGAATCCCCACACAAAACTAATTTCATTCTGATGGCGTTTTTTTTATATCAATGATGCTTATCAACGGCAGTGTCTATAAACATTTGCTCCATTTACCGTAATACTTTATACATCAACTCTCTCTGTGGATAGGATAAATCCTTAAGGCTATTAGTTAATGTCCTTGTGGCAATAGAATTGAAATATAGTACGCCATATCACAGCTGAAAGCTTGAGACGCGGCAAAGATGGGCATCATTGACCATACTTAATTGTATAATTTTTTTGTTTAAGACCAAAATTCCCATCCTCTAAGTAACCAAAGAAAGTTTGTGATGAAGAGCAATATGGGAGTACTCCCTTTAAATATTAGTTGCATCACTTTTTACTAGAATTCGTATACGAAAGTAAATGTATACGCCAGGAACACATATGCCCTTACACGCACACATTCGCATGAAATTTTCCAATTGGATACCATCATGCATCGTTGACCTACCACCATGAGCACCATAAGCAGCAAAGCAAGTAAGCAGGATATCGAAGGAATAACTACAACAGCAATGCAAGCAATACGTAGGAATAGCAATAGCTAAATTCGTAGGCTCAAGGCATCAATGGAAGCATTCTGGAGAATGCGTAGGCTTTTTGGCATAAGCTAAGGCAAGGCTAGGCAATGCACAGCAACATCAAATCAGGCAATTCAAGTGTCTACCCTACCACTTTTATCTACATATGTATGTGTGTGAAGTCGTTCATATGCGGTGGCGCTAGAACAGCAATGCGCGCATCCTTATCATGATGATTCTAGCTACAGCTTTGACTACAAGCTACCCTTTTATTTGTTGTTTTTTCTCCTCCATTCTGTAGTTTTTGTAATTTCACTAACATATAGTTTCCCTACATCTTCCTTTTTAGCGTTGTCGTAGTATACTTTAGTTGAAACTTACCAGTCATTTGTGTACTAAAGCATATTCCCATTTGATGGCGGCTAATTCAATGTCTTCTTATATACTCACATGCTCATCTGTCGGCAAATTATCTACTTGCTCCTCCTCCTATAAGTTTTTTTGTCATTCACTTCACTATTCGCCATTGCAGTTAATTCGATTTTTGGCCCTCACTTTCCAAGCTTCAACCTACCTATAAGAAGGACATTTACATTTTTTTTGTTCTTCCTATTTTCCTAAGTACTAGGCCACCTTCTTATACTTGTCTAATGGTCGTACGCGTTTTGTCCTCACCACATTTGTTAAACTAATATTCTCGCTATTGTGGAAGCGTAGTTTTATTATACTTCTAGGAGTTTGTTGTCTTTTATTTTCGAAGTGTTAAGCTTCAGCCAATATTTGTCAGTATCTACACAAGCAAAAGAAAAGTCTAACCAATGCGCTTAAGTGCAGTGTTGGACGATAAGATCAGGTTGTGTACGTACCGTTTTTGTTGTTTAAGGAAAACTGGCGGGAAGTTGTGGACATTTTCATGTGGCCACAAAGTCACAGATTTGTAAGTATTATCTCTACTTATTATTAGTTACTTTTGTTTAATTTTTTAGTTCATTTGCCGCATAGAAGAGCATCAAAATGATCCGGTTTAAAAAGGAAAATGAAGTCAATGAAAATATCCCTAAGGAAATTACATTTCCGCTATTTACAAAAGACGTCGTTATTGTTCTGATAGCCCAGGCGAAGGATGTTCAGTAGCTGGCAAGCGGTTTAAATGAGAAAAAGTTGTTTACCTATTGCGAATTCGTGAACTTCAGAAGTGGAATATATATCAGTGAAATAATACGAAGTGATATACACTTTTATTGGAAGATTTTGTTTTCATGGTACGACTTGGTACAAATTTCTGGTGGCTTGTAGCCTACGAAACTACTGGAATCTAAAAAGGGAGTTAACGCAATGATTTTTTTTGGGAAAGGAAAACCTGCGGTGTTTAGCACCGCTTCACATTTGTTTATAATTATTATTAATTATATAAAGTTAGATCACGCGAATAGAACAGGTTTCTTGACTACTTTATTCCTCCAACGATATCGTGTGCCTACAACAAAAAATAAGCTTTAAATGAATGAGGTTAATTCACCTGACGCTGATTCTTAAAAACAATTAGTAACCTTAATCAAGAGGTATATCGATTTTGAAGTGGTCTGCTTGTTAAGATGTAACTCCAATAAAGCACTTTAAAACCTCAAAAAACGAATGAAAAGGGGCAAGTAAAATCACATCGCTTGTGCCTCTTTTATTCGCTTTTTAAAAATCCAATTTTGAGCATATTCAAGCAACAGCAAGCGAAAAATATAAAACGAAAAATAGCGAATATGTGCTCCAAATAACGAAACCAAATGCGAAACATTGAAACTGAAATTAAAGGAAACTGCACATAACGAGGTGCATGATGCTGACGACTATGATTACGATGGCATTGCCCACGTTAAGGTCCAATAGATACAAATAGATGTTACAAAGAGTTGGGTTGAAGGAAGAGATATTCGAGAGGCATAACACAATGATGTAAAGACAAAAATACACAAAACACATGCATCGGACTTGTAATAGAACGGAACGATGACGGGATTGCACAACAAAGAAGAATGGCAAACAAACAAAACCAAAATAGAAACAAAAAATGGAAGAAAAGTTAACTCGAATGCAGACCGAGCAGCAACATCGATGACATACAGACATTTGCTATTGTATGTTTGTTTGTGATAAAGCTGAGGGAAAGTAAGCGAATACTAGCCAAGGAATCGAGCAAAAGCATAACACACATATAAAACACATCGTTTTACAAAAAATAAGTATAGTTCGGGCAGAAAAGATGTGACAGGAATATCAGAAAGCAGGCATCACGGAGAAGCATACCGTTTTGAATGAAAGCTGCGGGTAGGGGCATACATAGAAAGCATCTGCGTAAGCTTTTACCAGGTAGTAATCCAATAAAAATAGGTCTTTCTATATTGAAGCCATAAAGATCAAACAGAGATTGTGCTATGAATAGTAGGTAAAATATATATTTTTTAAACATCTGCGTACTTCGAAAAGTGGGGGAAACTTGTTCCAGGCCAACTTCGTTTGGTTATTATCTTATGGACTACATTGAGCGTCCATTACACTGAAATAAAAAAGTTGAAAGTGCACATTGAAAGTAACATATCAAAACCACTTTCAAGCGATCCATGGTAATACTGTAAATATTACAGTATTTACTGTAAAATTGGCAGTAAAAACATGTGATTTTTGCATAATGATATGAGTCCACTTTAAAATTTACAGTGATTCATGTCAATATGATAGTATATTCGAAGAATGATAGGGGCTAACTTTCAAAATTTATATTACCCACTGTTGGACGAAAAATGACAGGGTTTACTATCAATTTGACGGCCGTTTACTGTAGATTTTTTTTCAGTGTAGATTTGCCAGTAATAGATAAGTCTACACCCAACTATCCAAGTCAACTTATTCATATTAGGTCATTTTGGTTTTATTAAATTTATTCTTAAATTTTTGCACGCAAATCAAAGCGCTGTTCAAATTCGATCCTCACCAATGCCGATATCATTGTGTTGCAGCATATTCATCGTGGTCCCTATTGCGAAAAACTTTATTATTGTCGTCATACAAATCGAAGTATCATTCATACGTATGTATGCAATACAAATTTGATATCTGTGGAGCTCAGCGCGACCAAAAATGGATAGCAGCATGTGCCACCACCCGACCTCTCCATACAAAGAATGTTACGCCAAGTTCGACTGTTAGGCTTTTGAATTCACAGTATTTGGTATAGTGAAAGGTGGGTGGTTTGCAAGCAGCTGTAACAAGCCAAAATATCAAGTGGGCTAACAATCACTACAACACAAATAGCAGCAAAAACGCCGATACGAAGTATGAAACGGTTTTTCGGGCGCACTGAATTTTGTACATTCGATTACCAATAAAATGTACGCGAACACACGCGAAATCGCATACTCACTCAAGCAACTTTGTTAGAGGAATGGTACATATACATCTATAGAAAATTGTGGGGAAGAATATGCATTTCAATGTATTGCTCATTTATGTATGTATGTATTCTTGTGTGTTTGTTTTTGTGTAAATTATTATAGTTTATGTGTGTATAAGCCACTCGAATCAACTCTGCAAACAGACAAAACTCATTGCATTATTTCAATAGCACAGAAAAAAACACGACAATTTGAAAAGACCAAACCTTTAACGTTGGCTAACACAGCTGTTGATGCACGCTGACGTTAAACACTAAATTTTTATTAGGGTTGCGTCGTGATTGTAACCAATTGTAATAAGCTGTCAATTTAGAGGGAGCTCCGTGGGACGAAAACAGGACGCATAATATTCTCAACTCAAGTCAAGGCCATAAAGCGAAAAAGAGCACAAGTAAGTATTTTGGTCAGGAATAGTCTCTTGTTTACATATTGCAAGTTGGTATAATTCAGAAGTGGAATATAGAAGGATGCCTTTAAGTTCAGGAGTCCAATCATGTGAAAATATGTTGCTATTAACCGTTGCCATAACAGGCAGTCTAGTAATGTAGGCATCTCGCTGTCACGACGGTCGAACTTTCCAAAACTCTCGGAAATGTTATTGTCATTATTCAATCCACTTTGCTGGCAATAAATTCATTGGGTTTGTATAAAACTGGTCTCGCAAAACACGGTGACCATCGTTTGAGGAGAGCTTTTTGTGGGAAAGAGTCAGTGTGTTGTCAAGCATTGGTTGAAAGCAGCATGCCCCCATTAAAGGGGAATACTAGCCCCATCAAATCTTATATTAAACGCTTATAGGAAACAACCATTTTACCTGCGAGTTTCGAATATCAACTAGAACTGCGAAAAATTCCCATCTGATATGGGAACTAAAAATCTACAAAAAGTGCCAGCAGAACTCAATATACATTAATGATAATTAGAACTAAGGAAGCGCCGAAACTGAAAGCCTTATAATGGGACTCGCCTAACAAAAGAACCCAAAATACCCATTTAAATAAGTATTAATATACACATTTATTTAAAGAAAACAAGCTATCAAATACTTTCGCAACATTGATTTCACCAAAAGCGCCTAAAATGCTGCAACAACTCTGATTTCATTATATTTTCGTAAAAGTAACAGTCCAGTTCAGAAATATTCATGATACCCAATCGCACTACATACATACATACATACTTTATCTACCCACAATACTAAAATCAATTGAAGAAGCCATAACGGGGGTCAGCAGCCAACGTCAGCAGCAACGACAACAACATTCCAAAGTTCGACTTGCAAGCATAGTTTTGTGTCACTCGGAAAAATTGTTGCCAATTTTTTCGGCGCACATTTTCTGTGTATATTGGCGGCAAGTTAGCATGGCTGTATAGTTCTTGTACATGCATAAGTCTTCTCTGTGTGACTTTGAAATACACGCATAAATGGCCAAAGCGGACATTTAGCTCGAAATTCGTATAAAATGAATTTTTTTTGGCCAAACCCTGCTGTCATTTTGAACTTTCCTCTCCATGCAATGTGCAGACTGAGCCTTCAAGTGCCATGCTCTTACTCAAGCTTTTGCTGCTCGCTGATACATGATAATGTTGTTGCAATTATTGGCTACCACCACCGACTACACATAGCTAGCTGTTACGCATTGTTGGATGCATTCATATGTGTGTATGTTATAGTACTAGAGATGGACGCGACAATGGAAATACGCTTTATATTTCATGCACAGCGCTTTTCAGCCTTAGAATCCCGTTATTTATAAGAATTCAAACAGGTGATATGCAAATAAAACGTTTGTATTAAAATATACCGAGCTTGGAACCCTTTAAAAATATATATCTTCGTGCAGACTTTGAGAGGTACCTTTTTTCGAAGACTTTCCTGATACCCCTATTCCCGACGGATTTGAAATAAGTACGGTTTCCGATATCCCGCTCTTATCCGCTGTTGGAACAAATATAAGAAAATGAAATAACTAGGCACATGAAGTATGAACATACATACCTTACTATCCATTGAAGTGTTATTGGGCCTGTGAAACCGCAGCCTCCAGGAAAATATGGAAAGTTCTACAATTTAGGCGTACTTTTTGTTGAATAATAAAGTAAAATTATATTTTGGGCTTGGAGAAACGCATCTTGCAGAATCACGTTTTCCATTCTTTATACATAGAGAGATAGTACCATATTTTATTTAATGTCCAAAATAAAGCACATGATTCCCCATTTTTTCTAAATTATAAAATATACGTAGCGCACTGTCTCATTTTCCTAGAGGGTAAACCAGCCAAGCTTTTATGTATGCGTAAACGCGTAGCTACACTGCTAGAGTGGGAAATGCATTTGCTACCTGTGGTCAAAACGTCGATGGGAGTGCGTGGGGAATATTTATGCAGCCCGCGTCGGAAAGCTGCTGGTCAAACTTACGCACACTCACATAAATAAACCTGAACATAGACAAACATGCACATGTCTAATGCCATGTTCACATCAACGAAATTTTGGCCTATGTTATAATATTCTTAAAACAACTCAGCTCAACAATCTAACATAAAAAAAATACATACATTTATAACTCCATTTAAAACTAGTGTTTTAAACATAAATTACTTATATATAGTACATAGAGTACTTAAGCTGCTCTTAATCTTACTATTGAGCTTTTAATTTGTTATAGGTGTACTTAATAATAGTGGGAATATAATTATCATAAGTAAGCTATTTGTGCGAATTCGTAAAATTTAGAAGTGGAATATATATCGCTGTGCCTTGGGAATACTTATAATCTACGCTAAGTACCAAACTAAGTAGTTTCACCTTGCGAGGGACCATACACTTTGTTTATACTTAAGCCGAAAATTATGTATGAGTAGATTTAATGTAAACAGAACATAAATATATGATCTGTAGACATAAGGAAAACCTGACAGGGTGTTCCACAAATTAATCACTTCATTTTACCTATAGTGTGAACATAGTATAAGCTTTACGCACGCAATGCGTAGGTTGCGTTAAACATGTAATGCTCATACAAACATATCGAGCATTGATTCTGCTCTCTCATTCCCGTTATATACTGAGTCTATATGCTTGCAATATTTTTGTTGCGATGCGTACGTTGCATATCTGCTTTTGGCACAACCCAAACTACTCTCACCGTTAACGTTGTTGTTCGCACTGCTGTTGCTGCCGGCATGCAAATGCATTTATGTATACATACATATATATATGCTATAGACTTGTATCGGAGTGAGTAGGCGCATGTCTAAGGGAGAACACAAATGCTTTTTGCAGTTGTATTCAGATTGCATAAGTGCGTGCGCCCCCAAGTAGGCACCATTTACAGTACATAAGGCAGAGTACATATATCTGTTTATAAATGACTATTGGCTGGCAGTGGGTTAGGGATGCAACATTTTTATTTAAACGATATTACTCGATATCACAAAGAAATAAACAGAATCAAGGCTGTATGCGATACTCAGCTGTCAATCTTCATCGAATCAAGTCATAACAACAAATATCGCTGGCTTATTTACCTTACTATCCGTTAAGTGACATCCAACCACAAAATACGCTGACCCATGTTTCGCTCTCTTTCCAGGATAGGAAGCATTTTCGTCTGGTGGCTGGTAGATTTACTCTATGTGAAGCTGCATTGATAGGGTCAAATCAGCCGAAATCATTCGCTAATTTTTATTAGGGGAAAGTTCTATGTAAATTAAGCCTTTAACCGTTAGTTTAGAATTATTTATCCCTCTTCGCTACATAAAATTCAAACTCTGTTGCCCATTCGTATTCTTATCAAAAGCAACCCATAACTATTCACTAATCACTTTATTAATAGATCATTTGAGACACTTGATGCCCATTCCCAAAAGTATGCAACACAAATCTGTCATTCAGCCGCACCCACGCAGACAATTTACAAAAACAAACAAGTCTTTATACCACTGTATTGAGCTTTGCGTAATATGAGAGCAACAACCGTATGCAGTACATGCACATGGCAACAAAGCTTTGCGGTTCCACTTCATTATACAACAGGAATGCATTTTTAGGGAGTGTATGCGTGTGTTTGAATCGCTGCACCAGCGCCTTGATGCGCAAGGGACATACTGCCAAAATGTGAAGCTACAAATTTTTTGTATACATACTAAACGATTTTACACTCAGCTTGTTGTTGTTGTGCGCGTGTTATAAGTCATCTCAATGGCTAATTTGCGATTTGTTGCTTCAAAAAAAGGTCAACACAATTTTTATTTGTTAACTTTTGGGTAGTTTTATAACTTGATACGTAGTTGTCAGAGAAAATATTTTGTTTATGGAATATAAGATCCCATACTAGTTCGGATTATAACCGCAGGAGCTAGAGAGTACTCAAAGAGAGTCGTGTATATGACAACTAGTGCAAGCTAACCACCGTACAATCTGCCTGATTGTGCTCTGAGAAAATGCTCAATTTGTTTTTTATACGAAATGTGCCGTGAAAGCGTTCCTAAGGAACCCGACAGTGCTAGAAAGAAACAAGCAAGGTCCAATAACAGCTTTTTCTATACCCTGTGGCCCAGGAATATTAAGCTCTCCTCCTGAACGAGTTGGTAAAAAAAAAGAAGTCGATATAGCCATTCCGTAGTTATCACTAGTTACTTACCATAACTATTTTACAAATATTTCGATAATTTCCCACGCCCACAAAAATGAAATTTCTAAAAGTGAGGTTATGTTTGTATAGGTAATAGCCAATTTCATCAAAATCTGAGGCGCTCGGGTTTATAGCATATTAGTTTTGAGGTGTAATCCAATATATATACATAGATAAAGCAATAAAAAGTCCAGTTCTTGTTATTTTTCTCTTTATAATTAAAATTAGAAGTTAGCTCTCTCTACTCTTACTGTGGCTCTCAAATTTGTGTACACTTAAGTTGACTCTACTAACAGAGTTTGTTTGCATATCAATATGTACTACGAGTACTTGTGGCATGCACTTTCATTATCCTTATATAGATATATGTATATATGTATATACATTGAGAAATGTTCCATACATCTGTACATACATACATACACAAACATATATACATATGTAGATCTATTTAAATGTTGTTTGTTCGACTTTGAAGGCATTTCAACGCTCCATGTCTACATAAATATTTACTTTATGATTTCAATGTCTTACAATTTTGTAGGTTATACAACAGTATCATACAAACAAACATACATATGTACATACGAGTATGTACATAAACATGTGTGGAATTAAGTTATTCATGTGATAAAATTTGGTTTTATATCCTTTTATACTAAATTTACTCCAATTACTTAATACAATTCAATGATTGTACATGTCTGCTCAAGGAATTTAAGAACAGTTCTGTAGAATTTCATTCGATTTATGAATGAAAAATAATTGATTTTGCGGTGAATTTGAAAAATATGGCAGCTTGAAACGATAGAGCCTGGATATGTTATAAAACTTCGATGTCGATTAAGAAACATTGGAACTACCGATTGATTTATTTTTGATACTGATTTCGGTTTCGAATAATAGGAAGCGGAGTTATTAGGAAAGTCGATTAGGAGCAAGCTCCTGTGTCTTAGTTTTATATTTTTGGCAACTGAGCCAAACTGTTTTAGCCAGACCGGTTAAATAATGATAATTAATCTTAATCTTGGATAATCAAATTAAAATTTTTCATATTTTTTTAATAATTGATTAATTATGATAATCGAACATTTTTAGAATAATTAATCGATTAGGATTAAATACTGTGTTCGATTAATGAGGATTTATTTCGTTTTCAAATTTAAACTTAGGATTAATCCAAATTTCAATTTGATTACAATTTTTGATTAATTGCGATCAAAGAGAATTAATACATATGTGCAGCTTATGAAAAAAAAAAATGTCCTATAAGACTCTTATTCAAGCTCATATGATATATGGAATCAGGCTCATACCGGACGACCATCGCAAGAAGGGAAATACTTTAATTTCGGAGTCATAAATGAGCTCATAAAGATCATAAGCGCTCCCATTTACGACTCTTTTCTGACTCAAGTATGACTCCTATGGTTTACTGGAAATATATAATTTTTTTGGATGAATTTATGAAAAAAAACACAAAGTTGTAAAATTTTTGAATTTTAATTTATATTGAGATATTTAGAATTTGTTATTAATATTCGTTAATCACGATTAATCAAAAATTTTAATCAAAATTGAATTTTGATTAATCCTAGGATTAAATTTGAAAACGAAATCAATCTCCATTAATCGAACAGAAAATTTAATACTAATCGATTAATTATTCTAACAATGTTCGATTATCATAATTAATTAAATTAATAGAGCAATTTAATATAACTGATTTTTAATTTTAAGCAATATTTAACAGGTCTGGTTTTAGCTTTTACGGGTGCAAAAATAAAGATTTACAAACTATAACAACCGATTATTTGTTGTTTTGGAAATTAGTTTATTTTATTGTGTATTTTATAAATATTGTTTAGATACATATGTATGTGTCTGCTGTATACAACTTCGACTTTCAATTTCGCTTCCGATTTCGATGAAGTAAATTTGAAAAATTCAATTTTTCTTTAGGTTTCGCTAAGCTCATCCCACAAAAAAGTTAGCAAAGAATTGATAGTGTGAGCTGAAAGGCGATGGTAGGTCAAGGCACTTTGCGTCACTTTTTCTTTTCCGAACTAACTTCAAATTGCCAAGCCTTGCCAGCTTAATGTATGCACTGCAGTGAGGCGTGCTTTGAGTTGCTTTAAGTCCCTGATTTCATATATGTATGTCCCATACATATTCCTTTGGATGAACTGAGCACCAGTTTTCATGGCGCAAGAAAGGTCCTTTTCCGTTGGTTTATATGGGCGGCATTTCCTTCGCTTCTTCTCCCCTACCCACCTATAAATAAATATATAATAGTTAATACATACGAGTATGTCCTTTTGCATCAATCCTTTATTATTGGCTCGCTCATTATTATTCGAATCGAAAACTGTTCTTTATATGCCCCCCTTTTTGGGCGTAACCGCCAGCAAAATGGAGCCGATTCGTTGTTATTTAAACTGATTTTGTATTCATTTTTATTATTTTTTCATGAAACTACCCATTATCATGTAGCAACGCATTTTAATTATTGGATTTATTTTATTTTTTTGGCAATATTGCAGTTTGTATGTACAATTTCACATACATACATATGTGTATATAAGACCTTGTAAAGTAGATATGTATAAGGGTGTGTGTCTCATGTATTTACAGAAAGGTATGTGCGTATTTTTTCATTGCAACTGCCTTTTTACCTTTTACTAGCCCGAAGCAAACCCCAATGCATTTGCATTAAATTGCCAATTTTTATTTTGAATTTTAATTTTTTTTTTTTTTGAATTTTATTGAGCTGTGGTTATGGGATTAGACCCCAACCGAAAGTGCATTTTTATGCAGAATACGAAGTCGAACATAGAACCTACTAAAAGAAGCAAGGCCAGTGTGCCAAAAACTTAGCATTGTTATTAGAAACATAGTGGATGACAAAGGCACAAAATCGTATGATGACCATGCCCACTTTTTTTGCTGAAGTGTTTTTAAAAGGCTTTGCCGTTATAAAATTTTAAATATACATACATTTCAAGTATTGACAGTGCACTGATATTTTGCGTTTTTTTCTTTCAATTTGCACTAGGGATGTGACCTCGAGCTACAAAAATCGATTACTAAATAATCGATTTTTCGCTAGAGAAAAATCGTTGTGCAAAAATTAAACTTTTTTGTTTGGTTTTAAAATTATAAAATACAAGCTTTTTTTATCAAAATTAGCGTTAAAATTGACAAGAAGCTATTTATATGAAACCATGCCTAGTTTTACAAACTGTTTCATCCTTCCTTCCTTATTCCTATTCAGAGAAATGTGCAGTTGCACTAATCAATAACCGATGTGAACTATTAACAAAATCGATTAGAAAACGATAAAAATCGATTAAAATAAAAAAAACAAAAACGATTAAAGTAAAAATTGATTATTTATTCACAACCTTAGCATGTTCTACTCCTAATAACCGATAACCAATATTATAGATATACAGTGGCCGACAAAACTATGCATACGCCTTTTTTTGTATGTTTTCACCAACTTTTTAGATTTGTGAGATGCAGATTTGTAGCACATTCAAGTTTAGTCTGATAAAGTGTTGGTCTCAAGTCTGTAAGAAATTTTCTTGATTTTTGGCGATTTTTTTTCTGAAGAGCTTTCGTGTTTTCTTTCATACAAATTTATGAACATAGTATTTTTTGTATGGAAGAAAACATAAAAGCTCTTCAGAAAAAAAATCGCCAAAAATCAAGAAAATTTCTTACAGACTTGAGACCAACACTTTATCAGACTAAAATTGAATGCGCTACAAATCTGCATTTTCAAAAAAATTCTGAAAATTCTGAGAAAAAAGTTGAAAATTTTGATGAATTTCCTATACATATTTAAAATATAATTTATAGTTTTTGTATTAGATCTTGATAAGTTCTCTTACAGGAAAATAGTGAAAATGAATTTTCTGAAGCTGAAAACATACAAAAAAAGGCGTATGCATAGTTTTGTCGGCCACTGTATATATATGGCGTATACAACAGTTATATCATCAACCTCCTAGGAGATTTTTGCGCCGAGCTTCTCTTCCAATTTGCCGATATTAGCCATTAATAAAATCGATTAAAAAACGAAAATCGATTAAAGTAGAAATCGATTATTTATTCACAACCTTAGCTTATTCCATTAATTTTTAAAAATACTGTAAGTGAACAAACAATTGTGAAGATTTGCCCTTAATAACAAAACAAAAACATTATTTCTTGCCAAAACATTAAGCACAACCCTTGGTAACCACACCCACTTTTACAAATCGGCTTTCAATGAATGCCATAAGAAGACTGGACATTTTGAAATTTTTAAATAAAATTTAGTTTTGGTTCTTAGATACATGGTTTCTTAAGCAAAGTTGTTGTTGTTCGAACTGATCAGTAGAACATTTTGGCACTGATGGTTTCCCCCCTTTTTCGCTTTCTTGATGTTCCGGTTTCAGTCCTTTCCTTACATGTCATTAACGCCTTTTCGCGGATTTTTATTAAACTTGTTTTTTTAACTTTTTGTTTGGCGATTTTTAATGAGCAACCATGCTTCATTTTTTCCGCCTTTTTATGAAATTGTTTACATACTTTTTATATTATATACTACACACACTTGTAAATATATATCTACATATTTATTATATATCTCTGCATATGCATTTACTTTATATGTCCATGCATGTCCATCCTGTCGCCGCCATACCATTTTACCGCATTCCCATTCGCTGTTTTCAGCCTCCGCCTCTTTTGGTTTGTACACTCACTTTAGCTTGTTTATTTTTTTATTTATTTTCAACTTTCCATTTTTACTCTTTTTTGGCGCAAAATGTAAATGTATATACTTTTAAATTAAAAATTGCATTGTTGCAAATATTTTTTGATATTTTTTTTCCTTTTTTTCGGTATATAGTGGCTCAGCAACAGCATATAAATGAATGCACTCGTAATAATAATTACTCTACTCTTTTCTTTATTATGTATATTCTTTTTCAGCTTTTTCTGTATCTTTTTTTATATTTTGTTTTGCTCCAAAGGCCAATTCCACTTGTTTTTTTTATCGCGCATTTCTCATCTGCAGCGCGCTTATTTTTATGCATTCATCTGAAATTGTAATTAAGAGCTTAAAAATGTAATAAAATGTGCATGTTATATATTCTGTGTTATTTCATTTTTAAATACAATTTTTTCCTAGCTTTTTTCCATGTGAAATTCATGCACATCCGATTCAGAATTATGAGTTTTTTAATGGCTTCGGTTTTTGTGAATTTTTATGTTATGAATGTGGCAAGGCTTTTAGTGTTGCCAAAAAAACAAAAAAAAAAACTCTGCAATTATCTTATTTCTTCTGTGAGTATGCAACATCGATGAGGAAAAACATTTTAATTATACCATTAATTGGAGTCTACAATGTAAAACCATGGCGGCCATGGTGGATTGCAGAAATAACAAAAAGTGCTATAAATAGCTATAGTAAATTCTATGTGCATGTACAGTTGTGTGCAATAGAATAGCAGTGAAGTTAAATTGTATATCGTGCGGCGAAATAAAAAGAAGCTATAAGTTTATAATTTGCATTGAAAATGTAGCGAATTCTGCAACAGAATCGAGATGAAAAGAAATTTTAAAATTAAAAAATGTCTTTTAAGATATGCACATTTTTTTGACAGAATTTCTACACAGCTTTTGAGTACACAGTTTTGTAGACCAATCAATAAAGTGCAAGTCAGAACTCATTAAAAAATTTTCCTGAATTTCCAGAATTTTTGTGTACAGGCTGTTTAAAATTTTGTTTCATACAAAATTAAATTTTGTTCATGCCTTGTATGGAAGAAATTACTCAACAACCTTGACGAAAAAAAAATTGTTTATCTGCATTTTATAACAGACTAGAAGGACCCGGCAGACGTTGTTCTGCCCAAATTTAGGGAAAAAATCGCACGATAAATAAAATAGTTTGGAATATTTCGGTCCCTGATCCACTTCCCGGAAAAAAAATTACCCCAAATTTTAACAAAAGTAAAATACTACCTTTGTACCAAATTTGAAGAAAATCGCGCCATAAATAAAAAAGTTTGGAATATTTCGGTCCCTGGTCCACTTCTCCGAAAAAAGTTAACCTCAAATTTTAACAAACGTAAAATACTACCTTTGTACCAAATTTGAAGAAAATCGCACCATAAATAAAAAAGTTTGGAATATTTCGGTCCCTTGTCCACTTCCCGGAAAAAAAATTACCCCAAATTTTAACAAAAGTAAAATACTACCTTTGTACCAAATTTGAAGAAAATCGCACCATAAATAAAAAAGTGGAATATTTCGGTCCCTGGTCCACTTCCCCGAAAAAAGTTAACCCCAAATTTTAACAAAAGTAAAATACTACCTTTGTACCAAATTTGAAGAAAATCGCACAATTAATAAAAAAGTTTGGAATATTTCGGTTAATGGTCCACTTCCCGGAAAAAAACTTTACATAAACACTCTCCGGATTCCTACTGAGCTATCCTGTAAATATGAACAAAATCGGCGCGGTAGTTCCGGAGTCTATACATACATACATACATATGTACATACATACATACATACGTACATACATCCTATTTTATATATATAGAATACGCTACATTTAAAATGTAAATTAAAAAAAACGGCTTATGATTTCGTCCAACGATATCCAGTTGAAATTCACTGCTATTATATTGAACACAGCTGTAGACAGCTCAGTTTCAAGAATTGCATTTGTAATACCATTAGCTCTTGACGCCAACAAGCCAGCGATTTCCATAAACTATTTTACAGCTTCTGAAGAACTTCTGATTTTTTTGTTGATTGCTGAACAAATTCGTCATTATTACATTTCATTCTCGTCGCGATCTGAACGATTCGCCAACTAGGTAGTCCCTCCCTTTCGAGGCAGTCGTTTTAAAATTGAAAACAATATTCGAGAGTTTCGAAAAGAGTTTCTTAATATCTCGATCCGTGCACAACCTAGCGGAATAATCGCTCGAGAGCGAGCAGCGAGATTAAAAAAGTGGACTAAAAGTTAGAAAAGAAACGTCCAAATCAAGAAGAATGAAGCTAAGCAGCTAGTGTCGAAACGTACCAGAAATTATCGTGTGTGTGTTTTTTGCGTTTACAATAACAATAATTTCCTATTCCGACTGTTTCATTTCTACGTATTGAAAAGGCTTGATGGAGTCAAACAAAACGCTCCCGCTGGTCTTTGAATACTAAGTGATGGTGGTATCGGTGTACCGGATCTATATCCAGCAGATAGCTGCCTACATCGGTAATAGACCTTTCATATTCTGAATGTGTCTAAGCTTTAGAGGAGGCGAGTAGTTTTTTTTTAAGTTATTATTATTTTTTATTTTATTATTTGGCTCAGGTGATATGTGACCGTTTTGCTCAAATTGTATTTATTCATTTGGCTCAGGTTCTGACGACCGTTTTTGTCTAAATGTTCAAAATTGTTCTTTGGAGAACGAGAGGGTATGTAACTATGTATTATTGGTGGCGAGCACTGTTGGCTCTGAGGCATAGCGCGATTGGCTTCCTCATTTTCGCTTTGAAAAACCACACTTTGGCTTTCCAAAACATAAACTATATCTTCGAAATATTTTATAAGCTTATTGCGAATTACAATAGCATGCAATGCAAATAAAACAAACGAATGAAATAACCGTAGCTTATGTCGCTTAAACAGAATGAAACGAGGACATAAGATGCCTTTACACCGAAACCGGTATGTCAAAAAACCAAACTTGCCAAGTAATGATGGAAAGTTGTTCCAAGATATATCAACATTCCAACCTGTCGGAAAATCAATAAAACTTACTAAAACTCGTCAAAAACTTAGCTGAGTCGTTTACCGTACTACCATAACATAGTCAAACAAAATAGTAAAATATTAATTAATCGCACCCCCAAGGAAAAATTACGTAAACCACTACCCTGAGTCCCCAGGACTCACATTTTATATTTAAAAAAAAGAATCAAAGGCATTATTTTCTAAAAGTTTTATTTAATTTTAGGGTTTATTTAATGTTCGTCTAACATAAATTAATAAAAAATATTTACTGAACTTAATATAAATTTAATTTTTGTACTTCTTTTCTGAGCTCAGGAAGCGTTTATGAAGATTTTAAATTTTGAGTGAGTCCCAGGGTATGCGATTAAGGGTTAAGCCCAGAAAAACTGTCGATCTCGAAGCTTATTCTACATCAGACCGTGTGTCATGGTCCCAAGCAAAAAATTAGATTGCTATACTTTCCTATGACAATGACTAGGAAATAATATTGACCCATCGAAGCTAAAGTTATTTACTTGTAATCCGATTGAGGAGTACAAAGTAGAGTTCATCTATTCTTTATAGAGCTCAAAATTGATTAAATACCGCCTAAAAGTATGCCATGGTTTTGTGATGATTTAAATTTATTCCAGTATTTGAACATATTTCAGTTTTTTTAATTCGAACGACCTTGACTTTATTTTGTTAATATATTTTCATCCTAGACCTTTCAGCTTGTATAGGATAGCATATAAAGCTTAGTTACGCATATATAAAATTCAGAAAGCCCAACATACAAATCACTATTACCTTCACAAGCATACATATCTAACCCACAATTATTTGCTTAAAAACATATTCAAGTATAAGTAAGCATGTAAACAAGTTTTGAAGGTCAAGCAACCCAATTTCCTAGCGATTGAGTGTTTGAGTATCAGACAAACATGAGTATTTGTGTTTCAACATGGCAGCATAAATAAAATTAAATGTCGGCAAATTTTAAAAACAATTAAGGCGTCAACATATCACGCACATTTACTTATAATTACAAAAACAAAGACCGGCACAAAATACTTCACAAAAACAAAAATGACCTTGGGTGCATTTATAATTATGCTAAATAATAATATCCATGTGTGTGTGTACCGAAAAAGTAATCAAAAGTCCACTGAACCTTAAGCAAAACGTACCAAAAATTATATACTAAAAATAGAAATTTGAAATTTTGCACATTTACAACCGCATTTAACCAAATGTCAGCCGGTTAAAGTATGTTGTTAGCTTGTACCTTGACCTTTATGGGTGGTGTGTACGTACTCTGGAGAAAATTTTTGATTTTAGTTATATTATATTTGTGTGCATGTACATGTGTGTGTGTTTGTGTCTGCTTTTTGTATAATATGTGAACATTCACCCAACATTTGACCTTCATTAAATTTAAAATGTTGTGCAAATGGTTATTTAAAATACATAGCTTTGCATACTTTGGGGCGCAAAGGCAAAGACAAACGCACACGCACGCACCGCACAGACGCCTTACTTTCATCTTCAACTTTTCTATACACATACACTCATTTAACTGCTAACTCACAACTCACAACTCACAAGCCACAAGCACATTTGCTTTTTGCCATATAGCTAAGCTATGCAAATTTTAGTATAAAATTGGTTGCATACTTTTGGGCGTAGACACATGCTTGTGGGTGCTTTTTGCATTTTGCTATGATTTTCTTTTGTTTTCAAATACATACGTGTGAAAAGTAAAACATTTCTTTTTTTTTTTTGTTTTTGTTTTTAATTTGTTCATTGCATGTTTTTAATGCTTTTTTTAACATATCTAATTGCACACGCATACTACACACACATACACATTTAGCACACATGTGTTATAAGCACCACAAGCATCCCCAAAAATTTACTCCTAAAAGTCATGTCTAACTCTCAAACTCTCTTATGCACATACATACGTTCATATATTGTGCATTGTGTGCAGTGGTCGTCGTCGGTGGTCAGTTAGTTGGCTAAACTTGACCCAGAAAAAGTTTTGTCTCACACGTGCAAACAAACACACGCACACGCACATTATCTCATTCTAGCACAGACATCGCATGCTTGCAATTATATAGATGTATAGATTCCTAGAACTACGCATTGCCAACCACACACACTCCCACATTCGATATAGTTTAGTTTAGTAGTTGGTTTTAATGAAGTGTCATTTCAACTTCTAAAAATTTGGTTTTCACATGCTTGGAGTTTTAAACTAAAAAGTTTTTCCCATAAACTATTTTCTGCTTATTTTTTTTTGGTTTCTGATGAGTTCAATGTGCTGTCTGGTGCGCTACTGCCGGTTCGAAGGTGTAATAACTTAGAAGCTTTGGTAAGGAATTTTAGTGTAGCTCTATCGGAGTGAGTTTCGGTTTTGGTTCCGGTAATACTTTTGCTTCTTTGACCTCTGTGTCTGGCTGGGTTTGTTCTTCGATTTGGAAACTAAATTTTCGGCTTCATTCTGGATTCCAATTTCTATTTTCGTATCTCTTTAAGACTCGGTTTCATATTCAATTTCGTTCACGACTTTAGTCTCGGTTACTAATTTAAATTTTCGCCTCAGTTTCAGTCTCATTTCCATTTTCAACTTCGGCGACGGTTTCAGTTCCATATAATTCCGTCTCGGTTTCAGTCTCAGTTCCGTTTTTAATATCAGTTTCGGCTTTGGTCTCGGTGACAGTCTCGCTTCCATTTTGGTCTCGGTTTCTGTTCCATTTTGGATTTCGCTATCGGTTTCGTTTTTATTCTGGTTACCCCTTTGATTTTCAGTATCGGTCTTGGCTACAGTCTCAATTTCAGTGTGGAATTCAGTCTCGGTTTCAATTCCATTTTCAATTTTGGTTCTGGTCCAGCTTCGGTTTCAGTCTCACTTCAATTTTTTAATTTCGGTTCAAGATCGATTCAGTCACAGTCCAATTTAATTCCCAGTCTCATTTCCATTTTAAAATTTTCGGTTGAGTTTTCGGCTTCAGTTCAGCTTCCTACAGTTTCGGCTTGTTTTCGTTTTAGGTCTGACTTCATCTTTTACTTGTATTTGCGGCTGCAGAACCGCTCAGTTCTTTTTATTTTAGTACCTATTTAAGAAGACTATGGCCTGTCTTTGATTTCCTTTGCATCCTTTTTTAATTTGGTTGTGTCCTTTAGCTCGCAATGCTTGAGTCTCGTGATGGCTTCGGGTAATGTAAATACCATGGCCCAAGTTTAGGCCAGAAACTAGAGCTACAAAGGATTTTAGTTCCAAACACCTTTCACAAGGATTTTATTTGCTTTTTATCATTTCCAAAAAAATTTTCAAATCTAATTATATTCGAATAGGCTAAAAATAAATGGCTGGGAACAACTATCTTGTGCCCTAAGTTTCAGAAAAGCTTGCTAATGGGCAAATCAATACACAACCAGTCTCCAATCTAAAGTTTCTGCTATTGAAACATTACTTGATTCCAAAAATGATCCAATACAATCTCAATCCCAATACTGATAAATAAGCCCATTTAAATGTGTGATCTATAACCACACAATCTCAAGTAATCCTTAAATTCATACAACTTTTTAGTATTTCTCAACTCTCTTTTGTATCCTTGCCAACACTTCAGACAGACACTCGCCAGACTAACCGACTTAATTATTAAATAAAGAAAAGAAACAGAAATGAAAAAAAAAAATTAAAACTAAAAGAGAAAAACTTTTACTTTCATTAAAATAAGTTGCTGTAAAAATAGTGTGAAAAAACATAAAAAATAAGAAAGCAACGAAATAGAATAAAATCAAATAAAATAAATGAGCGCAACTCAAGTTTAGCACTAACACCGGCACACTAACGACCACGACGACGACGACCACAAGTGCTAGAAATGAATGCCGGTCACGGCAAATCAACTTATTTACACTTGACTGCCCTCTACATATTTACTTTGCTCTACTTTCTTATGCCACCTTCGCCGACTTGAGAGAGTGTGATGTTGGGCCCGCACTCAGACACAGCCGGATGGTAATCCTTGAAACCGCACATTTTTCTTCTATATTTTCTTCTTTTCCAGCGACGTCGTTGTTGGCACAGCTGATGGGATTTGCTATTCTATTTTTCCTTGCAGGCTTTGGCTGCCCAGTGGGTTACCTCGTATTCAAGCCACGAACACCATAACCTCCATCTTTGAGTCGTTTTATCCTTTCGTATAATTAATTTTTTTTTCTATTTTATTTTATTACTTTTTCTTTTATTTGCCTCATTCTATATGCTTTGGTAGCCCAAATGGCCTGTGGATGTGTAGGTGAGCCATCTATGTACGAGTTTATCTAAAGTTAGTGCATCTAACTATGCTCTCCTGAGTTTAGCTGTGTGTCTGCTTGGCGTCGGTTTGTCTATCTGTCTTTGCTGCTGCTTTTGCTACTTAAACTTTTATTACTGCCAACAAGTGTTTTGTTTTGTTATCTATAAGCATCTTATTTCTATACCCTTTACGAAGTATTTTAGGATTTCTTTAATATTCGTAGGAGCCCGATACTAGTAGTTTCCGCAAAACCAAAGGAGATAGACCCATACAAATATAAAACATAATCATTCATTTCTTCTTCTCTATCGATATTTGATAGCGTTCGTCCCTAAAGATTTAGTGTTATGTTATGTTAAGTTAAGTTAAGTTAAGTTAAGTTAAGTTAAGTTAAGTTAAGTTAAGTTAAGTTAAGTTAAGTTAAGTTAAGTTAAGTTAAGTTAAGTTGAGTTAAGTTAAGTTAAGTTAAGTTAAGTTAAGTTAAGTTAAGTTAAGTTAAGTTAAGTTAAGTTAAGTTAAGTTAAGTTAAGTTAAGTCAAGTTAAGTTAAGTTAAGTTAAGTTAAGTTAAGTTAAGTTAAGTTAAGTTAAGTTATGTTATGCTATGTTATGTTATGTTATGCTATGTTATTTTGCGTTATGTTAAGTTATTTAAGTTATGTTATGTTATGTTATGCTATGTTATGTTATGTTGTGCTATGTTATGTTATGTTATGCTATGTTATGTTATGTTACGTTATGTAATGTCATGTTATGTTGTGATATACTTCGTAGTTATGCTTTCGTGGAATACGTTGGATTGTACTTATGTACATATGTATGTATGTACATATATTTTTTAGGTTACGTTACGTTATCCTATATTCTCTAACTAAACTTTGGTTTATGTATGTTTTACCAAATTATGTTATCCTAAGTTATGTGATGTTAAGTCATTCTATATTATGTAATTTAAGTTATGCTAAGTTGCTACATAATGTCATGTTGTTGAAACAAGAAAAATCAAAACTCCAGCTTAATTTCTTCTCCCCTCATGCAAGCTATAAGACGTCCGACATAGCCAACGACAGCATTATCCTTACATTTTATATTTTTATAGTTTTATTTCCACACGCTTATTCTTCTCCACTTGCTTGAGCTTTGACTGTCTTTGTGGCTATGCTGGCCAGTAGAAAGTAGCATATCTCTTACGTCGTCGACTTTCACACCATTTCGCTAGCAAGCAATTTCTGCGCGCTTGGTTCATAGACGCCAAACAATCTGATGCTTTCTCCTTTTTTCCAACTCAAACCAACATTTTTATGCATTCATTCACACATTTATTTTATCATACAATTTTTACTATTTCTACATAGCAAGAAAAAATAAAATAAAATACGCTATACACATTTATTGCTGTCTTTGATATCCTTGCAACATTGCTTAGAATCAGCTGTAGTGCGCGCTAAGTGAATGAAAGTTAATACCTACACACGTACAAGCTCAAGCAACACTCTTTCGTTACATATTTTTAGTACTCCTGTTAGTCTGCCACATCTTCCATGCCATAAGCACTTACAACACACATTCGTAGATAAACATTTAATTTTTTCTTGCCTGTCTGCTTGTCTATCTCGCTCGGCACTCTTAAGTTTTGTGCGCCACAGCTGCCACCGAGTTTTTGTTTCTATCTGTAGTTGTCTGGCATTTCCGAAGTATGTCAGCGCTTTCTTTCCTTCTTTTTATTTTTTTTAATAAATATTATATAATATAGTATATATATAAGCAATTACATAGTTGTGTGTTTCTATCTGTATATTGTAGCTCGCTATTGCTTATCGCATCCTTGTCCTTGTCCTTGTGTTTGTCCTTGTCCTTGAACCTCAGCTTCTTTGCCTTGACTCAGTTCGTTCATTCACTTCTCTTGCTTGGCAGTCATGGTCGTGGCTAGTCACTTCCTTGTCTGCATTTGTGTTTTACTTTTTTTTATTTTATTTATTTATAACTTAGTATTTTATGCATTTGAAGATTCCCTTGACTCAGTTTTATTTTTAATATTTTCTTTCATATGGTTTTTCTGCTTTTTCTATTTGTGTGTTTGTTTTTCCTCTTATGTGCTTCTCAAGTGGATTAATGTGCTTTTATATTGCGGACTGGCGGTTTTTAAAGTGTTAAACATTAAGGTTTGTGGAGATGGAAGAAATGCGTTTAATTTTAGTAAAGAAAAAACGATTTAAGGTTAAGTTCGTTTCAATGAGGTACATTTGTATGTATCCTGGATGTTTCTAACTTTTGGTCATTTTAAAGAAGAATGGCATTCGCTTGACGTATTCTCTAACCTTTCCTCACCCAGCAGATTTTTCAAACTGAAATATCTTTGTATAAGCCTTGGCTTCCCCTTCTATTTATTTATTTACTATATTCTTTAACCAGATATATATTTTTTATTCTTTTAGGTAAGTCAACTCTCAACTGTAACATTAATATCAGCTTCTTGTAAGTACAATAACAAAATTATTACCTAAACAGTTAATAGGTAAATAGTTTAAATAATTAATCACGTAGCCAATTTTTTTAAAAAAAAATTTTACGTTATGAAGTGCTAATAAAATATTTCTTAACAAGCCCAACAATGTTAAAAGATTGTTCACAAATATTAAATGGCTAGTAAAACTCTTAGAAATAGGATTTGAGGTTACAAACAATCCATCGTTCTGATAGCCTAAAAGTTAACAGAACATAAAGAATTTATCTGAGCAAGAAGTATAGCAACATACGAAATGTAAGTAAAAACTTCATTTAAGAAAAGTATTAGAAACAAAAAACAATAATTCTAATAAAAATTGTTATTCTTGGCGTTGAGCATATTTATAATCATGAATACTTTCCTGAGCTTTTAAGTTACTACATTATCCAGTTTTATGCTAATTCGTTTACTTATGTTACATTTCACATTTCTTGTTTTCCAGATACAAGTAAAATTTTTCTACCCTCAAATTTTTTGTAACCTATGATGTTTTTATGCTCTGAAGCTCTAACTTTCTAGGTTACTACGCTCCCAAGAATTTACGTTTCTAAGAACATTAGGTACTTAAGACCATACGTTTTTAGAATATACAAATTATCGCTTGTTACATACAGAAGTCTTCAGTTTTTAAATTATTTAAATCTACATATAGTATATTCTAAACCCAATTCTAATAATAAAGTTTGCTGAAAGCTTTTTAAAATATCATATAGATATTGAATTGTAAGAGCTTTATTAAGCTTCTTTATTTTATTTGATCAATATGAGGGTTAATCTTATATAGAGTTTTACTATTAAACTGTTTCTAAAGTGTGTTCCTATGGTCTTCATTATACATGTTTTTAATTTCTTCAGTGCGAAATTTAAAACTTTTTGAATTCGAGAAGCTTCCGCACTTTTTTGTATAGCTAGCATGAGTTACCATGATTGTTGACTTATCATGACTGTGAATAAAGTTCATTGTGAGTCAAGTTCACTGTGAGTCAAGTTTACGATCAAAAGCCACAAAAGATAAATTATTTTTTATAATTTCGAAACGTCAATAAGTGGCAGCAATTAAAAACTAAAATGTTGTGACTTGCAAAATTTAAAAGTACAAAAATCATCTCAGCAAAAAAAGTTAAATTTTATCAAAATTGCAAGCGCTCATGCTGTGCCTAAATATACAAAGTGCTGCTGCTCGTTTAAGTATCTTTAACAAAAGAGAATAAAAAAATTAACTACATAAACACTTGTTTACTGAAATTGAATTGAATTGAAGCTCAGATAAATACTTAAGTTGTTAATGTCAGTTTATACTCATGCTGGCATATATATATATATATGTACATATTTGTAGTTGTAATTACAACATCCAAAGAGCAGCGTTGGCATACAAAAGAAGCACCCCAAACACATTTTTTTGCGTAGCTACTCCATTAAAGTTCAACTCAAAGTTAACTAACTGACAATTGAAGTTGTCTGAATTGAGTGTAATTGATAAGTGTGCAAATATGCGTAAGTAAATAAATATGTATGTGGATATACATACATGTATATGTCAGGGTTCCAAAAGATTATAAATTGAATCGAGCTAGTTACTACTTGGAAACTCGACTTCACATTCCAAGACTTTCTACTTGAGTGTTGCCACTGAAATAAAAAGTTTCAAAATTAAGGGAGATATAAAAATATCTCCTGGTAGGGTTGCCACGTAGTAATTTTTTTATATTTTTACATATCCGCTTTTATCGCGAAACAACTTGACTTATTTGATCGATTGAATATATTAAATAGTCATATTGCAAAGTCTTCTATTCAAGCGTTACCACTTAGGATTTTTTACAGAGTTGCCACCTATGTATATTAATTTATGTTAATTAAATTTGTTATGCTTATAAGGGTATCAAACTAAATTTATCTTACTAATTTAAACAAAATATGTTTAGTTAAGCGCATAGGGTTGCCACCTAGTCATGTAATATTTTTGTTATATATTCGCTATTATATGGAAACCAACTGGCACAGTTTGGACGAACATTCGCATGTAGGTTATGTGTTTTATTTCAAAATCTCTTACTTCAGTGTTGCCACGAAATTTTACAGGGTTGCCAACAATACGAAATTTGTTTAAATGAAATGAGTAATGAATTATTTGAACAAAAATATTTCTAAATGAGGTTGCCAATTAGGCTTAGAAAATTTAAAAAACTGGAATATTTTTACTGATAGGTATTTATAAAGAAATTCAATCATCTGGCAACTTCGAAAAATTCTCCACAAAGCTCGGTCGCCAAATTTCTATATAGTTAATTTTTTCATGATAAATACAACCTTCGCGCAAATTTATTTATCATATTATGAAGTAAAAGTTTTGCTCTGCGATACCTTGGTACTTCGCTTGCCCTTCATTCACCAGCAAACAGATTTTTTCGCTTCTATTACCTAGTTGAGTTTCAACTTTTAATTTCTTAAGAGTTCTCCGGGTGCTCTGCTATACTCACATACCCACTATGCGGATATATGAAGGCTACTTAAATTAGCATAGACGCATATCTACTATAAGTGGAACTTTTATTTTCCTCTTTTTTTCTCTTTTTCGTATTCTATTATGCCCAACCACAATTGACGCATTCCATTTGCTAAAAAAGGATTAAAAGCTTTTAATGTGGTTAGTGCGGCTGACGTTTTGTTTACTGCACTTATGCTCTTATAAATTGTTTATTTTTGCTTTGGTATTTTTTCTTCTTCTTTCTTTACGTATAAAAGTATTTTATGCTACTCAATTGCTACATATGTATGTATGTATTTGCTGATTACTCGAAATGTTGAGCTTGTTATTTAGATTGACAGCCGCAATTATGCTTGTTTACTCTTGAATATGCAAAAAAAGTGAATTAATTTGTAATTAATGGTTATGTTTTAACAGAAATTTTAAATTTGAGTGAGAAGAACAAAAAAAAAAATACAAAACCAATGCAGAAAAACTACTCAACAATGTACAACAGTTTTAAGAGATTGGGATTTTGTAAAGATTTTCTATGGAAAGACTATATTTGATTTCAAAGGAAGTTGACGCAAGAATTTTAGGAAGAAGGTTTCGAAATTTCATATTTTCATTTACGTTAAACAATTAGTACATTATGATAATAAAATCTTTTATCGTACAACGAGCAAGTATTCGAATAACCAAGTGGGCTATTTTGACTGGCACTCACTGTATATTATTTGACAGGTTTTTTGATAAGCTCCTATGAAAGAAACTACCAAACACAATGTCGGAAAAAAAATTGCCGAAAATCAATCGAATTTTCAAGAGCCTTTGTACTTGCACCTCAAATTTCGAAATCTCCAGCACGTTTTTTTTTTGGGATTTTGAAAGGAGTTTTAGGATTTCTCTCTAAATTTGCAAAAACATTTCAAAAGATATCTGTGACAGAAAAATTCTATTTTTATATGAAATGTTGATGCATTTCAGTTGAAGAAGTTTTCGAAATAACCAAGTGGGCCATTTATTAGTAGGACACACTGTACTTCCATAACCTTGCTCCTTTCTGCGAGGAACGATAGTCGGGGTAAAACCATGATTTGATGTGCTTTTATATCAACGAAAATTGTTAGTTAGAATATCTAAGTAATGGGGGGTAGGTAACAATATCAACGAAAATAAAGTCAATTGTCTTTATTTCACATCCCAAAGGGAAATAATGCCAATTTCTAAAGAGAAATAAAGTCTAAAAAAATTTGGAAATATAGTCATTGTAATTCTAATTCAATATTACGCAACTTTTAATTTCAAATTTTCATTTTCAAAATTAAGAAAAAAAAAAAAAAATGGCGAAGCCAAAAACGTAACATAAAAAGTCTCACCAATATTTTTAATTGATTGGTGGTAATATTCAATACACCGACGGCTGTGTCAAACGCCATATCAAAACGTTTTTAAACAACAACTCATAGCAAATTTTTCTTCTGAAAATGTGTTGAAGCCTAGTTGAAATAGAAGGTTTTTAAAATTTATTCTTATACAGGTCTTTATTGAAGGATCTTGGATGTTTTTTTTTTTTCAAAATGTTTTGGAACACCTTTCACACTCATGACTTTCACCCGGAAAATAAAAGTATTTTTTTTTATCTTATAAAAGTCCGGGGTTTGATAGTGTCCGTGAAGAAAATTATTAAAATTTCTGTCATCCCAGGAGTTCTAGGATCAATATCCTGGCCACAATTAATTTTCCTGGCTTTTTTGAAAAAATTCCGATAATATCTTAAACCCCCGGACTTTTTTTTCTCGCCAGCAGTAAAAGTTATCTTTGTCCTTATATTTTTTAAGGACAGAAAAAAGTCCGAACCAAAATCTACTAAACCGTCAATCCTCTTTCATATGATAAGAAATTAATTAAATTTAGATTGGCGGGTTGGTAGATTTTAGTTCGGACTTTATTCTGTACTTAAATAATATAAGGATAAAGATAACTTTTATTGCTGGAGAGAACAAATAAAATTCTGAGTTGTCCGATTATTTTCGTCTGGATAAGAATAAAAGTCCAGAAATAACTTTTTTCTTTAGACCTTTATTTAAAAATGAATAAAAGTCCCCGTCCCTGCTTTCACCAAACAACTGAACAACTTCCTTATATTAGTAAAAGGTTAGATAATCAGAAGATTCGACCGATCAAATCTACTCGAAGTCGTTTATTACTCGAAGTGCTTGCAACTTTGCCTATAGTAATTTTTTTCCAAAAAGCTTGTTTTTGGTAGTTTGATTTTAACTAAAGCTGATGAAAGAATTTACCTAATTAAGTCTTCTCTGTATCATCGAGATAGATATAGTCTCATTCAGCTTATATTCAGGCCATACAGAACTCAGCAAAAGGGAAGAAAATAAAAATATGAAAATATATTTTCAAAAGACTTTTAGCAGTCTTCGAAAAAAAAACTATCTTTTTTATTTCCTTTATCTACCAATAACAAATCGCAACACTGCACTTAGTACTTTATCACATAGAATCATCTTTGATCTCTCACATAGTATACAATACTTAAAAATCAGTATTTAAAAATAAATCAAGAAGCTATTCATTCACAAAAGCCTCATACTTAAACAATAACAAATTTAGTTCAGTATACAAGTCATAAAGAAACTAATTAAAAGGTATGTATACTAGCAAACGCCTAATCAAACTTACATAACTATACATAGATACATATTCACTGTTAGATACATATGTATTGAGTATTTACTCTTAGAAGCTCAGAAACTCACACAATGACGATGGTAGGCAGCTAAAAGTAGTTGTAGTTGCACTCCCCCAAATACATAATTACAAACATGCTTACTAGCATATACATACATACATACGAAACACTGCTTCGAGTTAGTCTCAAAATTTTGCTCCAACTAACGAAGCTTTTTGTGTGCTGTTGTTATGTTGCAAGATATCTGCAGTCAAGTCAAAGCTGTTGTAAAGTGGGATGCTTTTCGACATTTATAGATTGAGAGTAGGCTTGCTAATATTTACAGCAACACTCGAGCTAACAATGCAACGATGCACACATACTCGTACATGAAATACATGCTTGAATTATTACCTACCTACCTGCACTTCGGCCCAACATTTTCTGCCATCCAACTTGCCAGCCTTCCATTTCTAACAACCTTCTTGCTTATTGAAGTGTAACGAACAACAAATTTCCTAGCTTTTGGACAGTTTTATGTTAGGCACATACATACATATGTAGATGCTACTGTAGGTGGACAACTACTCGAGGTTAGCTAAGGTTAGCTGCAGCCATACATCAGCTTATTTTGTGTGTGCATCTTTCGTCTTCTCCACTCTACTCACTGTCGATACGTTGTGAACACTAATATCTTTTGCCTGTTATTTACAATGCTTGCTGCTCTTAAGAGATCGATTGCTACAACCACTACTTCCGTTTTCTTCTCATAACTCACCTCTGCTACATAGATGTTTGTATATAAATACATATGTACATATGTGATGTATTTATATAATGTACTTGAGGTGGCCTATTTCATTTACCACTCCTTTTGCTTGTAATTCGCCTGCCATTTGCATGCAAGGATGTGAGTGGATAGGTATTGATGCGCTATGTATTATTGGTAATTGAGTGTAGCTATGTACATATCATGTTTCCATATTCCCTCTCTCTCACACACTCATTATATTGCGCTTGCTGTTTGATATACATTTTACAGTGATCGTCATAAGTATTGTTACAGTGGTATACATATACATATGTAACTAAGGATAAGATATGTATTTTCAAGGCAGTTGAAATATCTCTAAGAGCTGCTTTCGGTTTTGAAGAAAGTCTAGATTTCTATACAGCTTTGCCTTATTGTGTATTCTTTAAAATGTTAATTTCTTTGTTAATTTGATTGAATTTTATTCTGCTTCATTTATATTTTTTTTAATTTTATTTTTTTATATTTTTTTTTAATTTTATTGTTTTTTGTTTATTTTTCTTTTGTTTTATTTTATTTTATATTATTTTATTTTTTTTATATTTTTTTTTAATTTTATTTTTTTATATTTCTTTTAATTTTATTTTTTTTGTTCTGTTTTATTTTATTTTATATTATTTTATTTAATTTTTTTTATATTTTTTTTTAATTTTATTTTTTTTAATTTTATTTTTCTTTTGTTTTATTTTATTTTATTTTACTTTTTTTTATATATTTTTATATTTTTTTTTAAATTTTATTTTTTAATTTTTTTTTAATTTTATTTTATTTCGTTTTTTTTGTTTTGTTTTATTTTATTTTATATTATTTTGTTTTATTTTATTTTACTTTATTATTTTTTTTACTCTATTTTATTTCATTTTATTTTATTTTGTTTTATTTTATTTTATTTTATTTTATTTTATTTTATTTTATTTTATTTTATTTTATTTTATTTTATTTTATTTTATTTTATTTTATTTTATTTTATTTTATTTTATTTTATTTTATTTTATTTTATTTTATTTTATTTTATTTTATTTTATTTTTATTTTATTTTATTTTATTTTTATTTTATTTATTTTATTTTATTTTATTTATTTTATTTTATTTTACTTTATTTAATTGGATTTTTATTTAATTTTATTTATTTTTATTTATTTTGTTTTATTTTATTTTATTTCATTTCATTTTTATTTATTTTGTTTTATTTTATTTTATTTTATTTTATTTTATTTAACTTTCTCTTATTTCATTTCATTTCATCTTATTTTATTTTATTTTATTTTATTTAACTTTATTTTATTTCATTTCATTTTATTTTATTTTATTTTATTTTATTTTATTTTATTTTATTTTATTTTATTTTATTTTATTTTATTTTATTTTATTTTATTTTATTTTATTTTATTTTATTTTATTTTATTTTATTTTATTTTATTCTATTTTATTTATTTTATTTTATTTTATATTGCTTTATTATATTTTTGTACAGCGATCATTAGACCAAACCATTTCTCGAACAATTTGATACGAGCCCAAATGCTTGCAACAAAACCGTCAAGTTCAATGTTGGGGCATCTAAAACTGTGCATGAATACCCAAAAAACACATCCTTCTCTCACTCCTGTTGACAGTGTACTACATGGCGTATGAGTAACACTTTTGTCTAAACGAAAACATTAGCCAACTTGTGAATAGATAAAAATGCTAAATGTCAACAATTACCTTGAGGCCTATATATCATGCCAAAATATATTAAATATATGTAGGTAAATATATATAAAAGCACATACATATATACTATCAAAATGAATACATACATATTTACATAGGCACTGCGGCAAGTTATGCTGAGAAAGTCATTGTACTGTTCTCCTTGCTAAACACCGCAGGCGACTTGAAGTCATTGGCAACCCGAGTTGACTGCCTTGCATACTTTGCATTTCTCTTAATTTTTTCATGTGAGTATATGTGCAGAATGCATACAAAATTTTCTTATGTATGTATGTGGCTGTGCATATGCATATAAATATAAGTATGCAATACGTAGACAACCAATGCATACACACATACATACATACATACATACTCGAGTATAAATTGTGCAAATGTGTGTTCTCATTTGTCCAGCATTTTGCCACTCCTTACACTACTCTCTTCATGCTTATAGAAAGAATACCGGAAGATTTAGTTTTAAAACTGGAGCAATAGGTTAATATATGTATGTAAGCATGTTTTGCATTTGCTGTAATCATACGGCTTTTCTATGTGTATATATTTGTTTACGACAAAACCAACAACTGCAACATACGTAAATGAATAAATGTATGATGATCGTATAGTATAAAATTTCCTTCCTTCATTTCTGTATGTGTGTGTGATGTCGGTGATTTTGAATATTTCGCACTTGCACTTGAGTGTATGTATCTCGGCATGTGTTTACAAAACTTTCTACGTTTGCTCTCTCTGTGTGTTTGCGTTTGTCTGTGTGTGTGTGTGTGATTTTCAACCTTGAAAGTTGTATAATAAAATTATAAGAACCAAAATGGCCAAGCATTCGAAAAGTTTTAAATATATTTATAGCTACATACATATATGCCTTTAGCTTGCCAACTAACGTCCTTTTAAAATATCTATATTAATGTACATATGTATGTATGTTGTGTGCAAGCATAAGTTTGTTTATTTTGTAGAAAAGTTTAATACTTACTTAGCACACTTTCTATCTATTGCCGGTTTTTGAATGCAGACAGCGTGTCTGGAAAGTTTAAATTGCCTGCCTGCTGCACTCCTCTACGTCGTTTATTTACTTGGCCTCCTTTTGCATAAATTTGACTTCCGTTTTGTTTATATTTATATTATTTTGACCTAATATTTACGAGTAGTGCAGATTTGAGTACGTTCAACTTTGGCTTTGTTGTTTTTCTGTTTAAGAAACTTTGTTAGTTTGAAAAATGTTCAAGCTCTTAAATTTTATTTCTCCATGATAGAATTTAAATTTTGTAGACGAGTATTAAAGTTTATACAAGAATATTTAGCCAATAAGAATAAGTTGGATGAAAAAATTAAAAGCTTTAGTAAACAATTTGGATTTATTTCGTTCCCATTTTTTTCCATTAAATGGACTTGGGCCGAATTAATGTTAGAGATAGAAGTTATGATGGGAATAGGGGCTATGTTAGTGATAGTTATAGGGGTAATGGTAGTGATAGGAATAGTGATAGTGATAGGGATAGAGATAGGGATAGGGATAGTGATAGGGATAGTGAGAGCGATAGTGATAGTGATAGTGATAGTGATAGTGATAGTGATAGGGATAGTGAGAGCGATAGTGATAGTGAGAGCGATAGTGATAGTGATAGTGATAGTGATAGTGATAGTGATAGTGATAGTGATAGTTATAGTGATAATGATAATGAAAGTGATAGTGATAGTGATAGTGATAAAGATAGTGATAGTGATAGTGATAGTGATAGTGATAGGGATAGGGATAGTGATAGGAATAGTGATAGTGATAGTGATAGTGATAGTGATAGGAATAGTGATAATGATAGGAATAGTGATAGTGATATCGATAGTGATAGTGATAGTGAAAGCGACAGTGATAGTGATAGTGATAGCGACATGGATAGTAATATCTACTATTATGCTAACAAACACATACTACCGTGCTTAGGCCAACTAAGTAGACAAATTATAAATGATTCGCTGTCAGTTTGAACTCTGTGGAATTTTGAACCTTTTTGTACCAATTGTGTTTACTCATCTCAAATATGATGTATCTCATAATTTATTTTTATGTACGCACACATACCGATTACATACACGCCGCATAAATACATATGTTTGACAGCTGTCGAAAATCACAAGTTCAAGAGCATGAAACCCACTTCGGTTAAACACAAATAAGAAAACCAAAAAACATTAACTTTATGACTTTTAAGGTGTGTTTACAGGTCGAACGTGCAGATGCTGTTGAGATATGTATGTACATACATACATATGTTTATCTCAAATAAATAAATTTTAATTAAAATGTAGTTCTAAGTGCAATGTTAGACATCATCACATTTATGCCTTATACAAATAGCAAGAGCGTTTTGAAAATATATGTATCTTTCAAATAAAATTAATAAACGAACTAATTAGGCGTTGTAGGTAGTGCTCGTAAGGACAGTGGAATGAACTTTTGTGCTCGTGCTGAGTTTGACAGTTAAACAAAATAGCTTCATAATATTATATATTGTTTCGATTTGCGTTTTGAGTTCTTATATATGTACATATTTTCGTTTTGTTGTTTTATTACTCTTTTTTTTTTGTTGTGTTTTGAATTTTATGCATTTGCACTTTGTATTCAAGTCAAGATTTATTGTTTCGCCGTTTGATCTTTTTCTATGGCAAGATTCATAAAAATAAGCCATTTATGCTCAGCACTTTAACTAAAATACTTTAAGCTCTAATTAAACTATTTCATTTGTTGAGCGCTCGAGTGTGTGTTAAGAAGTATTTAGCGGTAGTTTTTGAGTAGACACGTTGGTTTTTGAGTTCAGAAAAATCGAAGTTTCTAAAGCTTTCATATTTAAAGAGGGGACAAAAAGGTGCATATCCCTGTATACCACCATTAAAAGAAGTACTTGAAGTTGTAAAAATCTAAAAAAAAAAACCTATAAATATACAGCGAAACAGTGAAAATCAGATATACATAATGACTAAATTGCGTGTAAAATTTATGGAAAACAGTTTAAAAAAATACAGTGAACAAAGTGTTGAACATTAAAAAGCAAAGAAAAAAGAACTAAAAATTTAAATGAAATAAAAAAAAATTTACTAAAATCAATTTAAAAAAATCTGAAAAATGTCAGCAAAATGTACATAGAAATTTTCATGATACAATAAACAGGTAGACGCAGGAATAAAAAAGCAACCCTGCTATGTATTTTGCTGGTTGGAAAATTGTCAACAATTTCTTGTGTCAAAGTGATGGAAATAATGACTGGTTATTGCTGCAAAGTTTGTTGCGCTGATGCCATGAATAAATCGCATTGCCGGTATCAGCGCAATGTGTTAGCGCATAGTATTATTTTGGCACTGCTCAACTGTATTTTTGCCCACAACAAAGGCTGGTACCAATTGGGTGGTAGCGCAGTTTAAAAAGCACCACCAATCTTAAGATAAGGAATCCGAACTCTAAACCTAACCTAAAAATTATAAGAAAAACCATTTTTGCTCCTGTTTAGGAGACACCGAGCTCAAAGCCAAACTTTTTCATCGTTTAAAACAAAAATTCATATCCCAGTGTCCGAAAAGGGATCTGATGATGAGCCTGGAAACTCTGAAACATGTAATCCTATCCATCGCTGTTGATTTGTCTTTGTAATTTTTCTCCAATTATCAATTTTTCCCAAAAACTGACAATATTAATTCGCTTAGAATTATTGTTAACTGGTCTCGAGCTTGCTCAAAACTTACAAATTTGCAAAAATAAATTATTCAAATATTATTTATAAATTTTCAATGGTTTTATACATGGTATAGCGACATCAACGCAATAACACTAAGGCACCCAACGTTACTCAGCTTTCATATAAGAAGTTGACATTTTGTTATTGTTTACATGTGTACAAAAGTATAAGATATGAAAATATATGCTTTTGCAGAAAATTTATATTATTTTGCGAGTTCCGTGGTTAGTTTTAGAAGTCTGGCGGTGATATATGAATTGTAGAGATGTGATAGATTGAGTGCTTCACCAAAATCGGAAATCTGTTCAATGTAAACAAAACAAAAATGTAAACAAAACTAGTAAGGAAGTCTAAATTCGGGTGTAACCGAACATTAAATACCTAGTAGTGATCTGTTTTGGTATCCTAATTTACTCAGGCCTATTTTAATAACTGAAAATTTGTTATAAAGGCAACTGATTGTTTTCGATAAAAACACTTCTGTTGTGAGTGGTAAATTAAATTATTACTAAATAACAAAATATAAATACCTTTCCTCATGTTCATGAAAGGTATGAAAATAAAAAAAATTAATAAAAAAAAGGCAGTAGAGTGTTAACTACTTGCCCGTAAATCTTGCTTGTTTGTTATTCGATTTGCGTAATTTTTGGCAGGAGTATACTACATACTATTGGGAAGTATCTCACAAAATTTCATTGAAATACATTATTCAAATTCCAAGCAATCGCTTTTGAAAATAGCAGAGCTTTTATGCTAAAAAGTGGGCGGCGCCACGCCTACTTCACCAAAATCCACAAAATTTGTATACAGTTTAGTTTTGGTTAAAAAGCTTATTATGTGTGTAAAATCTTATTTAAATAACTTATACAATTATGGAAATATCGCGATTTTAATTTTACGAAGAAATTTTTTAGAACTGTGTTCAAAAAGTGGGCGTGTCCGTTCACCGATTTTGTTTATTTTTACAGCAAAGAGTTAGCTTTATATGTTGAACACTTTCTCTAAATATCGTTCCAATAAGTCAATTTTTACCGGAGTTATGGCATGTAAAGTTTTGTGGAATAATCCCCCATAAAGGGGCGGGGCCACGCCCATTTTCCAAAAATTTTGTGCTTTCGACTTTCTTTGCCCACGAACACTTCAGAGGTGAAATAGAAATGATATACAGCTAGTTTAAGCAAAGTTATAGCATATTCAATATATCTATGATCCTTTTCAAAATCTTTCGTATAAAATTGGGCGTGGACCTAACCCGATTTCAATAATTTTTTTTCGAAATATTGCTTGTATTAATATAAATATGTATGCTGAATTTTGTTTTGCTATCTTGAGCGGTTTTTGATTTATGATTAATAATATTTCCAAAATTGACTATATCAAAAGTGGGCGGTACCACGCCCCTTTTGAAAAATTTTTTCAAAAATGTATTTGTTGCCTTAACGCTAAAGTGCATACCAAATATTATCCTTATAGGTGTATTATGTACTGAATAATCACTCTTTTTGTATTTTCGAAAATATTATATATATAGAAAGAGGGCGTGGCTTTTAACCGATTTTGCCTATTTTCAATAGCGCTCGGAGATAAGTGAAAAGGAACCTACATACCAAATTTCATTGAGATATCTCAAGATTTACTCAAGTTATCGTGTTCACAGACGGACGGACGGACGGACGGACATGGCTCAATCAATTTCTCTTTTCCTCCTGAACATTTTGATATATATAAGTCAATATCTATCTCGATTCGTTTATGCCGTTACATACTACCGTTAGGCCAATGAAGTTAATATACCTTGTGTGCGAAGCACTACTAGGTATAACAAAAATATAAACAGACATTGACAATCGGAAAACCACTTCGAATGAAAAAAAAAAAAAATGCAACTCTGATAAGTCTACCTGTTGATTGTACCATGGAAATTTTACTTCCTTGACATAAAAAAAAATAGAAATTTAAAAATTACGTATAAAATAAGGGATATTAAAAAGTTAAAAAACACATGAAAAAAAACTAAAAAGATACCTGAAAATCAAAAAACAAAAAAAATGAGATATAAAATGTACAACATTAGAAGAAAAAATTAAACTAAAAAAAATTTAATTGAAAAAGATTCAATTGAAGAAAATTTGATTGAAAAAATTCAGTTAAATTAAATTTAATTAAAAAAAAGAATTCAATTAAAACAAAATATACATACATATAAAAAAATGTTATTGAAACAAAAAATTAATTAAAAACAAAAATTTTAATTAAAGCCAAAAAAATAAACAAGAAAAAATGTTTGTTGTACAAAATATTTATTATAACATAAAATAATAAATATGTATAAACAAAATTCAAAAATTAAAAAACAAATGGAAAAATTAAAAAATATTTAAAAAAAAGTTAAGAAAAAATTTTAAATAAATTAAAAAACACATTTTTATCTTTTGTTTTTACTTTTTTATAATTTATTTTAAAAATTTTGTATAATTCTTTTTGAAATTTAAATTAAAAAGATAACAAAAAAACAAATCAAAAGAAATTAAAAAAAAACTGCAAATAAAAAATATAAAACAATGAATAAAACTGAATATTAAAAAAAGTTCTGATGAAAACATAAATAAACATAAAAGATTTACTACATCCAAAAAGTGGTAAAATATGAAAAATAAAAATTCGAATATTAAATAGCTATTTTTTATTTACTCTTGTCAGAACTTGGTGACGTGGAATCCTCTGGTGGAAAAAATATCGATATCAATTCACGATTCAACCGCTGGCGATTGCCGCCTCTTGAACGCCTGTCAGGTTCTCCTAAAGCAGGTTTTGACAATTTTCCGCCACCAAACTGCTTAAACTCACGAATCAAACCTTCCAGAAAACTAGTCAAAACTATTTATAAAGAATTAAAATTAAAATAAAATATGTCATCACTCCTGCAAACACCTGCACAACTTGCGCTAATCTTCATCTGCTTCATTTGTTTACAAACGCACACGGACAGTTTTGAATTCCTACGCCAACTACGACAAAAAAAAGCAGACAAAATTATAACACGTCTAATTGGACAGAAGACTTTGGATGAACTGCACGAAGCGGGTAAAGGAAATGTGCTCATTACAGATTTGGATCGTCAGATGCGTCATCTCTTTGTAGGCTTGCGCCGCTACTCAATGGAACGCACAAACGAGCACATGACTGAATTGTATGAGAAAAATCGTGCGCAAGGAAAAATGCAAGAGATCATACCCGAGACAGAACCATTTCCTTGTGATATAAGTTATGCACGTTCCACTTTCCCACCCACAACGGCGCATGAGCTGCGTCCAGGTGATATCGATGTAATCGCTTCTATTGGCGACTCACTTTCAGCGGGTAATGGTATTATGTCCGATCGTGTGCTACACATTCTAAATGAGTTTCGTGCATTCTCTTTCGCTGGTGGTGGTTACGGTGATTGGCGTTCATATTTGACTTTACCCAACATTTTGAAAGTATTCAATCCAAATCTCTATGGTTATGCTACCGAAAATGAATTGACTGTGGATAGTACGTCACGTTTAAATATCGCTGAACCGATGATTATGTCACGCGATTTGCCCTATCAGGTGAGCGTACTCATCGAACGCATGCGTCAAGATCCCAACATCGATGTGGAGAATCATTGGAAATTACTCACAATTTTTGTGGGTAACAATGACATTTGCTCTGACATGTGTCATCATACAAATAAAACGGAATATTTAAAGCGTCATGAAATGGACTTATATCGCGCATTCACTCTACTACGCGATAACTTGCCACGTATGATCGTTAATCTATTAACTGTGCCGAATCTAGTTGTCTCGCTTCATCAAATGCATAATGTGCCGTTCGGTTGTTTTGCTGTACATCGTCTTGGCTGTCATTGTTTAGTTAGTCATGCCGTTGGCGAACGTGAATTATTACAAGCTTATGACTTTATCGAACGTTGGCATGAAGTAGATCAATATATTGCTCAGCTAGCCGAGTTTCAAACCAGTGATTTTGCTATACTCTATCAACCGTTTGTAGCGCATATGGATGCACCCAAAATGGATAATGATGAAGTTGATTATCGTTACTTTGCTAGTGATTGCTTTCACTTTAGTCAATTGGGACATGCTTCTTTCGCGAATACTTTGTTTAATAGCATGATGCAGCCTGTGGGTCAAAAGTCATTGAAACCGACGCCTCCCTTCGAGCATTTCGAGTGTCCGAGCGAGGAGCGTCCATTCATAGCAACACTCTATAATAGTTGGCGAAAGAAGTAGTTGGTCGAATGGAGTGAAAATTTTTATGTGATTTGTAAGATAAATAAAAGCCAAAAATTATTTATAACAGATGTAAGAAATAAAAAAAAATGTACTGTAAACATGTCGGTTTCCTCCTTTTTCATTATATAGAAAAAGAATAAATTAGGAACATTAATTTATAGCACCTGGTCAGCCGATCTTTCCTCAGAGCACCGTATAATTTACTTTGTTCTTAATACTTTTCGTTTCTTAGATAATATTGACTGCAAAAAATAATAAATATAAGTGGCAACCCGATGGTAGTACGTAACGCTACCTATTTAGGAGATATATTTAATTTATTTGGCTTAAATTGGGGAGTAGCATCCCCAGCGGACCAGGGAGTTTGAATCACACTTACTGTGAGTTATACCTGTCGAACCAGGAAACAGAACTAAGAGCACTACCGAACCGAGTACTAAGTCGTTACTTTGCATTCAATATTCAATACAATCAAAACCTCTCAAAAAATTTTATTCCACTCAACTTTTAGCTGTCACTGAAAGGACTTGAGCGTCAAAAATCAGGAAATAGTAAAATCAGCGCCTAAATGTAGGTCATATTTGGTTTCAAGGCTCCTATTTGTACTTCTAATATGCTCCTCAGAAAAAGTATCGAATTGAGCATAGGTTTAGAAGTACCTGTTTGTTGTCTTAATCCCGTATAGAATATACTCTCAAATGCTTAAAAAAATAAAATAGTCCTAAAAGTATGCTATAAGAGTAAGCGATTACAATAGCAGCTCGATATTCCGTAACTTCATTTGTTGATTACTTTATTAGGCTCTACGAAGATGAAGTTTATAAAAATGTGAAAACCCAACCTGTTAAACTACTGTTTATCACCAACTTTAAGCGCCTGAATGTATGCTAAGAAAAAAATTTGTGCTACATACTTTTAGTGTTCTGATTTTTCTGCCTATTTTTTGTTGTATATTTATCATTTGGAAAAATTAATTTATCAAAAAATTCTTCAAGTCACTAGAATAGTTCCCCTGCAAAAACATTTGGTTAGTCTAGGATGTATCCGAGATGAGTCGCAAAGGAGGATGTAATCAATGCCAGTTTTGACCACTTTTTAACATGTTTTTTTTGAGCATGTCCTGTGGAGAGACCAACTGTAACCATCTGTATCCAACCAAGTACGAAAGAACTAATACACTTTCTATCCAAACAGGTACTTTTAACTCCTATAAGTATGCTACAAAATCTGAAATTGACTTATACCCCTATGAGTATGCTACACAAATAAAAGTTCACTTGTTTATAGTGAACTATAGCCAACTAAAGGGATTAATTGCATATCGCTCTCTTTAGAGATTAGTCACACGATTTGTCGCAGGGTCGAGTGCAGGCTGACATGCCTTTTATTAATCATCCTAAATGTATGCTAGGAAATACGAACTGCAGTTGAACACAGCATTCTTTCAATGGCAACAGTTTTTGCAAACAATAATTGAATTCTTAAAAGTGAGAAAGTGACATTTCAAAACATTTTAATTTCAATTAAATAAACCACGCAATTTTCTGCCTTTACATGCATATCAATCTGCCTATCTCCAGGCGGATCATCGTTTTCACTCACACGTACAGTAATTGTCAACAATTCACGCCCATTTCGATTTTAATTTAAAATTTTTACATACTTTTCAAATTTGTTTGGTTTTTGTTTTGTTTTGAAAAATTTTAATTAATTAAAATATATTAAAAAATAATGAAATTGCTTATAATGCAAAAAATATGCACAAACACAAACACACATACGCACACATATGTATGCATAGCAACGGGACAAAATTGTGAATGCCGTTGTCAAACTTGTATATAATATGGTGTTACCGTTAAAACGGCGGAGGATAATCATAGGCAAAAAAACAAAAAAAAAACAAAAAAAAGTTGGCTGTCTGGGCTGAGTGAGCTTGTTGTTCTTGTATGCTATATGATGGCAACGGCAACTGCTGACAACGCCCGTCCGGCAACCGGACAACCGGATCCGCCCAGTAAAAAAATGCCGCGCAAACATTTCACGCACATACATTTATATACTTGTGTGTGTGTGTATGTATGTACATTTAAATAAAAAATCATAAAAATTTAAAGCGCAGAATAAAAAATTTGTGTGGGGATTAAAATTAAATGAAATAAAATGAAAAAAAAAATAAAAAAAAAATTGTGAAAAATCCGAAATCCTTGTCATGATTGCCAACAGATAGCTAGCGACCAAAATCATTCGACGGATTCTTACTACAACAATGGGCGTGCATTGCTATGCATGCTTGTATGTGTGCTTGAATTTATATGGTTTATTGCTATATGCAAACGTAGAACAGAGGCCATATTTGTGCTTGTACTTTCATATATGCATCAATCTCGCTTGTTGAGTGGATATGTGTATAGATTTGTCTGTGAGTGTGATTGCTATTGCATGATAAAGGGTCAAAGTGGCTGTAAGGAAGGTATGGGCCGGATTTCATACCACTCTACTGACATGTGCAAATGTATTTTTTTATATTTACAGTAAAGTGCAATATAATAGCAACACGGAACTATTAAACAATGTTTCAAATTTGGGATTTTTTTTTTTAAATTCAATTAGAATTAAAATTTTGAAAAACAAATTTAGAAAAATTAACAGTTTCGTGCAAAATTGTGTCGAATAATATTTTTAAAAATATTTTTCTGTAATTTTCAATTAAAACATCACACTTTCAAACTTTTTAATAGATTTTTAATTTTTTTTGTAACTTAAATCAATAAACCAATGGTGCCCATTGCCTACTTATGGGGGAGAAAGTCTTATTCTCAGGAAGCTTTGGCTTTTTTTCCATACATTTTTTTTTAATATACTTTAATCAGCAGGCAATTTCAAACAATTTAATTTGTCGAAAAAATCCAATTCTTCAAAAGCAAAAGTAGTTCAATAAAAAATTTAAGCATTCAAATTCCTTTTCCCATATTTTTCTTTACTTGTGTATGTATACGATTACAGTTTTGTAATATAAAACAAAAAAAAAATAAAATTTAATTTTTTTCAAAATTTTTTTTAATTGGCTCAAAATTTTTTTTTAATTTTTTTTAAATTCTTTTCAAAGTTTTAAAAAAATTTTTTATTTTTAAATTTTTATTATTTTTTTTTTTATTTTTTGTCTGCTATTAACTTGTTTTATTTTGCATCTTAATTTTTTACAATTTTTTTTAATTCTTTTTTTATAATTTTCTTGTTAAATTTAAAATTTTTTTTTTCAAATTTAAAATTTTTGTTTTAAAATTTAAAATTTTTTTTTTTTAAATTTTCTTTTATAAATTTTTTTTAAATTGAAAGAAACAATTTTTTTAAATCTTTTTCTACTGTTTTTTTTGTTATATTTTTCAAAAGGAAATAAAGCAAATATGAAAAACAAAATTTGATTATCAGTGTATAATTTTTTAAAATAATTTTGGTATTTGTAAACATTAGAATGAAATTTATTTGAAATAAAAAGCAATGCATTCTAAAAAAGAATTAAAAAGTGTTTACCTTACCTTTGAAATTTCATGTTTCCTATAAATGACGCAAAACTGCAACATGTTGCTACTGCACTGCACAATACTGTCCCTCTCTCTCTCTGTGTTTGATGAGTGTGTACATATGCCGCAAAGTGTGCTCGTTTGCTGAATAAATAAAAAAAAAAAAACGAAAAAAATGTGCACCAAAAAAGGGTATTTAAAAAATGTTGCATGAAACAGAGTAAAAGAAAAAAAATTGAAATCATATTAAAAATGCAACGCCACGCTGAAATGAATACACAACGTATAGTGAAAAGGTAAAAAATATTAAAAAGTATTAAAAAAATGAAAAATATGGGGTAAACGCGAAAAAAGGGCACCGCAGCAACGAAAAATTTTGTTGTACAATAAATGCGAGATGAAAAAGTGAGAAGGGAAATAGCAAAGTAGGAAGAAGAGAGTAAGTGGGAAGAGTGTGAAAAGAAGATATGCAAAAGGGTGTTGAGGGAGGAGTTGAAAATGGTAAAACAGAAGAGCTGGGCAAGAGTGCCAACGGAAGCGGCTGCGAGAGGTAGAGTAGATATGTCAGGTTAAGTGGTAAACAGGAGAGCAGTGAGTGGGATGCAGACAGCGAGTAAGAGTGAGTAAAAGCTATGCACAAGCGATCGCTATTTGGAGCGGCTGGCTGGGTAGCGCACAGTGGCTGGACAGTTGACTAACTGTGATGACTGATTATTTGTTGTTGGTGGGGATGGTCGAACACAGTTGTTGCTACTGTGGAACGGTTACATTATGAAGTGACCGAAACAACGACAATAACAGCAGGACGAAAAAATCAACAACAACAACAAACATGTATAATAACAGCAATGACAAGCCACCGCCACTGAAAACCCCCCCTCACAAAAAAATGGAATAATAAAGTTAAGAGGGTGCATTTTTTCTCGCTTGTTAACCAGAGTCGCGGTAGCTTAAAAATAACAAAAACACATACACTTAAATGTATTTATGTATAAACACAGAGATATGAATATGCATATGCTTGTATTTAGCAAATAGATATGCGAGCATAAGAGAAAAGGGTTAGCGCGCAAAAAAAAAAAAAAACAAAAAAAAGTGAACAAATTAAATCCCAGAAAAATCGACAAAATTCTGCTCGCTGCATGTACTTATGTACATATATATTTATATGTTTATATACATACATACACATGTGTCCCAACATGGCATCGCAACGAACCGGAAAAATATATTTTACGTTAAAATGGAGCAAACGGACAAACCTGCCATGCATCGTTGATGACAATAACATCTCACCAGAAGAAAAAAAAAACGAAAAGAAAAACATTGAAATAATGAAAATTGCAGCAACAGTCAACGCTCCTGTTCTAGCATACTTTTGGGGGCAATCATAACTAGCAAAATATCACGTTTTCTTTTTCTTTTTCGTTGTTTTTTTGGATAGCAAACAAGCGAGCAAGCTGAAATGAAATACAAAAATTTAAATGCTTGTCCGTTTACGAGTGTGTGTGTGTGTGTGTTTTTGTTGTTCGAATGAGTGTTTGTGTCAGCCTGAATTTTTTATTTCCAACGCAACCCATTTTCGCTTGCTGTTGAATTTGGCTAGTTTCCCAAGCTCACGTGTAACATAAAATGGTTCGCATATCTCAAGCTAATGGCTACACAAACTGACCGCTATTGCAACAGTGTCAACGATGTCATAAAGGTCTAAATACATGCCTCCCAGTATTCATATAAATAGTTGCAATTGTATGAAGGTAACAAGACTGGTCGACAGCAACTAAGTGTCCTTCGTAGCAACATGACAAATGAATGTAAGAGGCTGTCCTAAATTGTCGCCAAAGTTCGCTGTCCATGCAAAAATATCGCTGAAATTAAAAGCATTGATCTTAATGGTCACTAGGGCCGAATCCACTAGGGCAACTCTCCCTTCGAAATCCAAAACGTCATAAAATATGTCCTGGAAAATTTCCCCTTCCCCTGATTTTGACTATCAGAGCACTTAATAAGAAACGGATGATCGTTGGGTATAACATTTAATGAAAAAAAAAAATAACCAGAGAGATCGTCGTGTCATTGGATATTCTAAGAGTCACTACTCTACTGCAAGGACGCAAAGGCTCTTACAAGGTTCATACTCTGACATATTCTGCATTTGGATGTCATATGAAAAATATAATAATACCAAATTCAGAGAAAAAGAAATGGAAGCTTTGATCTAATTTTTTTTGTTTATAAAAACTTTATTTTTTTGAATTCGGTGCAAAACAGTCCTATCTCATGATACATTTTTTTGGAATTTTCCTCGAGATACATAGTTCATTTTTGAATTTATATATCTGAAAATTTTAAATTATTTGAACAAGGGTGTTCTTTCACTCAGCCCACGAATTGAAATTGAGGACGCTCTAAAAATTTCCTACTTCCTACTTCCCACGACTCACACTACCTCTAAAGGTAACTCTTCATGAATGACACGAGTATAACCCGATCAAGGGCTGCTAGTTTAGTGCAGTCTCTTTCTTTTTACATATCTCTCTATCGCTGTCTCACTCTCTAAATATCTCTGTCTTTCTCACTCTATATAAATATATAATATATGTATATCTCTATCTATCTTTGTCTTTCTCTCTTTCTCTACATATATGTTTCTATCTATCTCTCTCTCTCTTCCCCTTCATATCTCTTTGTCATTTTCTACATACATATGTATATCTCTGCCTCTTCCTATATATGTCTTTCTACATATCTCTCTGTCTCCCTCTCTTTCCCTACATATCTCTTTATCACTCTCTACATATCTATCTGTCTCCCTCTACATAACTTTCTGCCTCTCTCTTAATATCTCGTTGTAGCTCTCTCTTTATTTCTACAAATCTCTGTCTCTCTCTTAATATCGCTATCCCTCTCTCTCGATCTGCCTATGTCGCTGTCTCAAAACTATCACCAGCCGTCAACTTTATCTACCCCAATCGAGGATTCGGTTACTTTTATTTTACGTTTGGAGACCCGAACATACATATGTACATATACATATGTCTAGACCCATTATAATTATCGGTGTGTTCGAATGGATAAAAGTTGATTGGCAATAAGTGAAAACCATCATTGATTGTCATAGTAGGCGTGGTAGCTTTCATAAAAGCAGCAATACAAGCAAAACTTTTCATATCCGGGCAATACTATACAACTGATTTTTTATAAATCAGACTGATATACGCATATATGTATGTCTATCGAGCAACAATATATTTCAACAAAAAATCATACGCAAATATATGTAAATATGTAAAGTACAAACTGTATATGTGTAGATATATATATTTTGATAGATTGGTTATAAAACCCTTTTAGCTCAATTTATTGCAAAAGTGCCACATATATTTTTTTTTTGACGATTTTTTTTTGGTGCTGCCATTGCTTCCATTGCTGCTTTTGATGGCTGTTACGAACTCGCTCGTATTCAGTGACTACTATATCATCCATAAAGTTGGTTGTACATATATAATATGTAACAATAACAACAACAATTATACAAAAATTAACAATACAGCAGTCAAAGGAAGCAAAAATATAAAATAAAGTTAAAAAATAATAAACGGCGGCTACTCTGTTATGTTCATTGTGATTTTATGCGCCAACCAACTGTCATTTGATATGAGCGCACTATAATAACACCACCCCATCACTGCCCTACTCACCAGCCACTAGGTACAATCGAAAAACGGAAACGGATATGAAAACAGTTGAGCGCGATATGAGTTCGTGTAAATGAAAAGCGTTGCGCGTGTGTGGGCTGGTGTGACATATATCAATATAGTGACGTGCGATAAAATAAAGCAACCTGCCACTGGTCAATGATGTTACTTTATTTGAAATAGTTTTCTTTTTTGATTTTTAATGATTTTAAAAAGTTTGTAGTGGTTGTTAAATAAAAAAAAAGTTGCGTAATAGTTTCCATTGTTATTTAAAAAAAGGACGATTTAGACGTTTAAATTCTGTACAAATTCCAAGAGCCACTATTAAAAGGATTGGATTTTAAAATTTGAAATTTGGTTTCTGTTACTTTTCTTACCGTCTCATTGATTTGCTTTTATGAAGGAACTATCAGCTTTGTAAAAGCATGCAACGTTGTGCCAGCATTTGACGATATGAAGATTATATAAGGGCTTAGGATGGTTGCCAACATTTTTTTAGATCTTGGACATCCAATAAATTTATCTTGATGGGGTCTTCGTTGAAGACTGGGTTTCCCATTTCGCTGATTTATTTTTTTTTAACTTTTGCAATCTCGGGCTTTCAGGGATCTAATCTTAACATTTAGTATAAAAATGTGAAGAAATAGTTTCTACTATGTTAATTTAAAACATTTAACAGAAAATGGGATTTTTAATATAATTTGTGTAATCCAAAAGATATTTCATCAATAACAAAGCAAAATCAAATAGATGCCCACATATTTTTCAAAATTGTTCAACAAATTTAACGAATTATTAAGGAATTTAACATTTTTTTAAATTTATTTTACGGTTTTGTAAAATTCCCTTTTAAGAGTTTATAATTTTCTAAACATTCAGTTTCAATTAATATTTTTCAAATTTACTTTTTTCTAAAATTTTTTTGAAGTATTTTTTAAATTTTTTTTTTATTTTTTTTTAAATATATTTTTTGTTTTATTTTTATTTTTTAATTTTTCTTTTTTTGTTTATTTATTTTTTTAAATAACTTTTTTTTTTGGTTTTTGTTTTTAAATAATTTTAATTTATTTGTATACTTTTATTTTTTATACTTTTATTTTTTTTTATACTTTTATTTTTATTTATACTTATATATTTTTTATATAAATTTTAAAATTTTTTTATTTTCAAATAATTAAATAATTTTTTTTTATTTTTTCATTAATAATTTTTTTTTTTAATAATTTTATATTTTTTTTTTATTTTTTTTTAATTTTAAATAATTTTTTTTATTTTTTTAAACACATTTTTTTCTGTTTAATAATTTTTTTAATAACAGATGTTATATTTAAATAAAAAATTGATTAAATAAATAACCAACTTTCGATAGTGGGAGCGGTAAACCTATCCTTTCTTGATAGTGTCATGTTAATTTAAGTAACGCCATCCATAAACCACCCAAATTTAAATTAAATATTGAACAAAACAATTTCATAAATAAATACAGAAGTAATTAATTTCTAGTAACATACTTTCACGTCGAAAATCGCGTGATTATAAGAAAGAAATGCTGGAAGTTTTGGCAGCTAGAAAACACAGCTGAAGTGCGACCTAGTTTTGAAAAAACTTTTTCTACAACAATTATTACGACTGCAGCTATCTTTGCTACTGCCTATAAATTTGTTGGTTTCCTAAAAAATTTTAATTTATAATATACCTTGACACCTTTTGAATGCTGCATTTCACCATACTATTGAATGTACATATTTCATTTTATCCAAACACATTATTTCTTATTATTTCACTCATACTTTCTAATTGTCAAGTGGGGATATTGAGCCATAGAAAACCAGGCCAGTCATGCGTCCATACAACCAAAGTAACATTTCAATTGCCAGTTGAACAAATACTTATATTGTATTCTATTGGATTTATGCATGTATGTACGTTTGCATTCGTGTGCGTGTATTTATATGGTGCTTAAACAATATACTATATCCAATTCATATGCCTAACCATTTAGTGAGTTATCATATATAGTATGATGGATTCAGACACGTTTTGAAAAAAAAAAAAAATTAAAAAAATTTTAAAAAGTTTGCACAACGCCAGCAGCTTTTCCTACATGCAAACCCCCTACCCCACCCCGCAACAAATTCGCTCTTTTATTTCTAACGCGCATCATCTATGCGCGTTGTGCTGCTTACTTTTGTATTGTTCTGTCAATATACAATGCAAATACAAGCAGACATGTACACACATACATATGCACATCAAAATCCCAAACTCAGCCGCCACTTCACATTCAACTTGAATCAAAAAAAATACAAAAAAAAAAAATATTAAACAATTTTTTATTTCAATAATTTTTTTTTATGAGATTGTAAAATTTTTTTGAAAAACTCGCTCGCTTTGTCGCTGCTTTGTTTTGAACTGTCAAAAGCGTTTACTGGCACGCTTGGCAGCCAAACAAACAGTAACATAGACAATTTTTACTGTGGCTGACTGACTGACTGAATGTCTCTGCTTGCTTACTGTTTGTCTACTGTACGTCCCGTCTAATCCATCCCCCTCTTTCTTCTCTATGTCTGTCTCATAGGTCTGCCAGCCAACCTCGCTCTATCTCTGCGCTACTTCAGCGTACAAACGCATCCCATTAAATTTTTGTTTAGCCGGAAGTACGTTAAAAGGTGGGCGTAAAGCGCGCAGATCCTGTTGGCGTGATGTGTGTTGACAAACATTGAATGTTGTTGAAGCGCCGTACAATTGTAAAACTTTTCTATATACATTTTGTATGAAAGGATTCTCCCCGACATTTGTTGAAAGTTGAAGAATGTGTCGCGTTGCTGTTGGTATTTGACAGTTGTTGATGTCCCGTAACGAGTTGCTCCTCATGCGGCAATTGAATGGTTGATAAATAAATATAAATGTTTTTGGTTGCTTAAGTGTGCTTGATTATTCGTAAAAGCTGCCATTTTTTTTTTTTTTTTTGAATTTTTTGTTGTTTCGCTAATAGATGTTCTTGAGACTTTGTAAATATTATAAATGCATATTTCAATTTTAGCATTTTCTTCGATCCTTCACAAGATACCGCAGTGCGAATGTACATGTAAGTGAGCTTGAGTCGATCTGGCTAATTTGTTATGAAAAAAAGTAGCAGTTTTGAGAGCCTTGAAGCACACCGCTGGACGCCACTTCTTCGACAGCTGCTTCTCATTATCGGTATGGCTCGGGTTTTACCCGAAAAAGGGGCTATATCAGTCTTTATATGTACGTCCCGTGTTATATATTTGTCATGAGGAACTTGCCCGAGATGGCTTCAGGTTTAAGAAGAAACTCTAAAGAAACAATCCTTGTTAAATTTGTACCCACTGAGGCGAGACTAACCGAACTCTTCTATGCGTGAGAAGCTGAATTGGCCTACCTAACAGCTATTTTTTTTTTCGGGGATTGGTATTTTGAGGAAAAAAAAGAGCTTAGATATCCTACTAAAAAATTTATGGAGAGCGAGTAGATTTAATTTAATTTTTAATTACTAATTAATTTTATTATTTGGCTCAAATAGACCACCGTCTTGTTCAAAAGGTTTATCAATTATTTTATTTGGTTTGACTCAGGTCTAACCGACCGTCTTGCTTAAAAGATTTAAAGTTTTTGGGGTCGAGGATCCCCGATCTGGGATTTCTAAACATAAACTATATCTTTAAAACATTTCATAAGCTGGTTGCGAATCACAATAGCATACAATCCAAATGAAATGAACGAAACGAGAGAACATTTTGCTACCTACTCTCTTTGGGCTTCAAGTAATGTACTCATGTCGAAAAGAATGTCAAGTCTTGATGTTGCATATTTTTAGGCGCTCCATAGTTTAAGCTTCCAAAATTACACATTTAAGAGATTTTACGCTAAAATTTTGCATCCAAATTTAAAATATGCTCTTCAATCACTACGCAAAACTCTTTTGTACCTTCAACTATTGAACTTTGCCATAGAAATGTTTAAAGCACCACGAACTATAGACTTTTAGAGTAAAAAAAATTTCAAGTAAAATAAAATTCTCTTACTCCTACCACCAAATAATTTTAGCACGAAATTGAATTGATGGATGATGAAATGGCTGCTGCCAACGCACATGTGCTCAGGTGTAGACATGTACCACGACATAAATATACCGTTGTACAGGCAAGACAATCTTTAGCCAAATGAAAAAGTAGTACACACAACTCCTAAAAATCGCTTTCAGGTGCTCCTTTCATACGACTTTTCTATACTCACAAATGTAGGCATAGAAGTTATAACTGAAATAGAGGGTATACAGATATAACTGACACAGCTGTCATCAATGATGGACCCAACACACATACATGCAAACATATCAATGCAATTGAAGATACCCAATTGACAATGGTCAAAATATTTTTCCGCTATGAAATCATACTCGTATTACGGTCCGCTTAGACTATAGAACTGAGGCCTTACTTGGTAAGTGCATCGAGATAAGCGGTATGGTGTTCTGTTCACTTACTACTGAATTCTTGTTTGCTCGAAAAGCGAAGGAATGAATTCATCTCCTGGTAAGATACGCTATAAGCTTGGCATTTTAATTTTTTTATTTTTTCGTTTATTTTATTTTTTTTTCTTTTTTTTTTACCTTATTTCCACTCAATAAATCATACCTGGCATAAATATTATATTTATCTACTTCTCAAATTGAAATACAACCAAAATGTTTGCTGGTATATATTAATTCCTGTGCCAATTTATGTATTTCTTGTGGTATCTGTTCTATGTTTGCTAGTTTTTGTTTAGTAAAAACTACGTCCGATATTGAGCAGAAACAGAAAAGCATAACAACAAAAAACAAAAAAGGAGTTTGAGCTTAAAATGGTATGGGTTGTTGGGGTACTAGGAAAAGGCAGCTTTATGTATGTCTGTTTTGCTGTATATTGGAAAATGCGTACTAAAAATTGAAGTTGCAAATATTAGCTTTGAATTGATGTTTGGCTCGTTTGCTCTTGTCTTCTTTCCCTTTTATTGGCCGGCTGACCGTTCATACTTATATTTGCTATTCAGTTCTATTCTATCAAATGTCTGCATGATGGGCGTACAAATGTCAATGTTTTTTGTAGTTTGCCCAATGAAATTATATTTTGTGGTTAAAGCTTTAAATCGATTGCACTTTAATGTTGCGCTATAGTTTTCTCAGTGGTGGTAATTCAATCACAGAAGCGCCCAGGGTAATTTTACATTACATAATTCAGTTATGTAGGCCATAATAACAAATCTTATTTTCTATATTTTATTTTATCTTATTTAATTTACTTTGTTTTCTTTTATTTAGTTTATTTTATTTTTTTTTATTTTATTTTATTTTATTTTATTTTAACTTTTTAAATTAAATTTAATCTTATTCTATTTTATATAATTTCGTTTTATTTTATTTTATTTCATTTCATTTCATTTCATTTCATTTTATTTTTTTTTATTTTATTTTATTTTATTTTATTTTATTTTATTTTATTTTGTTTTATTTTATTTTATTTTATTTTATTTTATTTTGTTTTATTTTATTTTCTTTTATTTTATTTTATTTTATTTTATTTTATTTTATTTTATTTTATTTTATTTTGTTTTATTTATTTACTTTATTTTATTTTATTTTATTTAACTTTATTTTCAATTTTATTTTAGTTTATTTTATTTTCTTTTATTTTACTTTATTTTATTTTATTTAACTTTGTTTTAAATTTTATTTTATTTTATTTTAGTTTATTTTATTTTATTTTATTTTATTTTATTTTATTTTATTTTACTATATTTTATTTTATTTTATTTTATTTTATTTTATTTTATTTTATTTTATTTTATTTTATTTTATTTTATTTTATTTTATTTCATTTTATTTTATTTTATTTTATTTTATTTTATTTTATTTTATTTTATTTTATTTTATTTTATTTTATTTTAATTTATTTTATTTTATTTTATTTTGTTTTATTTTATTTTATTTTATTTTATTTTATTTTATTTTATTTTATTTTATTTTATTTTATTTTATTTTATTTTATTTTATTTTATTTTATTTTATTTTATTTTATTTTATTTCGTTTTAGTTTTAGTTTTATTTTAAATTGTTTCAGTCTATTTGGTTTTGTGGTTTTCTTATCGTTTCTCACTTTTGCTGATTCAAGGGCCATACACTGCGTTGGAAAGTCCTTCTCTGGGACATTTGAAATCAAATGAGTACTGAAACAACACCCTTATGGCTGCTTAGTCAAAAGAAATCAAAATTTGTTAGTATGAAACGAACAGTTGAGCTTCAATCAAAAAAACGTGGAAAATTTAATTTTAATTCATAGAGAAGAAAAAAATTTGCAATCGATCTCTATATACATACATAAGTACATATTCTTAGCCCAGTCTTCATATCCTGTCAATTATCTATTCGTCCATTAGTGTACGCATACCCAGCATTGCTTCGTTTTCTTTTGTAACTAATATTTACTCAAAAATTTTTCTTTTATTTTTGCTTTTCTACGAAATTATGTATAACATCTATCCTCTCGACGAGCGAAGAAAAAAAGTTTTTTCACACTTAGCTCCCACTACGTTAATTTCTTTCTTTGATGCCAGCATATCTATGTATATACTTGCCTCTCCCTGTCACTGTCTTGTCTTACCGCCCTCCTGTTGATGTCAGCTCTCAGTCGAAACATTAGAATCGTTGCTATTTATTCCTATTACAAAAGATTTCTGTTTCTTAAAAGTTGCGCAACGAACTCATCTCCAGTAATTGTGCTTTGCTTTCATCACCATGGACATTTTTTTCTTCAACAGTAACGTCGTCTTCAATTCAACGCACTGTCATTGGTATTGAGCCTTTCAGATTGTGCTTGTTTTTTTTTCTAAGTTTAAAATTTTTTTTCACAATACATTGAGTTTTTTTTGTTCTTTTCAATACTTATTTACGCACAAATTTAAGGGTGTGTAAAAGTTTTTATACCTAGCTGTGATCGTTTTTAGAAAATTATAATAACTTTTATTTTTATTATTATTATTTTGTTATTATTATTATTTGTATCATTATTATTATCATTATTAATTATTGTTATTGTTATTATTATTATTATTATTATTATTATTACTATTATTATAGTAATTTATAATATTATAATTATTTTTGTTATTATAATTATTTATAGTATTCTTATTATTATTATTATTATTATTATTTAATTTATATAATTATAATTATTTTTGTTATTATTATTATAATTATTATTATTACTATAATTATTATTATTCTTATTCTTATTATTGTTAATATTTTTACTTTTATTATTGTAATATATATTATTATAATTATTATTAGTATTATTATTATTATTATTATTATTATTATTATTATTATTATTATTATTATTAATAGCTTTTATATTACTACAAGTTTATTATTATTATTACTACTATTACTGTAATTTATATTATTATTATTTTTATTTACGAATTAATACCAACAGTAACTGATCAAGTATTCTAATCATCAGCTCATCTATAAAATTGAAATAAAAAGTTTTGCTTAATAGGCAAAAGTCCGGGTAACTACAAAATTTGGGCGAATATTGCCCAGATGCTGGAGCCGGTTTGAGAATTGATTAGCTTAGGGTTGTGGGTATTGTTATTAATACTTGCAACTGGTTATATAAATTGATTTCAATAACAAAAAAAAAATGTTTTCTACTTCTTTGCATTTCAAAAAGTATTTTTCTGCAGATATTCAATTCTCATTTACCTTGCGTTGCCTGCCTTTTTACTTATTTCTTTCTTCACCCTATTTTTTTTCTATTTTTCCTACTTTTTTGTTTCAACTTTTCTGATGTCCGTGTTTTTTTTTGCTTTACGTTCGTATTCATCATTTTCATTATTGAATTTTTTAGCCTATGCTCTCGTTATGGTGACGCATGTTGACCAAACTCTTCCAACACTACTTTAACATATACGTTTGCTATTACAATTTTGTTACGTTACTGTTGTAGTATATCATAAACATTTGCGCTCTTGTTCTTTCCAACTATTTGCAGATTTTTTTAATCGCTTTTTGCAATGCAGCATTTTTTCAAGCGAGCGCTTTTTTTAGTTATCACTTCCTGCACTATACTATATGATGTTTTTCTAGGTTTTCTAGGTTTGTTGAAATTATTTTCCATTTGCATGTGTTTCATGTTAGTTGGTTTTCTGCCTTGCATGGTTGCGTGTGTGTTATGTGTATGAGATTGCCCATCATCCACTAGAAGCGTAGCTCACTCGTCGTTTTCCACACCATCTAGTGCTCCCTGCTGTCCAGTTAGGATTTTATAAAAATGTTGTAGTTGTAATTTTTTGATATTCGTTATATTCGGCAGCCCTACCTACATACATACATTTTTTTTCATTTCATATTTTAGTTTGGTATTTTTTTCTATGTCCTTCATTTAAAAAATCTGAAACGCCGGCATCCATCCGCATGCTGCTCCCTCGCCTTCGCACTTTTTGTCCACTTTACTCCTCACGCTGCATTGTATATGATCTATTTTCGCTGTTCTGTAGTCTAAGCTTTAGCTGGGGATTTATTTTTTTTTTGCTTACACTCTATTGGGGGCATTTTGCTGATGTGATTTTTTTTCCTGTTGCTGCTTCCACATCTCCTAGCAAATCTCATAGCGCACGCATTTAGCCCTTTTGTTATGCGTAGCATTTATGCATGTGTGCGATTTTTATTGTAGTATATCTGTGTGCAAAAGGATTTCGGGTAGTTTCATGCCAATTTGACGAATGCTTAGAAATTATCCGATTTGAACAGATTGTGGTGCACAATTGTTTCAAACTCGAACCTTCTGTTTTTTGAAAATGTGATTAGTAAAACAAATACGAAATGCGATTCGAAATATTTTTAGCAAATTTTTGCGAACACCGAAATCTTATCGAAAATGAGATGCAACTTTTTTTTCAAAGGTCTCATAAATAAATTTATTTCCAAATAAAGTTTTTTTTTTGAAAAATGCTCAATATGAAATTTTTTTTGGAAAAGAAAAATACATTTTTTCGAGCTCCAAAAATACACAATTGAAATTTTTTTTTTTTAAATTTATTACTTATAAGTAAAAGTATATATATTTAATAAATATTTATGAAAACCGAAATATATTGGTAGCAACAACCGAATGTTTTAAACAGTTTTTCAAAATACTTTTTTAATTTATAATATAATTATAATATTTAATACATTTTGTTTTCTTTAAGATTTTTATTTTTTTTTTAAATATTTTTTTTCCAAAATATTAACTCAAAAAAAAATTTTTTAAAAACCTTTTTTTTTCAAAAATATAACTTTTGATCTTATTTTTCAATATTTTATCAAATATGTATGTACGTATAAATATATTTTTTGTTCAAAATGCATCGTTTTTGAAACGTATTTTTTGCAGTATGTATTTTCATTTTCATAATTTTCAATATTTTTTCAAACCATTTTCAATATATGTGTTTTTTTTTTAATATTATTCATAATTTTTTGTGTTTTAAAAATATATTTTTCAAATCATATAATATATATACATTTTTCAGGTTTTTTAAAACATTTATTTTTTTTTCAATTTTTTTTTCAAAAATTTTTTTTTTTTGTGAAAATATTTATGTATTTTTTTTAAATTTCTTTTTTTTCTTCAAAACTAATATATTTTTCAAATCATATAATATATATACATTTTTCAGGTTTTTTTAAAACATTTTTTTTCAAAATTTTTTTTTGTGAAAACATTTATGTATTTTTTTTAAATTTCTTTTTTTTCTTCAAAACTAATTTTTTGGTGCTCTTATTTTTCAATATTTTTTTTAAATATAAATTTTATAAGAGTGTTTTTTATTTTTGATATGTATTTTTATTTTCATATTTTTCTTCTTACAGTTTTCAATATTTTTTTTTTAATATTTCTCTTTTTTTTATTATATTTTCTTCATGATATATTTTTTCCATAATATTATTTTTTTAATGCAACCAAATTTAAATTTTTTTTGTTGCATATGCCAACGAGTCAACTTTAAAGTTTACATGGAATTCCCCATTTTTTTATTGTATTCCATCTGGTTATGCATATCACGGCTGTTGTTGTTGCACACGTTTGTTATAATATTTTTCCATTGCGTTATTTTGCCATTTCCACTTTTTTCTGCTTCATAATTTTTTTTTTGCTTTGTTAACGGCGCTGACTTCAATTCGCTAGCTTGTTTGTTGTCCGGTTTTAGGATGAAATAGCATTTGCTTTTTTTTTTAAATAATTTTTTATTTTTTTCAAATGTTTTCCTTTTTATTTTTTTCTTTCCGCTACACCTTTTTTTTTTGCTTGTTATGGCATTGTATATTTGTTTTGCTTCCCTTTGCTGAAATTGTAATGAGATTTCCGCTGTGCTGCCTTGTAAACCAGTCAGTCCCCAAACAACCAACTTTTTGCACTGATTTTATTTTTACAATTTCTTTTTTTTTTTTGCTATGCCGCCACGCACATATCCTTTGACGGGACATCAGCGGCAATTTTCCAGTAATATGCTTTTCTTACCCGGCTAATGTGTATATTTAATTTATGAAATTTATATGATCCTTATCAGCGACATGTAACGGTAAATATATTTAGTACGCATGATTTTTTGTTTTTGTATATTTTGTGGTATTTAATTTTTTTTTTATGGTTACTTACTCGTTAGCATTTGTTTGCCTTTTGTGTTTATACTTTTCACACATCGCTTCGCACGCAAATCAAATAAACTTGCTGAGCATAAGGTTTTGTGATTTTTTTAAATAAAATTTTGGTTTGGTATTTTCCCGTTTTCGGTTTAAATTCTTTTTGTTTTTGATTTTTTTGGTTAAATTTTATCTCTATTTTTGTGTCTATTAAAAAGGCTTTAGCATCCCACGAAAGTATATTAGCTTCAGTCCGCCGCAGCATTTCAATTGTTTTAAGTATTTCTCTCTCAGCAGCCAAATATTTTGTTTGAGTGTTCTTCTCTATTTATCCTGCCTACTTATTTTCGGGTTTTAAGCATATTAAATATTCATGATTGTGGTATTCGGCTTGAGTGACTTTTTTAATTATCGTGTGGCGGAAATAGAATGTAAGATAAGTATGAATTAAATAATGGAAACCATATTAGTATTATCATCTAGCTTTTGTTGAGATTGGGGAAACCATCATACTAGGCTCTAAGAAACTTTTGAGTGATAATGTGAGGGCTTGTGTTTTCTTCTTCTCCCCCCAGAGCTCTTTCGTTACCTTGACGACTTTAATGAATTTGAAAGTACTCCTTTCTATTGAAAGGAAACCCCTTTCGGGTGTGAAGTCTTTAACCAATTGACTACCGTCACCCGACGTCGAGAGCGCCTACTTGTTGATCTGAAAACATGGGAATTTTTTCCCTCATTTTATATAAAAGAAAAAAATATATAAAAAAGAAAAAAATATATAAAAAAGAAAAAAATATATAAAAAAGAAAAAAATATATAAAAAAGAAAAAAATATATAAAAAAGAAAAAAATATATAAAAAAGAAAAAAATATATAAAAAAGAAAAAAATATATAAAAAAGAAAAAAATATATAAAAAAGAAAAAAATATATAAAAAAGAAAAAAAAATGTATAAAAAAAATAAAAAAGAAAAAAATGTATAAACAAATATAAAAAAAAAAAAAATATATGAAAAAACATAAAAAAGAAAAAAATGTATAAAAAAAATATAAAAAAGAAAAAAATATATAATAAAAAAAAAATATATAAAAAAGAACAAATATATAAAAGGAAAAAAATATATAAAAAGAAAAAAATATATAAAAAAGAAAAAAATATATAAAAAAGAAAAAAATATATAAAAAGAAAAAAATATATAAAAAAGAAAAAAATGTATAAAAAAGAAAAAAATATATAAAAAAGAAAAAAATATATAAAAAATGTATAAAAAAGAAAAAAATATATAAAAAAGAAAAAAATATATAAAAAATGTATAA
>OX608080.1:92828066-93058066 GCA_951509765.1 Sphenella marginata | reverse complement strand
CTTACTGCTTTCTACATATACCCTACCCATAGCTAAGAAACTGAACTCAAGTGTATGGTATGTTGGAATGAAATTGGACTGCTTGTTGAGTGGACGCGACTAAGGCAGACGAATTGTCTGGCTCAACGGTTGGCGTTTTACTTAGTTTTGTTTTTGTTGTTATTTATATGAATTTCTAACACTATACGACTACCCCAATATATTCAGCGATATTTTTCTCAATTTATTTTAATTTTTCTTCCTCGTTTGGATTGTGTATGGCAAAGCTTAGCGTGCATACAGGGTGCTAGTATTAACTATTTGAATATGTCGAAAAGAAAGAATGCAGTGAAGTGGTAGGGGAAAGGCGGGTGGAAAGTGAGAGTACGAGTTGAGTACGATCTCAATTGACTGCTGATTGATCAGCTGATCCTTAACTGTTTACAGAACCCACGTGGGGCTGAAATGTGAGGCATGCGAGTTCTTAAACGACTTCACCTAATGAAACTAAATAGTTTGAGAGAAAGTATATTTTCATCTTTAATCTGCTAGTGAAACTTTCGGAATTATTTCAAATGGGTTCTTGGCAGACAGAGTTCCTGCGCGAAGACGACTATGAAAGATGATGTGGAAGAAGTTCGACACAAAAACGAAAATGTTGAAGGCCTGACATTGAGTTTACTAAGATACTGCAAAACTCTCTTTGATGGTATAAAAACAGGCACCTTTCTAATAAATGAACGTAATGTCTCTTCACACGAAGTAATTGGCATTTATTTCAGCCACCCTGTATATGTTTTGCCACTACAGCAGTTGTATGACACCACTAACCACCCGTCAAATTCGTTTCCATTAAATATTGCTAACAGGCTAAGAGCACAGACACCGCACCACACCACCGCTCCTGCTACCCATGCACTCGCACACACTCTCATACACATACACACAGACATATTGCAGCTTTGATGGCATCGTCGCCACCACAAAAGCCTATGAGACCACCATCATCGCAATAGCTTTTCGCGACCTCGACAATGGTTCGCGCACATATCAGTCGCGTCAAAGCTAACAATAACGACAAAAAACCAAAACAACAATAATAAAACATCGACATGAAATTGTTGTGAGTGAGTGTGTCAGTTTAAAAGCGGCGTAGGTGGCTACAGTTTGCCCATTTTTTTATGTCCATAGAGTTGGCATATTTTCCCTTTTTTTTTAATTTGTATTTTGTCTAAATTATTGGGTGGCGTTGGCAATGGCGACAAACCCGGCATCAGCATCGATGTCGCGTCAGCAAACATCAGCATCATTGGCGTTAGTGTCGCGAGTGCGCGCATTCCATTACCCCTACTAACCCTATTTTATTTAGAACTGGACGCAGAAAAAAAAAAAAAAAAAAAAAAAAAAATTAAAAAAAACTAAAAAAAAATATTGTAGATGCCATCACAGCGGCAAGTTGCAGCAAAAGTGCTTGGATCACATGTAGCCTTCAAGCGCAGCAAAGGAAATACATCCGCCGGTCTTGGCAGTTACCTACTTGGCTGCTTGCACCACTTTTCCTCATTTCGTTTTCTCTTTCCGTGCAGTCTGTCTGTCTTATGAATGAACCTTTTAAATTGTGACTTGTGTAAGCGATTCAGCTTCTGTTGATGTTGGTCGCATGGCACCTCTGTAGTTTCCATTTTCTTTTTTTTTTTGGTTTGCCCACAGTCAACAAGTACTTGACAATCAATTTTACGCGAAAGTTTTAAATCGCAGCATACGGCACTGGCTGAGAAATCAGTTAATTTTATAGAATCGAATAGAATAGAATAGAACAGAATAGAATAGAATAGAATAGAATAGAATAGAATAGAATAGAATAGAATAGAATAGAATAGAATAGAAGAGAATATAAGAGAATATAATAGAATAGAACAACAATTAATTAAATTAAATTAAACTAAAATAAAAAAAGTTAAAGTAAACTAAATTAAATAAAATATTAAATCAAATTAAATTAAATTAAACTAAATTAACTTAAAGTAAATTAAATTAAATTAAACTAAATTAAATAAAATTAAATTAAATTAAATTAAATTAAATTAAATTAAATTAAATTATATTATATCAAATTATATTATATTAAATTAAATTATATTAAATTAAATTATGTTAAATTAAATTATGTTAAATGAAATAATGTTAAATTAAATAAAATTATATTAATTTAAATAAACTAAAATAAAATAAAATGAAATGATATAAAAAAAATAAAATAAAATAAAATAAAATAAAATAAAATAAAATAAAATAAAATAAAATAAAATAAAATAAAATAAAATAAAATAAAATGAAATGAAATGAAATGAAATTGAAAGAAAAGAAATGAAGGGAAATTAAAAGAAATGAAATGAAAAGAAATGAAATAAAATTAAATTAAATGAAATTGAATAAAATTAATTTAAAAAATAGAATAGAATAGTAAATACAATGTGGAAGGAAAATAAAGAAAATATGAGGAGAGAAAGCGTAAGTAAGTTATCGGGAATAAGACTAAAAGCGAAAAGAAAAATTGTGAAGAAATAACAAGAGCGCGCTAAAATTGACGTTGATTGTTTCATAATCCCATCACTATCCCCGCTTTCTCACCACCAGTATTTCAACGCTTTAAATTCCGATTTTGTGGTGTTTTGCTCTACTTAATCTCTAAACCCCGTGCACTTTTATTTATTATTCCAAATGCTTTAACTCTTAATGAGAATTAGTGTTGCTATTTTATAGTTGTTGCTGCTTTTTTTTGTGTGGTGCCTAAGTCTGATTTGCTCTTCTTATTTATATTTGTTATACTTTCGCCATTTCCTGTCTCTTAAATTTTTTTCTGTTATTTCATGCCGCACCATAGCAGGGCTCCATGTCTAGCGCGTTTTACTTTGACTGCCGCATAACCGCTTTGAGCGAAAGTAACGCGGTTACTTATACCATAAATGTGCATCAGTGTGTAGGCAAGCTTCTAATGTGTGTCTGTATGTGTGTTTGATTTGCAAAAAAAATTGTCCAGCCAAGTTCAACACTATCCACTAGCTACCCACCACAATCTGCAATTTCGCAGGCTATGAAAGTGAAGCGCAAAAAATGAGTTTCGCAAAAAATCGTAGGTAAGTGGGAGAAATCAAAACGCGCTACCGTCAAAGTGCCATTTTTTTTAGTCATCATTGTCGTTAGCGTTAAAAAAAAAAACAAAAAGTACTAGCTTAGTGCGCGCCCCTATACCAAGAGTGTTTGCTGGTATTACTTTTCTAATGCATAGCTGGAACCGAACTCTGTGCAGTAGCACCTACATGTTGTTTGTTTGTTGGTATGCCGCTTGCAGTGCTGGTACTTTCAGTGAAAGGGGGGCACTGATAGAAGTTCGACTGTTTATTTTATTTAATGGGAAATGAGCTGGAAAATTTTGTCATTTTAGTTTAAGGTAGATTTTTTAGTCTCTTCCTTTTCAAAAATAAATAAACTACAAAATTGGTAATAGAGACAGAAAAATTGAAAGCGACCGAATACTTGGGTAAAGTGGTATCAAACTGGTGATCAGATATATGTAGATGCCTATGCCTTCAGATGATAAAGAGAATACGAGTAAGAAGTAGACTATCCTTCACAACCATCGAAGATTCGTTAAAGAGAGAAGCTTGACTAATTCTTATACATCAGACCCAATAATCATCCACTTTAAGGGCTTGGTGACTGCAGACTCTTATGGCTTAACAATAATTCTGTTTTTGTTTTTATGTCGAAAAGGAAACATTTTGAAAAAAATTAACAAATTATTATAAAACCACTAAAAAAAATTCAAAACAAAAAACATTAAAAAAAATATTTAAAAAAAAAAAGAAAAGAAGAATAAAAAAAGTTACTAAAAACGTTAAAAAAAACACTAAAAAATTAAAAAGAAAAAAACAACAAAATGGAAAAGAAATGAAAAAAAGTTCAAAAAAAAATTAAAAAGAGAAATAGGAACTTTTGTGAACTTTAAAAAAAATTGGGAAAAAGTTTATATTAAATAAGTAATGGAAAATTAGGGACGCAAATAAATTCAAATTTTCAAAAAAAAAAAATTTAAATAAAAATTTTGAAAAACAATTAAAAATTTCGAAAAAAAAAATATTTTAGATTATCAATTTTTCCCAAAAACTGACAATATTAATTCGTTTAGAAATATTGTTCACGGGTCTCGAGCTTGCTTATAACTTACATATTTTAGAAAAAATTAAATATGTAATAATATTTAAAAAAAACTCTAAATTAAAAATTAAAACATTTGAAAACCAACTAAAAAAAAATTTACCAAACATTAAGAAAAGCACTCAAAAAAATAAAAAAAAAACCTAAAAAAATGGAAATTTAAAAGAAAAATTTAAAAAATATTTAAAAAAAAAGGGGGGAAAACAATAAAAAAAACCAAAAAAAACAAAAAAAAACGTTTAAAAGAACACTAAAAAATTAAAACGAACAAAAAAAAAACAAATTGGAAAAGAAATGAAAAGAAAGGTTTTGGATTGTCTCGAGAAATAGGAACCTTTGTCAACTTTAAATAAATGACAAAAAATTTAATATTAAATAAATAATGGAAAATGAAGGGATCAAAAAAAATAAAATTGTTAAAAATATTGCACATGAACAAAAAAATCGGGATAATTAAAAAAATTTCTAAATCACGAACAGCTCGGGTAATTTTGTTATAATTACGGCACATTCGGAGTTTGGAAAATTGTTAACTAGAGGCCACTTTCTTGTTGCTGTGAAATATTTAATTTAAATTTTTTTTAATTTTCTTTGTTGTTTGAGTTAATGGAAAACATGGAATCAAGCGAATGAAATCCTTAAATTTAACATAGAACATATCATACTATCCACTTTTACAATTTTCTACACAACTAAGCGAACTTATATTTGTTATTAAATATTTAGCTTCTGATTTTCGCTATACTCTTGTTTAGAATGCATTTTCCTTTCTCTTAAATTTCGACGATTTAATAAGATTTTTTTTTTTGTTTTGCTTATCTATTGCTCCTTCATACAATCTGCTATTACCTCACTTCTGAAATGCACATATTTTGCTTTCTATATCCACAACATGTTCAGCTACTTTACTTGTTGGACGCCTGATTTGTTGGTCAGCACTCATTTCAAACCTTCATCAACTTGCTTTGCTCGTTTTCTAATTTCATTTTTTTTTTTGTATGTTTTCTCGTTCTTTGCATTGTGCTGCGCTTTTAAGCTTGCGGCTTTTTAACGTATCCATGTGTGTGCTTGTTATTGCTTTTGTATTAGTGTTTATGTCATTGCCAAGCTTCAGGCAATTCGCGCCTCTCAACCTCAACAAACCAGTCAGCTGCCGCTACAGCCTCAGCCATTTAATAACAAAACTGTGTTTGGCATGCCAAAAGCAACGCCGTCAGTTCTGTACTTGTGTCCTGTCGAATTATGCGACAATATGTTGCTCCTTGCTATATATGTATATAGTATCTACATCAACAACATGCGATATCCTGTGTTACTTGATGGTACTTTTGGAGTGATTTTTTTTTTTCTGTTGCATATCATTTGCTAAAATTTTTTTCGCGTTCCCTTACCACTTTGGCGTGTATGCATAGCAAGTGTCCTTTCTTGTGCAATTTCTTTGTTGCTTTCGTTTTCGTTTCCATTTCCGTTTTCGTTGACTCAGGCAGGCTCATAGAAAAATGCTGCACTTATGTTGTGTTGGCGTTGTCGTGGCATACGTCCGTTATGCTAAATTGCAACTGACTAGTTTTGCGTACGCAATTGTGGCGGTTTTCGTTTTGGTTTTTGTAAGTACAAGGCTATTATATCGCAACTCCATTTAGCTTTCTGCACTTCCTTGACGTTTTCATCGCCTTTGATTAGCCGTTCAAGTGGAAGATGATGTTTGCTTGTTTATGCTTGCACGTCCTTTGCCGGCGTGCGTGTTGTATGTTGCGCTTCGTATCGTGTTGACTGCAGTTTATTAGTTGCAAATCTCATTCGAGTCAATGCTACCGTTGTTTGACTTGACTTTGTGTCTCAACCCCAGGCGAGCTATTCTGTTTCTTTATTTTATTTTTTATTTTTATTTTTTTTTGACATTCCTGAAACAAACTTTTCATGCGTCTCGTCTATTCATTTCTTGGCACCACACTCAATTAGTCCGAATCAAATTGCCCTCAGCGTACTGCGCTCTAGTTGTTATTGTTTTTGTTTCAGTCATATGTATGCAATATTGCTCTTTAACGCAATAACGTGCCGCGCGTAATGCTTCCACACACACACACACACTCATCTGCATATTGCAGCAGTCTCAGATTGCAGCACTCTTTTGCATATGACGTTCGGTCCACGTTAACCTCATCAGTCACAGTCTGATTTGTTAAAACGTTGTTTGGCTTGCACTGATGTATGTTTTGATATTCAAAATAGAAAGAGTAGAAATCAACAAAAAATAACGGTACAGAAAAACGTCAAGCAGTAAATCGGTTTAAGCAATTTTTTCTACCATCCATTGGCGGGCTTACATGACCGATACTCGAATGCTTGATTGGCTGCCGTGACTTTTTTTTCGCTTATTTATGTTGTGGGTATGGTTCAATGCACATTAAAGTACGCGTCAATGTATTTTTCTAAATTTATCGTTGCTGGAATTCGCTATAGAAATGTTGAAAACTACTTGAAGCACTCGATTAGTGAAGGAAAGCGACGTTAAGCAAGTTAGTACGAGATGAAATGGACTGTTTGATGTGCAAATGAGGTGAGTTTTTTGTGGAATATTTTGTAATATTTAAATTTTGTATCTTTATTTTAGTTATATACACATGTATTTGTATTTATTTATTTTGTAATTTTTTTTTGTTTTACTATTTTTCTTATTTCTAATTTTTTATTACATTTGCAAAAATTTTTAAATCCATCACATATGTATTTTTTTTCTCAAAAAACTTGCTTGTTTACATTTGTGAAATATTTGTAATACTTCAAATTTTCTTTAATATCTATTCGCATTTGTTTTTATAAATATTTTATAGCATATTTTTTTTTTATAAATGGCTTGCTGTTTTTTTTTTTGTGAAATATTTTTTAATATTTCGAAAGTAAAAGATTTTCTTTTGTATTTGTTTTACTCTTTTAATTTGTTAAAATTGTTTTTGTGTACAATTTTTTTATTTGGAAATTTATACAACAATTCGAAAAATTTTAAAATTTATCACATAATTTTTTTTAAATTGATTCTTTGTTTTTGTGAAATATTTTTTAATATCACATAATTTTTTTTAGTTATATTTTTTTTTTTACAAATTATTGTAAATTTTTTTTATTTAACTTTAAATTTTTTTTATTTAACTTTAAATTTTTTTTATTACATTTTTTTAAATTTTATTTTATCACATCGTTTTTTTTTAACAGTTGGTTTTTTTTTGTAGTTTTCATAAATTATATTTTTTTTATAATTTTTAATTTAATTTAAAACTTTTTTTATATTTTCTTAAATTTTTTTAGAGTACATTTTTTATCACAAAAATTTTGAGATTATTTTTAAACATCTCAAAAGTTTTATGACAGTTTAAAAAATACAAAAAAATTAACTTTAAAACTTCATATTAGAAAAGTTTACAAAAAATACACAAAAGATTAAAAACCGATGTGTAATTTAAAATAAAATTTTGGGCATCTTTATGTATTTCGAACGAAAGCGCAGAGAACCAATTCGTCTACTTTGCGTATGTTTTTTTGGCAGCTAAATAAATAAATTATTATAAAATATTATTTGATTTTTATTTTGCTATTTTTTATTGATATTTTGTTATGTTATTATTATATCAATATCGCATGACATCACATCATATGATATTTATGCATTATATGTACAATGTGATCCGATAACTATATTTAGTAGTTAGAAGATATTAGTTATTTGAATATAAATTCTTCTGCCCATGTTATGATGATACATCATATGACTTTGATAATGATACGACATACTCTGAATCTTAATTGTCTGGTATTCAGTTTAGTATTGTGTGGTATTTAAGTTTGATATTTATTTTATATTTTTCGATTCTCAATAAATTATGTAACAAACATCCATTACAAGACAAATTTTGAGAAATTCAGTTCTTTAATGAAATAGTACTGAGCGGAGCACGAAGATGAAAAAAGCCTAAAATCACACGTTCTCGTTTTTGTATGTGACAATATTTACTAAGCTAAGACTTTGATATTTTAAGATTAACTAAAATTTGTTAGTGCAATTAGCACATGTGAAGATTATTTTATCACTAATTATATTTTCTCTCTCTCTCTTCTTAGGTATGTTACAATTGATTGACTGCGAAATTAAACATAAATTAAGCGCAAAATCATCTCTTCGAAATTTTTCTGCTTGACTTAATAAATTTATAAACCAACATCGTGCACAATGTGTCGCTTAAATATTAAGGTAATGAGAAAATATTTATTTAACAATCCGAAAGTCACATGTAGATACATATATTGCAAATCGTTTCGAAAAAGGTGTGTTTTTAAAATTTTACATTCGCCGTTTTTTCGAAAACTTAAAAAAAAAAATATATATAAATCATTAAACAAGTGGTCAGTTGAAACATTTTCGAAACCGTCAAGCTCTAACAAAAACACCCCTTTCTAGTATGTATATTAAGCTGCTAAGAGAAATGTTACGTATACGCCGTGGACAAAAAAGATTGAAGAGTATCCCGCAGCCATTTCTTTGTTGATTGGGGATTCAATATCTTTCACAATTAAGAAATGTAGTCAATTTGGAGAACCTTTCAGTCTCCACTATCAAAACGGTCTTGCATAATTTTTACTCTCCCAAAGGGTGTTTCATTAGGTAGTATAAATATTATTCGCCTATATTTTCAGTATTCTTTACTATTGGAAATTACGAAAAAATTAAAATAACCAAGAGCTATGTACCATCAAAATGCAGCACTTTGGATAAATAATAGCAATTATTAGTTGTGTAGCCAGCTGACGTCATATTATTGAGTGGGAGTAAGAGAGAAGACCTACGAGAATATTAGCGACAAAGTGGGCGCAATATATTTTGACAGCCAACAAACCAATATGCAATATTTTCAATGCAAGCAAAATGGATATACATACATATTTATATAGAGTGTACAGAAATTATATTTTTTCGATACATACATACATATGTACAATCTATGTATACATATTTACCTACATGTAGTTTATCCATAACTACATACATTTATTTATATATTTGCTTGTGCAATAAATAATTTTAAATGAATATTGCGAGCTTCGAAAAAAAAAACATGAAACAAACAACAGTCAAAATTCATGTAAATTGGCAGCTTTTATGTGACAATTGGAAAATGAGTGCAAAAAGGTAACAAGTAAATGGGCTTACATTTTTATATATATACATACATACATACATACATATAATCACACAAAAATCGCCAAAAGCACACTGTGGTATCCACTAAAAAAACGCTATACATTTTACAATTTGAGCTTTTTAAACCCAATGTATGTTGAGTGTCAAACTATGAAGAGCCTAAAAGTATGTTATAATTCTTGTTACACTTATAATCGTATATTGGCTGCATTTTTATCTGATAAATTTTACCAAAGAGCTTTCTGCCTACTGGTGCACAAGGCAACAGTTCATGTTCTGTGCTCTAAAAATAAGTTATTAAGTATACCTGTGCCTAAAAATATGCTTGAATATGCCTATTCTTTCAGATCCGCAATTTCCTTGATATTAGCTGGGAAAAGGGTGTAAGATATCTTGAAAATGTTTGACATACATAATTTCTGAAAGACCCATGAAATTTTTTAAAATAAAAATCAGCAAGGAGTGCAAGGACAGTTTGAAATAATGCCTTGAAATCAGCACGAATTTGATATACGAAATAAACCGAGCATAATTAGGAAACCATATCATCACGAAATAGCTCTGGATCCAAAATTGTTCAAGACGCAGTAATATGTTGAAAGTTTTTACAGGGTATTCAAAAAATGCAAATAATTGTAACCGCCTAAAAGTATACAATGCCCGAATTCAAGTTTTCCCACAGGAGCAAATATTTCCGGCTATCTGTAGTATAACATTGATAACTACTTTTCCTTACTTTCAGGCTCTGTTTTAAGTTAGTTCTTTGCATTTTTTTTTGTGGCTACTATACAATTTGTATATTGAAATTTCCGGCTTTTGCATACTTTTAGGAAGAAACTGAGTTATAAATATGGGCAGGAAACTGAAAAAAAGAAATTAGTCTAGAATGAATACGGGATGAGTCACAAAGCATTTGAGTTAACTGGTCCCTTTCACGCCAAAAGGGTAGAGTCGGACAAATTCAATTCCTAAAAGTAGGCTACAAAAATTAAAATCGACTTATCGCAACTAAGCCTCCAACGGAATAGTTGGTATCAATTGTATCCCACTATAGACGAAAGATATGGATGCCTGATCACACTTTTTAGAGATCAGTCGCACAATTGTTACAGTGTATAGTCTAAATGCTCTGGGGTTTGCATACTTTTAGGCGAATTGTATTATCTTATTAAACTTTCAATGGAAATCTTGAATTCCGGTATGATCAAAAGTTTTGGTATAGAATTTCAGGCAGCAGCATAGTCATAAATAAAACATATACATATGTAAGCGGGCTTCTCATTAATATTTCATTTAATGGCACTTCTTTACATAGTCCTAATTTTAACTATTTCCAATAGTGCGAGATATCCTTTAAACAAACGCGAATTGGGTACAACTGCTGAGCGCATAAAATGACGCAATTATTATTTTTTCATTTATAATTGAAGGTTGTGACACCGAGCGCTTTACTCGTTTGTACAATATGCGCCAACACCCAACCAATATACCAAAGCAAGCAGCCAAGCAAACCCACCTACAATAGCCAATACCATATCAGGCAATAAAAACATTTTTGTTGCTTTTTACATATTTCGAATATATAACAAATCAACAATGGAAAATAAATGTTTTTCGTTGATTTTATTCTTGTTGTTTATATCGTTTGTTGGTTGATGTTATGTGTTTGCTTTTTGTGTTGTTTTCGTTGTTGTTGTTGTCATACGATAACATGAAATGTGAGCGAAAGAGCTTTCACATTTATTTTAAATACGTGCCACCACAAAACATTTCCTCTTTTTCGCGCATTTAAATTGAAGCCACCCAAAAATGTCTGCATCGACACACACACACATGTACATACATACATATGTACAATATACATACATACACTCAAACATACTCCATTGCTGCTGTCATTTGTGCTTGGGTGGTCAAACTACCATACCCCCATCAGCTTATAGTTACGCTGTCATACCACGAAAATAGCTCCAATCAGAAATGAAACTGAAAATGAATCGATACCAAACAACATAAACGAAAGCCCACCAAATTTAAATGGAAACAAATAAAAAAAAAAAACCAAAAATTGGTGATGGAAAAATTGCGGAAATCAGAAAAAAATTATAAATGAAAATAAAAATTGGCTATCATGAAATGCGCGCGACAGTGTGCAACTATGAGTGGATATATGTTTGTTTGTTTTTGTGTATGTATTACTGCATGTGCGCACATACCCTCCACCAACTCACACTTGCATGCATATCTACTGGTGGCAACCGCGACAAAACGGAAATGGCTATGAGCCTCAAAATGTTGCAACCACCGCGAAATTCAAAATAACCTTTCCAGCTGCCAAGCCTAGCAGTACTTAGCCCACATATATATCATGCATATTACATACATACACACATACATACATACACGCATACGCACGAAACATTTATACCCAGCCTCCAGCTTATCAATGTGACACCGTGTACGATTTTGGCGAGGGCAGGCATAAAAGTCAATATTGAAGAAGAGACACTATTTAAAGACGCAGCTAAATAGCTCTTCGTTGTATGTACTACCAAAGATCTCAGTCTCATAATGGGAGAGGGAGACCCCATTGATTTGGGGAAAAACAGGTGCTCATCCTTCTTGGCCTATCTTAAGTTTTCAAACGGAGTCTCGTATTGCTAAGAAGAGATGCCCGGCGAGCTTTGTTCGAAACGGCCCAAATCCGCTAGGCCATGCATGATGATTATGTTAAGTCATGGTGTACAAAATTATGCTATGTCAAGCTGTGCTATGTTGCTTTGCTATGTTATGTAAAGCTGAAAAGAAATACTGGATGTGCTTTGTTACGTGGTGATCCAAATCCGCTAGGCCTTTAATAATGATTAAGTGAAGCCATATCATGATAACTTATGCTATGTTAAGCTGTCTTCTGTTGCCTTGCTATGTTTGGTCCAATTATATTGTGTTTTGTTCTAAGGTTTATCATGTTACATTTATTTGTAAAACTTCATGTTTTGGATGCTACTTAATGTTGTGTTATGTTATGTTATGTTATGTCAAATTATGTTATATTATGCGGAGGTGTATTAAGATAACGTGGCATAACATAAGATACCCTTAGATGCATAAGTTGAAATAAATGAAAGAGCTTAGTTTTTAAAGAGCAAACTTTTCCTAACATAATAAAACATAAAGTAACATAGTTGGACATACTATAAGGAATCAGCTGGGTTTACCTTTGCCTAACTTTATTTTCATAACGAAAAAAGCTTTCACTGACATAACACAACATAACATAACATAACATGACATAACATAATATGACATAACATAACATGACATAACATAACATGACATAAAATAACATGACATAACATAACACAACATGACATAACAACATAACATAACAACATAACATAACATAAATACAAATAAAATAGCATAGCTGAACTTATTGTATATTTATGCTTTCTTTTATCAAAAGAAAAAAATATGTATGTTTGCTTGCTTACATAATGTAACATAACACAACATGGCATACAATTGCACAACATAAATTCAAATAAAATTACATTTCCTTCATTTTGCATTTGCCAAATACATTTTGAATGTTTTTATCAAAAGTTTTTCGCTTACAAATTTTCATTTTTAACCTATCGAAATCACGAAACCGCACACTGTGCGCCACTCTAACTGCATACCCTTTGTGCTGACTTGTTTTAACAACGGCTGTTGTCGCATTTAAAATTGCAAAACCGAAATTTCGCGCGAACTTCGTGCCCGCACTTGATATATCGACAGTCATGCATTCGTATGCCGCGCTGCTCAATGTCCATAGGCATGTAGGCATGGATATATGTATGTTGGTGTGTACAATATGTATTTGTCTATATCTCGTTAACAATTTGTTTGCATCCTCATGCCTCTTGCATTTTATATTGACATGTATTCATATACGGGTGTGTGTGTGTGTGTGTGTGAAAGAGAGCATCGAACGACGCGCAAATGAATTTTTATTATGTTTGGCGGCGCAAAATTCACCAAAAAATATCGAATGCAAGCTTTACATAAACACATACATACATACATACATACATGTACATATGTATGTGTTAAATTTTGCATTAGCATTTGTTTGTATGTGTTTTTTACGCGCCTGCATACATATTTATTCGTACAACCACTATAAATTGGTACTTGATGCATTTTGCAACTTGCGGCATTTTAGCCACGTTGGTGTGACTGACTGACTTTCACAGACTGCAGTCAGTTGGCATATCCACTAACGAAACCAACATTGCACTGGATATATTTTTGCTTCATTGCATACGCGAAAACTTTTTATGCTACATAGGACTACATACATATTTTAAAATGCATGAATACTTGAATTTTTAATAATAACTATGCGCAAAGTGTGAAAAATATCGAATTTTTAGAAATATGTTTGTTAATTCTTATTTTTTATTTTTTTTTTGTTTTCGTACACATTTTTTATAAATAATCAATTTTTATTCGCTTCGTTCTGCATGGGAAAATCGCATATATTTTGTGGAAAATACGATCCATAATATTTTGCACTGGTTTTATTAATATGTTGTTTGTCGCTGTACTACACTGTACAGCAGAAATTTTGTACCGAGTAGCTGTAGGATACAATGCATAGGATATTTTTGCTACACTCTTTTAAATTTTAATAGGTTTCAATAACAAGATTCAAGTTTTATACTAACGCCAATATGTATAAATAAGCAAAAAAGCGTTATTAAGTTTTGAAAATTTAAAATTTGAAACACTAGCATTTCTAGCTGCTACTTCCATGTATTGTATTGATTCCGAGCGGGCCAAAAAAAAAAACATTATTTTTTCAATCGTATTGCCTAGTTTTTCCAGAGGGTAGCAAAAATACATTAAAAGTTTCAGATCTTAATATTTCTTTAAAGCGATCCCCCATTATTAGTATAAGAAATGAATTCCCCATAAAAAAGTTCTGAAGGAAAATTTTACTCAAATATTCCAAGATTTCTTTGTTTTTGGTCCCGTCTAATGATTTCTTGAATGAGATTTTAAACAATATTATTTGCAACTTTTCAACAGGTTTCTTGGATATACATATATTTTTTTTAAGTAAAATTAACCATTAAACAAAAAAGAGCTTCCCAATTTTTTCTCAAAATTTGGGGGAAAAAATTATAACTTCAAATCAGATAAACGAAGAATTAGCAACTAGAAATTATTTTTAAATACAATAATTTCCCTCAGTACTACTCGTATGTAAGCCTGTTTTAGAGACTTAGAGATTTTACAATAACGGAATACCGAGTTTACAGTATTCTCCAACGCCTTGGGGTCCGACACTTCAAAAAATTGCTTTTTTTTTCAATATATTTTTCTATACAGAAAGTTGGTTTATTAACTAATTTTCTTTAATCAAAAGTTTAAAATTTTTTAAACAAATTTTTCGCATTGTATTTTATTTGTTAAATTTTTGTTCCCTTGGTAAAAACTTTTTTTAAACCTGGGTTTTAGAAAAAAATTTATTGAGAAAAAAAATTTCTTTTGAAAAAACAAATTATATATTTTCAAAAAAGAAAAAATTGGTTTTTAAAAAATAAGTAAAACTTGTTTTTGGAAAAAAATAGTTTAAAAAGAAAAATGGTTTAAAAAAAATGGTTTTAAAAAACAAAATAGTTTTCGCAAAAAAGAAAAAAAAATACGTTTGCTATAGGTGAGCGCTGGGACTTGTTTCTGGAACTTTTTTAATTACTCAAAAATAATAATAAAATAAATTTTTGGCTAGATATTTTGAAGGACATAAAAAGTCCTACTCCATACTCTTTTTGATTGGGTGCGAGTTAATAAATTTTCAAAAGCACCAACAACCATTCTTATTTACCAAAGCGCTTTTTGGCATTTCTGATAGTCTTAATCCACACTTTAATTTAACATTAGTGTGTCAAACGTAGAATTGATGAAGAAAAGTAAATCAAGAATTGTTGCAGATTTGTGTGCTTTTTGTTGCTGCTCCGTTTTAAATATTCTCAATTGACACACAAAAAAGGCTTCTTCAAAATGTTATGAAGTCAATATCAATGGAAGGAAACATGACCAGCTGAGGGACTGAAAAAAAAAACAATTTCTTGAAACAAAAAAAAAAAAGAATAAAGCACAAAAGGATTTTAGCAAAAAGCATCTTTCAAGTTTACAAAAGTATGAAATAGAAAAAAGCGAAAAAGTGAAATAAAAGTAAGAAAAAAATAAATCGTACGACCCTAAAAGAAACAAAGCAAATTTTGTGATAACAAAGTTAATTACATTTTTTTGTCTCTTTCCATTGCAGCATAACTGTAATCAACGGCCAATGCATTTGCTTTGAAAGTATGCACAAATGGAACGTGAGCTCAAGCGTTGAAAAGTACCAAACAGGAATGGAAGAGGATTTCTTACTTTTAGCTCAATTTTTATTTCGCTTCAATTTGAGTTTAATTTGCTTTTAGAAATTCTTTATGTCACATTGTCTGGAAAGGAAAACACTTTTTACTCAAGGGTTAAAAAAAATTACCCTGAAAAAGCCCAAATACCCCAATGGCACCTCTTCGCCAGAAACCTGTTTAGGGCCAGAACTGGCTCAATTGTGACTCACTTTTCGTGTTTCGTCTTTTTCAAAGGTACCCAAGCGGCAAAAGGGATCAGCTCACCATGCCCTGGGATCCAGATGATGCTTATTGAGAAATAGTTTGAGGTCATGAAGAGAAAGATCAGTCATTCCGAGAACACTACTGATCGCACCAAATGCTTAAAAGTAGCTTGACTGTCTGAGTACACAGTGAGCGTCCTAACCTTAGCAACTGTGGATAGCCACTTATTCTCTACATCCTTGCGGGATCTTACCGGATTGATATCCCACAAAGCGCTGCACGTCTAACGAAATAATAAAAATAGCCTTAGTCAAATAGTGATTCAATCCAGTGGTGTCTACACTGTGTACAATTCTCTAAGGAGCGTTCAAAAGCTAGCGTCTCCAGTGGGTTTCTACTAATTCCAACTGACCTATTATGTATAGCATACTTATAGGCTAAGTAGGCTTTTCCGACCGTGCCCTTAATTGAAAAAAGTGAATCTGGCCGATAATACAACAATAGACATAGAAACGCGCAATAGGTATCTTCATAGAATCCAGCACAGCTAAATTAATTTAGAAAAAATGCGCCGAAAAGTAGAATTTAAAAAACATGTAGACTTGTTAAACTTTTAGCCGTCAGGTGGCGCTGGGTCTAACCTACATCCATCAGAGTACTGATACCTATTTGACTCATTAACAGCTTTTTATGTTTAGGTAAGGTTTAAGAACTCAAAGCTGACCTAATTATCTTAAAAAAAAAACTTTTATTTTCTTTGCATACTTTTAGGCGCGCACCTATAAATAGGCAACTCATAACTATTTCCATTTAAATTGATACAGACTCTTGGTACGCGTTCTCTCAAGTGCGTAGAGCATCTTTTTTCTGCGATAGCTTAATTTCTTTAAGGTTTTTTAGTAGTCAAAGTTATGCCAGCTTCCTGATGGACAAATCTTTCTTTTTTGTGGTCCCGCACACATTTCTTTCGCATTGCCATACGTCAGAAAACGGCCTCGCACTCAATCTCTATGCAGTGCAGAGCGCGTAAATTGGTTTGGCTCGGCTTGACATCGCACACTGTACCATGCAGTTTGATCGCACATTTATTCCTCTCGTTCTACATTTAACCCTTGCTGTACCAACTCCTTTGACTTTGATGGCCGATTTTCTCCAATTTTTTTTTTGTGTTTTTTTTCTTCTTTTTTCTGTATTTGTTTATTTGCTACAAACATGATTTTTGTAACTGTAAACTGGTCGGCCCAACCTGCCTTTTCAAATTTTCTCCATGCTTAAGTGTGGCACTTTGCTGTTCTCCACTTTGCTGCTGCTGCTTCTGATTTTATTTCTTTAACTTACTTCCACTCCCTCTTTCATGCGCTATGTTACAGCTTTCTAATCATCATCATAAACAACAACAACAACAACATCCTTATTTCTCTACATAATGCTGCGCTGGTAATCAACTTTGTGTTCCAACAACATCAACATGACAATTCAATTTCTGTGCTGTGCTTGATGCTTTCAAATTTCTTTGGTGTACTTTTCAATTTCTTTACTTCTTTTTTTTTTTTTTTTGTGTAGAATTTGTATGTGATATACGAAGAAGATAAAGAGGAGGAGGAATGTCATAAACAAATATTTTTAAAGTGCTTAAAGACTAGAGTGTTCCGAAAGAATGTTTGGATTTCGTACTCTCCTAAATCTTGGAAAAAATCTTAAGTTAAGGAAAAGTCGATAAGATTTTCTTAAAGCTATAATAGAGATGGTCTTGAAGCTACAATTTTAAAAGACACATTTTTGCTAATTCAGTGTGATCCCGTTTAATTCTGTCCTGCGTTCTGTAGATCAAGACTCTGGTTATAGTGTGTTACACAATACATAATTAGCTCACGAAACAGCAAGTGGTCTGGGAACAGACTTGTTCTGTACGTGACGCGTAAAAATGTCAATGGAATTAATGTCGCTGACATTAATTCGGAGCCAATGACATTAATTCTCAAAATAATTTGATATTAATTCTCTTTGCACAATTTCAATGACATTAATTTACTCAAAGAGAATTAAAATCAAATTATTTTGTGAATTAACGTCGTTGACATTAATTCCCTTTTGTAAAAGCGTATTTCACAAGCAAAGAGAGTTAATGTCAAATTATTATGAGAATTGACGCCATTGTCATTAATTCTCTTTGAAATGCGAAATAATGTCAGTGACATTAATTCCATTGACATTATGACACATCACCGTGCTGTAGACTAAATACTATAGGGCGTTTCAACCAAATTAAAAAAGCTTTTGGTCAGATAAATACACTTTATGTCAGGTCTGCAGAGACTGGCTAACTCAACCTAACTTAACTTTTCTAGAAAAAAAAAACAACTAAAAATTTACAAACGGTTTTTGCTATTCGTAACTTTGATAATTTTCTTAATTATTCGATTTCAAATTAAAAATACTTTGTTGATAAAAGGTAGTCTTCTAAAAAATTCTTATATAAATTGTTTTTGCTTACAGAGCACGGACACGACCATTGATCTTTTCGTATGCTAATCAATTTTTTTTTGTTTCCCTTTTTTTCGTGATTTCAGACGACGTGATGTCCATTTTTAACAAAATTTCTCCCTATACAAAATTTCCATATTTTACACATCACATTCAATTTGTTTTTGTTTTTTTTTTCTGCTTTGCCTGCTTCTTGACTTGTACTTCACTTTGCCCCCACCACTGCAACATCTTTGAGAGCATTTTGAGCAGCATCAAAACAAACACGCAACAAAATTGGTGGTTAACACAATAAGCAAGAAGCGTAACAAAAAATTGCCACCTGTCTTTTCTTTTCTTTTCGTTTTGTTCACCCATTTTGTGCAAACATATGCCTAAAAGCATAACTTGCAATTGGATTTTAGAGGAAATAGCCAAACACTTTACACAGCTGTAGATACTCAAAGACTCAACAGACAGATAACCATAAAATATAGATATACAAGTGTGCCTCTAAGTGGCCATTCATACATTTTGTGAAATTTTGTAGCTGTGCGTGTGTGTGTGTGTTTACATGTATTTATGTTTATTGATGTTTTTGTGCAAGAATGAATGTCCTTTCGATATGACACTGGACACTGTTATGTTGATCTGCTATTGTGCTTATGTCAAAGTGGAAAAATGCTAGTGCCAATATTGAATTTGATATTCTATTCATGAATATGGAATTGTTAAAAGAAAAAAAATTCAAACCGAGAAGGACAAAGAAAGCCAACGCTCGGATCAGCTGATATTTAAAGTTCTTAAAAAATCGCAAGAGAAATTTTAAATTTTAGATTTTTATAACGTTCCAGTCGAGTTGTCTAAGTAATTTCTGCCTATTAGTGAACTTTTTGCTGTAGACCAAATTAATTTTCTGTGGCTATTAAATTTTCTCATAATAACCTGTCTCTACGAAAAATCGTGCGCCTAATCTTTAACCGATTAATCCATTTAGTCTCCATTTGGCTATACATAATTCCATATACATACATAAGTATGTACATTTTTATTTGCCTAGCATACTTAAAGGGGTGTAAGTCAAGTTTAGTTTATGTAGCATACTTTTAGGAGTTAAAAAATAACCGTTCGAATAGAAATATCCCTTAAAATCTTGAAAAAACTTCAAAAAATCCAAAAAAAAAAATTGTTTAGATATTTTAAATCAAGTTTTAGTGTAACGAAGTATAAATTTTAAGTTTTAAAAGCCGCCTTGAACAAAAAATATGTCTTTTCTGAAGCAATTTAGCTATGAAAGAAAGCTGCCTATACGTTATATCGAGAAAAATGCTGTGAAAGAGCTTCTCAAAATGCAAGCCAATTTTCCAAAATAATTAAAATTTATCCAAATCTTGATGGTCAACAAAACTATCTATATTTTTGGCATTCTCTATTAAACTAAGCCAAGCAGAATTAGTCTGTGGTCGGCAAGTACTTTTTTGTTTTTTTGGTATATTTTTTAGTGGTAGTTTTTTTTTTTGTGATCAATTTATTTTTTTTTTTTGCAGTTTTACAAATTTTTATTATTATAACGTTTTTAAAACTTGGTTCGTTTTTCATATAAATATTTTTTGCAAATTTCACCAATTTAAGTTTTTTTTTTCATTGTTTGAGCAAAAATTAGTCTGTGGTCGTCAGGTATTTTTTTTATAACTTTTTTTATTGTTGTTTTTTATAAATTTTTTTCACAAAATTTTTTTTGGTTTATCTAATTTTTTTGTTTTTTTGCAAGTTAATTTAAAAAAATTTTTTTTTTTGTTTTGCAAATTTTACCAATTTCAGAATTTTAAATTATTTAAGCACATTTTATAAAAAAAAAATATTTCTCTTAACATAATAAAAACTAACAGTAATTTGTTTAAAAATTTGTGGAAAAAATTCCGAAAATCCTCGAATATGCTTGACAGACTAATTAGCACCTCGGTATAAAAACAAAATTTATTTGTTAGAAAACTGCATGCCCCAAAAAATATCTAAGGAAATTTTTCAAAAAATTTGATGAAAATTCGACGAATTTGTTAAAATAATTTTTATCGATTTACCATTTTTCTGCGACGCTTTGACCGAAGTTAAGCTGCGTGAGTTGTGGCTATTTTTCGCATTAAATGCCGTGAATACTTGGTTACATACTTTGTAACTTGCCGGGCTATTACTATATCAAACTACGAGCTAGTATAGATTTTTGTTGTTGATTATTAATTTTTTTTTTTTTCATTTTGTGATCCAAACCAAGCTTAGAGAAGAAGCCTACATTGTCGATATTTTTAAAGATAACCTGGCCGTTTCTTAGAGCTGTGCAAAGGAGTTTGTGGATATATGAAGATGAAGTGAACTCGACTTACATACATTATTTACTCCGCAGGCTTGACTAAGTCAAGAGTTGAAACGTCAAACTAACTGTCTTAGAAATTAATCCGTCAAACAATCTATCGTTCTGTAAGCCTAGTGGTTAATAGAACATTGTAAAATATCTCCCAGAACGTAGTCTAGCAACTTCCGAAAGGCATGTTAAAAAAAAATTTTGAATTTTCCTTTTCCTTTTAAATGAAAACTTTTAGTAATTAACAATAATTATGAAAAATAACAAAAATCATCACTTTAAATTTTGCTGCTATTTTTTCACGCCATACTGTACCTATATTTGCATAGAAACGCGATTTGCTTTAAACATCAAAATGTTTGCTTTGTTGTTATGCACACTATGTAAATATAGACAAATATGTATTTGTATGTGCATGTATGCATTTAGATATAGTGTTTTTATTATTATTTTGTTACAGAGTGAGTTGCATTCTAAATGACATTAAATATGCGCGCATTCGACGGATTTTTTCATTCTTTGAGCTAAACAAAAATGTGCTGCATAAAATCATTTATGTAAGTGTGAGTGCTTGCAATCATGTGAGAAACACACGTTTACATATATATATATATATATATGTACATATATATATTTTTTTTATATAACTATAGGATTTGTTACTAGCATAACAACGATATTTCAAACACTAAAACATACATACACACGTACATATGTATATATCGCTAATATTTTATTTACCACATCAAATGCAAAAGCTGCGAGACATGTTACTCATTCCAAAGTTTCATACACTTGTATATTTGCAATTTCTAAAAAAAAAAAATTCAATTTTTAGAAAAAATATTTTTTTTGTTGCAACATTTTTTTGTTACTTCCATGCATACATAAACAATTGTATATATGGCTCAATGCATTGTAGCAGTTAGAATGGGATAGTATACAATATGTGTGCAGCGCGATTGTAACAAAACGTATAGAAATGGGAGAAGTGTAGCAATCCAAAACCAACTATTTATGTATGTAGCGCACGGTGTCGACGTTTGAACTAAAGCAGCAAAATTGTTTCAATATTGTAAGTTAGACGTCGAACAATATATCGATGGGCAATACAGTCAAATCGAAATAATAGTTGAAGCGTGATGTGCGAACAAACGTACACTCAGATAAACAAAAAAAAACTTGAATTTGATGTTTATACTCCGCTGCTCTTCGAAAGATTTCACACATAAATTTTTTTTATATTTATAAAAATCATTATTTTCATAATCTAATTTTATGTGAAAAATAAAAATTGGAGCCAATTTTTACTCACGCCACTGTACAGGAAGTAATAATTTTTCCGCTATAAAGAAATGTCTAAACTCTTAGTTACACCTCCCGCAATACATCGCTGATGAATGCATCTCATCCTACACTACTGTTTTTTAGTGATGTGCGTACAAATAATCAAACATAAAGACAAAAATTCTATAAATTACTAATTTGGCTTCTGTTAGTATTAAAAATAGCCTTTCACTATTTCAACGAAACTTCGACAACAAAAATATCAATTTGAATTGAGTTATTTAAAAGAAGTTTAGAATAGTAATCAAAATTTGTAACATATTTTTCATGTCACATTTTCATCTATCATCGACCACTGTGTCACACCAGTGCTTATAAAAAATGATGTATTCTAACATAAAAAAACAATTGCAAAAACCGAAACGCTTGTGCATTGCAACATTTATGTCATTGCTAATGTTGAACGAGTATACAAAAAATACACACACATACACAGTTTTACATACAGTCGCGTACGTTAAATTAGTAGTGATCTTTTATCATAAGCAAATATTTCGTGTTCAGATCCAGGAAATAGGCGTGTGCTTCTATTTTAGCGCATGTAAATATTTACGCCAATTTTCCACTTTATGCGCTTACCCAAACTATAGTAGTCATAAATGAGTCATAATTGATTCCGAAAAGAGTCAAATGAACACTTATAATTTGTATCACATGGTAGTCATGAATGAGCCAGAGAGGAGTCATACATGAGTCGACGCGGAGTCATATATGAGTCGTCGAGGACTCATAAATGAGTCATCGAGGAGACATAAATGAGTCGGAGAGGAATCATAAATGTGTCATACATCACTTTTATGGATATTTTTTCTGATGCTCGTTTATGACTCATATCAGGCTCCGAGCACTCCGAAAATGTTTATGGGGTATATTTTTTTTCAGCGTTGCCATTTACGATATTTCCTACCAAATTTGGTGGTTTACTTGAATATTATCTAAAATTCTGAAATTTTTTAAATGAAAAAAAGTTTTTCGTAATAAAAAATGTGACTTGGTAGGGTTGCCACTGTTGTTTTTTTTTCCGAATTTATGCAACAGCTTGTACTCTCTTCCTGCAGCGCTAACTATGTATTTTAACTACCTTCTCCGCAAGTTCCCCATCTCTTCTAAAAAAATTTAATTCAACACATTCGTAGCTCCTAAAAATTTACTGATTTTTTCTGCAACTCTAGCTTATGTGCAAACTAATTTATATACACAAACACATACATACATACATATGTATTATGTATCCAAGTATGCATTGTGTATAACCTTACTCCAGCATTTATACAAAGCTCCTACTCGTCCGCATATATGTAGCATAGTCTGAGTCTCAGTCTCTTTAGTGCAGCTAGTAAAAAATGTATGTTTCATTTTTGTTGGCGTTGTTGTTGTTGTTGGACCGCGAAAAAATTCGCGATATTTTGCAATCACAATTGCGCCAGCGTCACCAGTTTTGTTGCTGCATACTCTTTTTTTAGGGCTTATTCGACGTTTTTTCAATGTTTCGCGTTTTTTTTATTGTACTTTTGTTGTTGCAGTAGTCGCGTGTAACGCTATTTCATTTCATGTTGTCTATGTATTTGTAACTACATATGTATGTACATCATACGTATAGATACATAAACATTTGCGCTTTGGTATATATGTATGTACATGCATCTATCACTCTAAAATAGTGTTTTGCAATTTTTTTGATCTTAAATGTTGCATATTTTCAGGCGGCCTACCATTGCTTTTACCATTCCCCTTTGAATATGTACTTTATAATAATAAAAACATATAACATAAGCACAAACAAACTCTATGCAGTTGCCAAATAAAATATGTATGGGTTGACAAAGGGACTGGTCGGTTTTAGCAAGCTGAAATTCAAACAAAACCAAAAAAAACTAAGCGGGTTCTCCATTTGTAATTTAATGATTTGAAAGCACGGCTATTTCTTTCTCCTATTAATATTATTATCAGCATTTATTGACGCTTAACCGCCTAGGCGATTTAAGCCTTTCATATAAAATCACGCCAGTCACCCCTATTTATCCATAACTGCTCGTAATTGGTAGCACCAAGAGAGATCAAGTCTTCAAGCAACTGCTTTCCAACCCAGTCGAGGCCTCGTACTTGAGTGAGCACTTAAGTTGCAATAAATTGTTTGCTCTTTAAACATTTTTACCCAGGCTATTGCTTTTCTCCCTTGGTCATAGTAGAATCGTAGATCGTAAGCTTCTTCACTATTTCGAACTCAAACTAGGTCTTCCAAAACTTACTTAGGAACGGTATGTCGGTGAGTAGATTGTGCCGTTCTTGTTTTCGCAGGAATGTCTTAGTTTCAGAAATATCTGGTAAAAGTTTGCTATGCTTACGAAATGTTACAATATAGGAATAGTTTCTTGAAACCAGAACCAATGTAAGATCTAGTCGATTTGTACGACAAACGGGGCTTTGGATTATAACTACTGCAGTTAAATATTTAGCTAGGAAAGTCAAATCATGTAACTTTTGAATTTCTACATACATACTTTATATGCGCAATGGGTAACAAAGTCAACGGAAATAACATCAATTGACATTATTTAATATTTTTTTAAAGGAGGAATAAAGTTAATAGAAAAGAATGACCCGATTGTTGCTTCCAATTATACCGTCCGGCGTTTTTTTAAGTAGTGAAGCTGTGAAAATTAAATATTTAAATGAGAAATAAAGTCAATTGGGAAATAAAGTAAAAAAAAAAATAAATTACCCGATTTTTGATTCCAATTATTTGAAAGAGAAATACAGGCAATTAGGAAATAAAGCAAATTGCGAAATAAGGTCAATTGAAAAATAAAGTAAACAAAAAATCACCCGATTTTTCATTCCAATTATCGCTCCCGAGTTATTATGTAGTATGCGCAATTGGTAATAAGGTCAACGAAAATAACGTCAATTGAGATTACTTCGTATATTTTTAAAAGAGAAATAAAGTTAACAGTAAAGAATGACCCGATTGTTGCTTCCAATTATACCGTCCGGCGTTTTTTTTAAGTAGTGAAGCTGTGCAAATTAAATATTCCAATGAGAAATAAAGTCAATTGAGAAATAAAGTAAACAAAAAATTACCCGATTTTTTATTCCATTTATCGCTTCCGGCGTGTTTTTAAATGTTGAAGTTGTGCAAATGAAATACTTGAAAGAGAAATAAAGTCAATTGGGAAATAAAGCAAATTGAGAAATAAGGTCAATTGACTTTATTTTCATTTCGAATGCAGAAAATACGACAGTTGATTTTATTTTGCATCGAAAATAGAAGTAACGACAGCTGACATTATTTCCATTGCGATGTGAAATAAAGTCAACTGAGGGTTTTTCTGTTAGCCTTGTTAGCAACCGATTTTTCCCGTGAACGGGTCTGACATATACACATGTATCTATGTGTCTATAGCTACCGAATTTACTTAGCTTTGAAACTCTGTGGTTTTAAAATATATAGAATCGCTTAAAATAAAAAAAGTGTCTAACACGGCTATAGCTGGAAATTCTGGAAATATATATAACACACTTCCCACCACTGAACCACCTAAAGTGGAAATCATATTACCAATTCTTTTTTGTTTCGTTTGTATTGGAAATACCTGATGCCACCCACTGAAAGCAAAGAATTAATTAGAAATCAACCATGCTGCGCTAAAATAAAATTTTCCCAATTAGCCCTTACTAAAATATTTACTAAAACTAAATCTCATTAGTAGTCAGCGAATCAGCGATTACCAATAAATATTTGATTTATCATAAATGAGTACCAATCCACAGAACAAACGACGATGGCAATGCAGTCGAATGAATAGAAAAAAAACTACACAGACAACTACGTATGTGCCATAGCTTCATCCAATCCTTTAAAAGTTTGTATTGTACATTTCAATTATCAACTTATCTATTTGCGTTAAAATATAGCAAAATTTACCTACCGGTCACAAAACGGATACGCATAAATAAACCAGCCGATTTAAATTATTAAATATGGCCCTTACCATTGCTGGAAAGTATGTATGTATGTATGTATGTGCTAGGGATCCATATTTTTTTAATTTTTACAATTTCGGGATTTTCCGGTATAATTTTTCAATCCCGATTTTTTTTCGAGATTAGTTACGGTATTTGGAATATGAAAAAAAATTGTGGAATTGTGTCAGAAACTATCATACCTTAAAATATATAGCAAATAATTGGACATACACACATAAATTTATTCTTTTTTTTCAAATTTTTGTTTGCATAAACAAAATTTATTTTAACGAAAAAAATTTCACCAACTTAAAAAGTGAAGCTCCTAAAAAAGAACTAAAAAAATGTATTATTTTTGTTTTTGTCAAACAATTTTTTTTTGATGTTTGGCTCTTAAAAAATCACGCGTTTTCGGGGCTCGCATCCCTAGTACGCGCATACATTTGTATGTGTGCATGAATGTTTGTTAGATGTAATTCAAAATGCAAATGCAAACAACCACACCCAAAACTGCATTGAACCGTAGCAAAAAGCTTATTTGAGCAAACACTGATGCAAGTCAACACAACAACAAAAACAAATATAAACATTACAAATAATACTTAGGCAAAACAGCGCAAAAAAAAGTACGTAGACGAAATGCATTGTGGTTGCAATTTTTTTTGATTTTATTAATGCAACGAAAATTAATACAACGCATAAATGAACACGCGCACACACATACATAGAACCATACTACATACACACAGACAGGGCCGTAGTCAGGATTTTTGTTAGAGGGGGTTATTAAAATTTTGTATTTAATTTTATTTAAAGATTTGGTAAACATTTTCGAGCGCTTAGCCAATCAGTATTTTTGTTGCGGACGAGTCCAGAAAATAAGTTCAAGAGCTCAAGGTCTTAAACAAGATTTCTGTAGTACCCCTAATGATGGAAATACAGTTTTAGTAATAGAAAATCTCTAGGAAAAGTAATTTAAGTTGACTAATTTAAAGCATTCACCCACTTGGCTTCATTACCTCTTCGTTAAAGTAAATTCTGCAGCAATATCTTCCTTTTTATATAGTCACGGGTTTGGGGTCAGAATCGCTTTACTTGTATATATTGTAGCAAAGGAAAATATGTTCTCTATTTTAAGGTAAATTAACAGTGGTGCATCAGTGGAGAAATCATTAATTTCGAAGAAGTAGTTTTTTAATGATGCGCTTACAAACATACATAATAAATGCCAGCCCTATAAAGTTATTAGAACTCTCGCTTTACCAATTTTGTTTTAAATTTTAAGTCGAATATCTAAAAATGTATCGGGAAAAATTGCATTAAATTCTATAATGCGGTTTATTCTAATATTAAAAATAAACTTAAACATAGTCGAACTGTAGTATTGAACTATTATAGAACTAGTAAGTTTGACTGCAGGGCAGCGAAAAACACCCTCATCTAACCGATACTAACACATCTATATGCGTCGAAATAATTGCAAACTTATGTGTGCATTTACTATTTATGTATATGTGTCCCTCGCTCTATATAAAGCATATTTTCAGGCGTTCGGCATTTGTTGGTAATTCGCAGTTCGTTGTTCGTGATATCGAATGTCGCTATTTGCAGCCTTTGGCTGACATTACTGTGGTATGTGCACTTCACACTGCATCTGCAGCCAATATGCATGCAAAAATTCTTTCCGTTGCAACTTATTTTGCATTCATCGCCCACTACATGCTGGCTCTTCCCGTGCGCCTAACCCTTCAGCACTTCATTTCGTGGCGCTAACGTTGTGCCTGTTTCCCTAGCAATTTCCGGTACAAGCGCGTGAGTCTTTCACAGCAACGTAATTTAATTGTTAAAGCATCGCTCATTTTAGTTTCAAGTATATTAGACCGTTTTAAATAAAAATGTTTCTCTGACGATTTGCGAATGCATTACTACTAGGAAGTTTTGGCAATCTTTTAAGAAGAAAATAAAATAAAAGTATTTGGCTTTTTAGGAAATACATTTGAAAATATGTATTTGACTTTTTCTGAAATACATTTGACTTTGCTGAAATACTTTTGACTTTTTCTGAAATACATTTGACTTTTTCTAAAATATATTTGACTTGTTCTAAACTACATTTGACTTTTCTGAAATACTTTTGACTTTTGCTGAAATACATTTGACTTTTTCTCAAATATATTTGACTTTTGCTGAAATACATTTGACTTTTCCGAAATACTTTTCACTTTTGCTGAAATATATTTGGCTCTTTCTGAAATATTATTGACTTTTTCTGAATTATATTTGACTTTTTCTGAAATACATTTGACTTGTTCTAAAATACATTTGACATTTCTAAATTACATTTGATTTTTTGTGAAATACATTTTTCTAAATACATTTGAGTTTTTCTGAAATTTATTTGACTTTTTCTGAAATACATTTGACTTTCGCTGAAATATATTTGACTTTTTCTGAATTGCATTTGACTTTTGCTGGAAAACATTTGACTTTTTCTGAAATACATTTAACTTGTTCTAAAATACATTTGACTTTTCTAAATTACATTTGATTTTTTCTGAAATACATACATTTGTCCTTTCTAAAATACATTTCACTTTTGCTGAAATACATTTGATTTTTTCTGAAATACATTTGAATTTTTCTAAAATACATTTGACTTTTTCTAAATTACATTTGACTTTTGCTGAAATATGTTTGGCTCTTTCTGAAATATTATTGACTTTTTCTGAATTATATTTGACTTTTTCTGAAATACATTTGACTCTTTCTAAAATATATTTGACTTTTTCTTAAATACATTTGACTTTTCTGAAATATATTTGACTCGTTTTGGAATACATTTGCGAATTGCTGTAACAAAGTTGAAATTGCATTTTGAAGCTCGAGACCTTAGTTTATTTAAAAGAAAAAGACGGTCTAATGTTTATACATATGTACATATGTATATGTATATATACCTTTTGGCGATAATAATGATTGCTGCAAGCGAATGTGTTGATGCCGTTTGCGGTGCACTTTGCACTTGTATTAGAGGCAGCCGGTGCCCGGTTATTTGGAGGTAAAATTTCACTACTCGACCGCAGCTGATGGCGGCCACGACACTAGTGTGACACGTAACATCGTTAAGCGTACCATGTTTTTTTTGTTGTATGCATTCGAAGAGTTGTCTTACGGAAATTTTCGCGTGCATAAATTTTTTTTTGCTGCCGTCTCTGAGTATGGCGTCTCAAAAACCGAAAAATTGTTGCTCTAATGAAACGACGTAGTCAAAAAAATCTGTAGTGTGTCAAAACAAAAAAAGGTAGTACAGTTGTGCGGTCGCATTCAAACTATACGAAATGCACTTCAGTCTTCTTAATATACCAAATGAGGTTTTCTCAAGCGATTTGTGGAAGGACTGCACATTACCAACCAGCTGATGGGATATTTGTTGAGGCAGTTGGGTTAGAATGTGTAGGCGTTAAGGTATACCCGTGACTAAAATCCACTATCGAGTTAGTACCAGAAGGTGGTAGTAATAGAGCATACCGGATTCATGGCGACAAAGGACTGCCCTTATACGTAAGACTTCCCGAGACTTTGCAGAATATTTTTGCGACTTCAATTATACGAGGTTGGACAGCACCTATCACCGTCAGACAAAGCTATCATTTAGCTTACGATTTCTATTTCAACTTTCTTTCAACTCCGGCGACCTTGCACTGACAAATATTTAAAGGAAGCAATGGATAAAAATATTGTTTTAGAAAACTTTCCAAAAGAATCAATTTAAAGGTTATATACATACATATGTACTACGCTCGGCATTATACTTAAATAAAGAGCCTACATTAATAAAGATATATGTACATACAGTTGTGTGCAATATAATAGTAGTGAAATAGCCTACAAAGTAAAAATTTTGGAAATTCTCGAAAATTTTTGAAGCGATTGTTGACTGACATATTATTATATTAAAATTGATTGGTCTACAGAATTGTGTACACACAATTTTTTTAGAAATTCTGTAAAAATTTTTGCAGAGTTTGATGGCCTTTTTTTAAGTTTGATTAATTTTGCTGAACATTTTGTAAAATTTTAAAACTCTTTTTTTTTTCTATTTGCTATATTTTAAATGAAAATGATTATCTAATTTTATTTCTCTACTTACTACTATTACTATTATTTGGAACACAACTGTATATATTTCCTAAGAGCACATAAACATTGGGAGCATAGCTACACTCCATTTAGAGCACACTGCGAGTGCTGCAAGTGCAGCAAGTTCCATAATTTGGTTGTGCCTACAAATGCAACACCAACAGCTGCAATGCCAACTACGAAAAGTAGAAATGACAATTGCAACAACAACAACGTAATAAACATAAGCGATTGTATTAACAGCATATAACCATGACTACATACTACAAAACCCCCAAAAAAGCTAGTATATAAAGTGAACTATCGAAAGCTTTGGCAGCACAAATTTGTTAGAATTTGTATTTGTGTTGGTAGTGTGTTGTAGGCTTGTCAAATTGCCGAACGGTGGAAAATGCGTATGTGCAAACAACAAATATGACTATATGAAAGCAGGACTATCTACCGGTGTATCCTGTGACTCTCTGTGTGTGTGTGTGTGTGCAGTAGTCATTAATGCTGAACGAGCAAATTTTCGTAGATTTAGCTGAACACCAATACAACATTACACAGAGCGAAAAATTAGAAAATACATGCAGGAATATACATAGATGACAAATGGCAAACATACATACCATACGCGCGAATATATAAACAAAGCAACGCTACGCACAAAGCAGAATAGAGGTGAAAACAGCTGAGAAAAGAAAAACAGAGAGAAGTGCAGCAGCAGCAGATGAGGCGAGGTCAGCTATAAAATAGTGCGTAGTTTGCAATACATACAAAAATGTTGTTGTACGCTTATGTACAATTCACAACGCATTCACAGTCTCTCTCTTGTGCTGTCCATGTGTTCAGCGCTCGTTTGGCATATAACAAAAAACGTCACATACTTTTAGGCGTTTAACTGCGTGATGCTGCTCTAGAAATTAGTAGTCATGCAATATATGCTCGTTGCAATTTACTTACCCATACTTAATGTTTGCTGGTTAGGCGCGTTGCACCTGACGTAGCAGCGCCACTCGAACACACAATCAATGTGTCGCGGAAATGCGTTCTTCTTAAATACATAAGCATAATTTGCTTTTGAATGTATGTATATGGTGGCACATATGGGACAGTTTTGGATCTACCAGATACTTGGAGTAACAATACTAAATACAAAAATCGCATGGGTGCTTTTAAGTTAACTGTAAGAAGAAATCGCCCTTTGCAAAGCGAAATAGGAAAATGATTTTGTACTCTATATGAAGCTCCCTGTAAATTGTGGAAAAATAAATGTTGCATATTTTTAGGAGAAATGTTTTAAATTTTATGATTAGCCGACTTTACTCCACCCTGTGGAATGCTTTGCTTAAAATCACTATATACATAAGCTAGGTATAGGTATAGATCACGTGGACTCTGCATAGTTTGTTATTGATGTGAGTCATTTCAAGCCCTTTCCGTTCGGTACTGAATTAGGAGAACCAGTTATATGTTCAGATTTTCTTATTTTTAAGCTAGCCCGCTTTAGATGAAAGTTTGCGATATAATAACCAACCTCTTATTGGGTTAAGATTAACAGAAAATGGAGATATAATGTACTATATTTGAAACTTTAATATCATCTAAGTAGTAGTTGTCGTCCTTTTCAATATCAGGAGGATAATATACATTACTAAAGGTTGTCGAGTTAATTGCGTATTCGTAACGGAAAACCCCTGATACACGATAGCTCAAGAACTCATCCGAAGTCGGGTAATGCTGTACTACACCTCTTTCAAGTGTATTTAGAAAGTCGTAAATTTTCCTTCAGAATTCGTAAAAAATATTTCAGAACAGTACACTTTACTTCATAATAATCAGTTGGATTTCAGAGACCAAAAACTCTGAAGTACAATTTATTATTCTGAAGTGCATTTTATTGTTTCGGAAGTCCAATTGACGCTTTTTAAACTACAACTATTTATCCGGAAAATTTTTTATGGTTTCTGAAGTACAATTTACTATACCGTAGGGCATTTGATGACTTCTGTAGTACGCCTTGGACCTATAACATTGCAATATATGGTGAATACCGCTAGGTGGCGCTCTCTCTAAAGTATCTAGAATTTTTTTCCCAAAAATTCGCCAATTTTTTAGGAACTTCTCTGTCGTTTAGTTACTTAAAACTTAGAACCTTCTTCAAAACCCAATGACGTTACAATATGTGATTAACTGAATTCCGCTAGGTGACGCCAGTGGCGAAATATTAATAAATTCCTTCCTGCCATCGATTTTTGTGTTGCTTAAAATGCCAATCTTTTTCTAGTCCGTTTAAATTTAAAAGTAAACAATCTTATTATTTTTGCTTTTTCCTCATACTTCTGCTTGTCTTATTTTGTTCTTACCAAATACTGACCTTGCTTTATATTAATTAAATCTTTTTACGAAATCCCACCACTGTAATTTGGTGCAACAAAACAACTCATTTCATGTAGACTACATTTGAGTTTCTCTGCTTGTAATTTTTAGACTTGAGCACATTTGTCGTGTGGGGAACGAACGCAGCCGCCAAATACATAATTACCAATCAATACCTTGCCTATTTTGTGTATACGGGTGTATTGTGGGTGGTTGTTGTTGTAACTTGGAAAGTCAAAATTATAGAAACACAATTTTTCGCGTACATGAGCTAAATACCCTGTAGGAATAACAGCAATGGTGTGTGAAGATGTACTGCTTAGAAAAATCAAGAAATAATTTTATTTTGCTAGATTGAGTAAGTTTTTTTTACAATCATTTCAAATTATTTAATTATTATTGTTACAAAAAATTAACAAATTGTTGGTACAAAAAAGCAATTGGCCCAAAGTCGGTACATAAAGACCGAATATATTTCCTATGGGGTCTTTTAGAGTTGTTGCTAGCAAAAATCGCGAGCTTGTTAAGCATATTTGTTGGTAATGCTGTTCATGTTGCTGTTGTAAAGTGCTCGCTCTGAGGTCTAACCAAATAATTACTTTGTAACCAAGACGTACGCTTCGGGAGAGGGTGGCACGCATTCAAAACAAAAAAAAAGAGAGTCCAAGTTCGAGTGTAACCGAACATTATAAATGGAGCTATATTTTCCTTGCATCCCATTCATCAAGCATAAATTTATTGAATGTGGGTGTGGTTATCAGCCAATTAGCATGCGTTTTAATTAAAAATTGTATTTTACTTAAAATGACATTTGAAATGTTGATCAGTTATAGTGATATTAAACAGACTTTAGTTCAAATGAAATGTAAAAGGGTGCCCTTATGGAAAAAAAGTTATTTGGTCAGTGGTATGAAGCATTTTTTTTATGTTTTGTAAGGTCACGTTGTGTCAACTATTTTATTCACAAACCATGGAATACTAAGCTATGGTATGGTGTATGTATGTATGTCTTAGAGTAAGCAATTCCACAAAACACAACCATAGACACACACCGTGATTTTAAAACGTTAAAAGAACATTTTAGTCGTTTGTTTTTATAATATTTAACAGGCCTGTTAAATCTGAATTAAAATTAAAAATCAATTATATTAAACTGCTCTATTAATTTAATTGATTAATTATGACAATCCATCATTTTTAGAATAATTAATCGATTAGGATTAAAATTTGTGTTCGATTAATGAAGATTTATTTCGTTTTCAGATATAATCCTAAGATTAATCAACATTTCAATTTGATAAAATTTTTTGATTAATTGCAATTACCGAGGATTAATAACAAATTTTAAATCTTTCAATATTAAATATAATGAAATGAGGGTATTTCCCATTTTGCGATGGTCGTCCGCTTCAATAAGAGTCATTTAGGACACCTTTTTTTCTCATAATCAAATTGAAATTTTGATTAAATTGATTAAACCTAGGATTAAATTTGAAAACGAATTAAATCCCCATTAATGCTTATTAATCGAATACAAAATTGAATCCTAATCGATTAATTATTCTAAAAATGTTCGATTATCATAATAAATCAATATTACAAAAATAACAAACAAATTTAATTGATTCATTTGATCATTATTTAACAGGTCTGATATATAAAACCTATTGAAAATGTCAGCTACGGTTTCAGCTCCCAGTTTTTTATATTCGAAAACCCCATAATCCTAAACCAAGGGCAAACTTATCCCATTTAGCACATAATTAAAAATTAATCAATATTTTATTCAAAATAAATCCACATGGCAACGCTACCCATACATGCGTTCAATTAATTTTATTTGTAGACTATCAACCTCAAACCTCTTAACCCCCCACAAAATAGCAAACGTGTCATATATGAAGTGCGGTGCGTAGATTTACGCGTTTTCACATTGTATTTTCAGCATTGGCACAGGTGTTACACACATTCAAACAACATGCGTGCGTCTGTTATTGTTATTGCAATTTTTATTGTTGCAAAGGGCCCGCCATTATTTGCATTGCCTGTCACAACGCTGCATTTGCGGTTTATACAGCCAACAACTGACCGACCGTTCTGCGTGTTGTCACACCCTCGTTGAGCATCGTTTTAGTCATCGCAACTTCCACTTCTATTTTAGTTACGTTTGTTGTTCACATTTTATGGGTTTTTGCTTTCGACTAACATTCGCTCCATTTCGTTTATTGTTGCATAGCTCTTCATATGCATTTGGGATACATACATTCATAGGTGCTTTCCTAGTTAAGCTTCACATTAATTTGGCAAATTTTTCCTGATCCATGCCAATCGATTATTTCTGGGTAATAATGTGGACCTGCACTAGCTTACCTGTGTGCTTATAGGCCGGTTCGTTGATTTTGAGGTACGTTAGTATTTTGCTAAGTACATATGTATGTATGTATATTAAACGCAGACTAAGCGAGATTCGAGTCTACTGTAAGAGTGCCATCTGAATGATCTGTATTTTATTAACATAGACCTTTTATTCACTTACAATAAAATACAATGTTTTCCACAATTCCATTTGCTATCTCGTAAGCGACGTTCAAAAAAAAAAAAAACACAAATTCAAATTTTAAAAATTCACTTTGTTATTTTAATCATAAGTTGCTAAGTGCCTTCGAAAAAAAAAATCGCCATATATCATTTGAATATTTTTCTCATAGAGTATAAGTTTAAGCGTCGTATAAATATGTCTCCTGAACTTTTTGGGCATCTTTAAAAAATTCAAAAAATTCCTGAAAGCAACTTATGAAATACTAGTAGGGTACCCGGCGTTGCTCGGGATGTAAGTAGTTAGGGGGCCTTTCAAAATCAATAATATACTTTAAGATTTCACATTTTCACCGATAACTCATCATCGATAAATTGATCGAAACCTATCGAAGTCCAAATGAAACCTGGAGCTATCCCCTTTCGTTTGATACCCATATTGTAGGCCAATTTTAAGGTTTTTGTGCAATAACATTTTCACCGATAACTCAGTTATCGATAAATTTATCGAAATATATCGAAGTCCAAATAAAACCTGGGGCCATACCCTTTCGTTTGATACCCATATTGTACGATATTTCTATACCTATATGCGAAATATCATAAGTATAGGTTCAATATACTTAGAGTTATATGGAATAAAAAAAATTTCGAAAAGTAACGGTCCCTAGCAGGGTCGGAACTATGGGAAACGAACAGAAAGTAAAGTGAAGGAATAGCAAAGGGAGACATTTAAAGAAATGTAGAGAAAATAAGAGCGAGAAAAAAACAATAAAACAAAAAGGTGATGTAGAAATAGAAATATGATTATATGAAAGGAAATGAGACAGAAAAAAAAAAGAAAATAGAGGAAAATAAATTGTATATGAATAATATATTCACGGCCAAGACATTTTAATAGAAAATTATATTGTTTCTTTATTTTTAAAAATTAGTTTAACTTATGTTAAGCTCTTATTTTAAGAGAAAAAATTAAAATTAAAATCTAAAGACCACCGCCAAGGCTTTTTTTTTATCAATAAATCCATTGCGAATTTTGATATATGGCTTCATTAGATTAATTTTCGACTGTTCTGTTAACCGCTAGGCTAATGAAACAATGGGCTTTTATCAGCTAAACTTATTTTCTAATTATTTTTACAATCCCACTGTGTACGCATTATCATAGCTATGATGGATTTTTTTTAATGTGTAATTTTTTGTTTGAAATTTCGTTGTGGCCTAAGTTTGTTTTTTGTGTTTTTGTATAGCTGAAGTTGAATTTTGCGTTTACTGCCTTTGTGTGGCTATTTTTATGGTATTTATTTTTGTTTTATGGCTTTATAGATCTAGCGTTCTGTTAATCATTAGGCTATCGGAACAATGTCTTATTTTCAAATTCACATGTAAAACCAACATCTAGATTGTTGGTAAGCGAATAAATAGTTAGGAATGAAGTGTATAATTAAAACTATACTGGTTGTTTTAGTGACTAAATTTCAACTACTGAGTGAACTAGTAGTTATCTTCAAGTTTGATGCTGCTTCATCATTATATTGTGTTTGTTTTCCATGTCATGTTTTATCTTAACTTTGTTATGCTCATTTTCAACAAAAGCTTCATTTCTATCTGCTAATTTTAAATTTTAAATAAACCATTTTCTCCCTTATCGGCATGAATTACTAATGCAATTTGGTTTTCCCATCAATGCTCGACGGTGCGTATGAATGCACTTAAATAATTTCATTTAACTAATGCGAACTAGCATGATATAATCAAAATTTTTGCAAACAAATGTGCTACTGAAAAATGCAATTAGTCGTTAATTTGCAATGCTGAGAAGAGTGAAGTGATAGCATGAAAAAAAAAATCTAAATTCTATGCAACGCCAATAAATATGCAATAATGACAGCTGAAAATAAAAAAAAAAGAACAGTGACAGCGACAATGACAACGACAACGACAACGACAATGACTATGATAATAAACGGCCACGATAATGTATGAAAATGCATTATTAGAAGCACTCACACACACATAAACACACCAACACATGCGTAAAGCAATCGTTCATGCCGCAGCCACCGCCTACACGTCACAGTGTCATTAAATGCACCGCAGAGATTTAACCGAAAAATAATAATAAAATAATCCAGCAATGAATACTACACAACACAACTACCATTGCAAAAGCAAATTTAAACATACGCATACATGACAGCCACAACAACAACAATAGCGTAACAATCATAAACGCATAAATTGGCAACTGATTGTGTTGTTTAACTGTCGCGCATGTTTTTTGGTTGAAAAGCCATAGCTAAAATCTAGCCTGCCTAGCATTTAATGCACGAAAAAAAATTATAAATTGCATTAATATTTTATTCGTATATAGGTACATAATGTTAGAGTGAGAGCGGTGAAGTGTACGCATTTTAGGCGCAAATGAATTAGTCAACATAGAATAATGATTAACACATACGCAACACTTCATAACTCCAGGCTTGAGCAACTCTCTCTTTTTCGCGGAAGGACTAATCCTCTTTCTACCCATATGGTTATTTTAACTCCTATAAATATGCTACAAAAACTTACTTACACCCCTATGAGTATGCTACACAAATTGAATTATAGCCAACTGTAGACTAAAAGGGGTTTAATCACGGATCACTCTCTTTAGAGATAAGTCAAATGAGTTTTTGCAGGGTATGATGCTAATTGACATACACACACAAACACACACACATTGCATGGATGCGCGTTAATGCACAAATTGCATTGCCCACTTTTAGGCGCTTGACTGCATTCTATTCCTGATTTCGCTCTCACATACGCTAGTTGTTGTTATGGTCACAATGTTGTTATTTAAAACGACAAAGTCTGCTATACATGTATGTACATGGTTGAATTGTTGTTTTTTTAACGCATACTTGCATTTAGTTTCGGTGGAAATCCACGCGTACAACAATATCTAGTTGGTAAAATAGTCGCTACAGTGCAATGCATTTGAAATTTTGCAATTATTTGTCCGTCTTACTCCCACACATTTTACACTTTTGCACTGTGGAAAAACGTACATGAAACAATTTTTATAAACAATAATTAAAAAAGATTTGAATTTAAGTATAGACAATTTTTTCTTTTTGTTACCCGATTTAGGTGGGTTTCAGGAAAATTTTTTCGGCTAATTCTGACTAGTTTGTATTTGCTGTTTGTCGCATCTAATGTTTCCTTATTTATATATTTAGTTCTGTTTTTTTATTTTGTTTGATCCCAATTTTTTGGTTCTTCCTTTTATATTTTTTATCTTGGTTTTTATGTTTTTCTTTATTTCTGTTTATTTATTGACATTTTTATTAAATTTTTTCATTTATTTATGGTTTTCTAAATATGTACGAGAATCGTATACTTCTTCTGTGACTATATTTTGGAGTTTCTTTATAGTTTTCATTTTCTTTATGTATGTACGTTTATATCCTGATCTTTATAATTATCTAAATTTTTGTTGTTAACTTTTTGTTTATCTTTCTATTTATGTATATATACATATTTCTTTACGTCTACTGCCCTACTTATCACTATCCTTATCTAGATATGCGTCTGTTTCTTCATGCTTATATTTGTTTTGGCTTTATGCTTAAATTTTTTGTTTGTTTGTATTTTATGTTATGTTTATTTTTTTGTTTATCCCTACTTTTAATAGATTTACCTTTATTTTAATATTTATTATTATCCTTTTCATTTTCGTTATAAAAGTCATCCCTGTTCGTTTCTCCTGTTGTTGCATTTATCTTTATCTTAATGCCTATCTTTTACTATAACTTCATCTTTGAACTTATCACGGTCATCATCCTCTTTGTCTTTATTCTTAAAGGTTTACCGTCCCTTCTATGTTCTCATCCTACCTCACATCTCCTTAGTCTTCTGTAGTGGAGATTAGCTTATATAGAATTTTCCTTAAATCAATTCGGTACCTTTAAACATGGATTTGAGATGAACTCTCCCTGTCAGGATTGTTTCAAAACCTTCCTATCGCAACAGAAATTCCATATGATAAAATTAATATTTCTATTTTATATCTTGCTATTACAAATTAATCCACTGACTCTTGCCATTGAGTCTGGATATTTTGTTTCATATATACGTTGGTAGGCATATGAGTATAAATACTCGTATATGTATGTGATTACATGCTATATGTTCTGTTCAGCTCATTACGTAAGCATGTTGTTTCGTTTTGACAATTCTAAACACGCAGTTCTATTGCATTCGCTGTTTGGCGTATTGTCTGTGTTATTTTCATTTCTATGAATGTGCATCTGAGTTCATGCGAGCTCTAACCGCTTTCGGTTGCTCGAAATGCTTTTATTTGAGTGTGTTTGTATTTTTATATGCTTAAATACTTCGTTCCAACCAGTCAACCAGATTGCCCTTGTCTGACATCTACAAAATGGGGCTAAGGATGTTAATGAGTCACGATGGTGTTAGAAAAATCATACTTTTATATATTCAAAATTGTCTCATTATTTATTTAGTATGTACGCATGTATGTATTGATGTACAAATATTTTCGCTACATAGACTGGTATATGTGGATGTAGGTAGTGTGAATCAGCCAATAATATGAAAAAAAAAATTATAATTAATTTTCTACAATCAAATAATTAAAATCTGAAATTAGAGTTCCATAGGTATAGTTAATTGCTTAACGCCGTTTAAAATATTTAAAGAAAATTTTTCGCATTAATATTTATAAATTAACAAAAATAAAAAAAAACGTTTCACTTTATATGCAAATGTACAAACAACTGAATTGTTCGTTTTGGCAATAGTTTTTAAATATTTACGAGTATATGTAAATAAAAATAAAAATTTTCTGTTTTGTTTTTTTTTTTTTTTCTTTTTATAATTTTTATTCAATCTTTTATTTGAATAGAAAAGGAAAATTTTGATACATTTTGCTTTAGATAAATTTCAGTAGCTGCTAGAATTCTACAGCAAAGAAACTTTCTGACGTTCTGTTAGCCATTAGGATTTCAAAACGATGGTTTATTTTGTTTTGATGTTTATTTTGTCTTAGCTTTGAGGGGGCGAAGAGTTTTTTTTTTTTTTGAGAATTTTATTATTTTATTTGTTTTGGAGAGCAGGTCGGTGGTCGCAAAGCACGGGTTACTAGGGACGACCTTTAGTAAATTATTATTATTTTATTTTTACTTAATTTAGTTGTTCTATATAGAACTGGGAGGGTGCAGAGCACCTGTTACACCTTGTATTTATTCATTGGGGGCGAGCACTGTTGGATCTGAGGTATTGCACGGGATTGGCTTCCCCCCTTGGGTAATGTAGCCGAAAACAATATCTTCAGAATATTTCATAGCTGGTTGAGAATTATAAAAAGGATGCCCAAATGAAATAAACGAAAAAAATTGCTAAGTCGCTTAAACATATTTTTACCAACTTCATTTTGCGTGGCAACGATGTTGTTATTGGTATACAAAATAACGGCTTTTAAAAAGTTGGTCAGCTTGTTTTGCTTGGTAACTGAATGTAAGTCTAAACACTGTGTAAGTTGATTGGAAAAGCTTAAAGGGTGACTTGGTTATTACTCGATAACGAGTTTCAGAAAAAAATATTCACCATTTTGCAGTAGAACTGGTGCAGAAGTTGGGATGTTCCGGAACCCTGTGGGGTGCTCGAGGTAGGCATACCTGTCCTAAAAAGTGGCATAAACGTAATGACATCCAATCGATAGTGAATCTACGGAAATAATGTGTTTCACCTCGCACTATCTATCTTCTTCTTCCTTGCGAATAAATGTGTGACATGACAATCGTTTAGGTACCGCAAGCGAATACCGGGTTCATGTCCGACAAAGGAGTGTCACTTTGATAACATTACTCAAAACATTCGGAGAGTTTGTGTCCGTCGCTAAAAATAACAACAAAAGTGGGTTTAAAGATATTTAAAGTATAAAAATTTCCGGACAGAAACGCTTTAAAAAAACTATAAACAGATTTGAGGCAATTGCTGCCTCATGGACGACGAGAGTTATCAATTAGCCGACGTTTAGCGTCCAGGGTAGGAACTTTTTAAAACTAGTCTAAAATGCGTAATTCAAACCAGGAACTTGAATGTGCTGCTGTGATGTATCTATAAAAATTCAGTAGTTCCCCTTACACAGAAAAAAAAAATTGTTTACAAAGTTGTCATTCATGAAGAGTACATCACTTTAGCAGAGCTCACTTATAGACATATTTAGGTTAAATTTAAAAAAATTTTTTTTTTTTTTTTATATTAAGGTTAAATTAGTCTAAGAGGATCTTTGAACCACACGGATAACAAAATTTTGAATAGAACTTGATGCGAGATCTTCCCGGCGATGAGTAAGAGAGTACTCTATTTGACATACTTTATTTTATTTTGGAACAACACAAGATATGTTTTACATTTTCTACTCTTTGTAGAGTAAAAGGGCAGATCTTCACAAGCGATAAATAAGAGAGTACTCCCCTTAACATCATTTCGGGGCAAAAGCAGAGATGTCTACGCTCTGTCTTTCGATTTTAACAATATTGGAGCAATTACGGACGTTCCCATAAGTTATTAAAACAAGATTTCGGCCTCTATTTCGGTTGCTGAGTGGAAGGTCACCCTATTTCAAAATATTTTTAAAAAACGCCCAATCTCGGTTTTTTTTTTTCAAAACCCCTATCTCAAGCTGAAAATGTATGAAATTTTCGTTCATATAAGACATTTTTGAATCGAATTTTGAGATAGGGCATTCTTCAAACAAATTCTGAGATAGGGTGATCTTCCACTCAGCAGTCGAAATGTTTATTTATTTCCATAGAAAACTTGAGGCATGATTTTTCAAAGATCTTTCATTGGTGATCTTTCATTCATGAAAAAGTACTAACAAAAACTCTAATTTTGTTTCGGGAGGTGAAAAGAGGTTTTTCTATTACTCGCCCTCCTAGGGCATGCAATGTTAAAAGAGATTATAAAAAATTATATCATAATACACAGAAGTATAGGAAGGGAATACTCCGCGATTAATAAAACGATGATCCCTGGTTCTACTTGGATATTCAAAAAAATTAAAAAAAAAAAGTTCAAAACGCTTTGTAAAATGATATTTCCATACAAATTTCCGATTATAAGTGCTATATTATATCCATTCTTTTTTAATTCGGGAATTTCAAAATGTATATGTATGTAAAAAGTTAACCTTTTTGATACTTTTTTAATTTATTTAATCCCTTGCAATAATCTGTAAATTTAATTATTCCCACACCTTTCCGTTCAATCTGCAATTTAATAAGCTCTGCTTTGTGTGTTCATATTGAACTGTGGCGCCTAAAGGGTTGAATTAATATTTTAATATATTTTTCCATAAGAGTACATCGCTTGGTTGATTGCGCATATTTCTATTATTAATTAGTTAGCATTTAATAGAATGCAAAGCTTTACAAATACACTGCAGCCAAATTAACTGGTTTCGAACTACATACATACTTCGGAACTACGCGTATGAACACGAACTAAGTGCTTATTGGTTTACTTTATTTGGTGGTTCTAAAAACTGTATCCATCTTCTCTCAATTTAGTAACTTTTCTTAAAAAAAATATTTTTTACTCCTATTGCAGCACCCTTTACTTTCTATTAATATTAATATTTTACAGTTTTGAAACATATTATTATTGTATTAAAATCCTATTATCAACGACATGCGGGCACAATTATGCGAATTAAAATATGCATAAACATGCATGTGTAGGTTGATATACATACATATGTATATTTCCATATGTGCATCTAAATTAAAATATATAAAAATCATTACATAACCATCTATTTAACATGTATGTATTTATTTATTTATTCGCTTTTATTTTGCGCCTACGTTGGGGGGCGCCTACAATGCTTGCATGCATAAAAAGTACTTTATTTCACTTAAAAATTCTAATTACATTTAAAAGCATGCACAAACATGCGCTCACATGCGACCACTTATCTAAGCAGGCACTCAAAATTATATGGGGGGGCCTCTGCACAAGCGCATTTAAATATTGACAAATGCACAAATGCAACAAATAACTACAACAATTTACACTGCGCTTCATTTGAATGGGTTCGTTATTCAAAATGGAGGAATTTTATTTTTAATTGCTTACCTATTTTCCGAATTCGAAATGAAAATTCTGAATTTCAATTTTAATTTTCCGAATTTGAATTTTAATAAATAAAAGAGTTTAAAATTTCTGAGTTAGAATTTTGGAATTTTTGAATTCCAATTTTAGTTGTTAAGTTTCTGAATTAGAATTAGAGTTTGAAAATTTTCTGAATTTGAATTTTAATTAAAATACATACATAGATATATTTCTGAATATAAATAGAACATTTTTGAGTTTGAATTTTCATTCCTAAGTTTCCGAATTTGAATTTTAATAAATAAATTTTTGAATTCGAATTTTAGTTGTTAATTTTCTGAATTACAACTAAAGTTTGAAAATTTTCTAAATTTGAATTTTAAATAAATAGATATATTTATGAATATAAAGAGAAAATTTTTGAGTTTGAATTTTCATTCCTAAGTTTCCGAATTTGAAATGAAAATTCTGACATCGCGTTTTAGTTTTCTGAATTTCGATTTTATTAAATAAAAAAGTTGTATATTTCAGAATTTAAATTGAAATCTTCTGAGTTTGAATTTTATTTTGTAATTTTCCGAATTTGAAATGAAAATGTTGAAATTCAAATTTAATTTTCTGAATTTCAAGGGAATTTTCTGGACTTAAATGGTAAATTTTTTTATTTTAAATAAGAATTCTGAACTTGAATTAAGATTTTCTGAATTTCTATTTCCAAAATTCTGTATCTGAATTGAACATTTCTCGATTCAAATTGAAAACAAGAGACATTATTTGAATAATTTTCTAAACTTAAAATACAAATTTCGAACTTGAATTAAAATCTCTGAATTTTCAAATTGATTTTCTGAATTAGGATGTTCATATTCTAAATAATAATTGGTAATTTTTTGAACTTAAAATAAAAAATTTTGAACATGAATTGGGATCTCTGAATTTAAAATAGGTTTTCTGATCTTGAATAGTTATATTCTGAAATCAAAATGGGATTTTTTTAACTTGGATTGTCATCATCTAAATTTTAATTGGCAATTTTCTGAACGTACAATGAAAGTTCTGAATTTGAAAGAAGTTTTTTTAACTTAAAATGGATTTCCTGAACTTGAATTTTCTATTTCTAAATTTTAAAATGCACGTTTCCCGAACTTAAAATGGAATTTCTAATCTTAAATTGTGATTTATGAAATTAAAATCAAAATTCAGAACTAGAATTAAGATTTCTGAATTTTCAAATGGATTTGCTGAATTTGGGTTTTCATATTCCAAATATTAATTAAGAATTTTTTGAACTTTAAATAAAAATTTTGAACCTGAATTAGAATGCATTTTCTGAACTTAAATTTTCATTTTGTAAATTTTTTGTTAAACTATTTTTGAACTTAAAATAAAATGTCTTAGCTTTAATTATAATTTTTTGAAAATGGAATGCAACAACAATATAAACTGAAAAGGTTGTGGCAAATAACAACAAGACCTTGCTCTCGATGGTTGGTCAATGCCTTCGATGTCGTTTTAGCAAAAGTTTTAAATGCAAAATTATTTGAGAAAAACGAAATGTTGTGTCTACACATATGAACGTCAGTGTATAAATGTATTACTACATCTGCCACAACGCTAATAAATATGCAATGCCGCAAATAAATGCTTGCAATTACATGACGCAATGCATTTACGAGTAAGTGTGTGTGTGTGTGTGTGTGTATTCGAGTATTTCAATGTGGGTTGGCTATGCAACTAATGCAGACTCGCGCTCTTTGTTAATTTTGTTGATTTGCTGGGCTGCATCGTAACAAACAATAAATGTATTTAGCAAACTAATTATGATTCTGTTGCACGCGTATTAGTTGCACGATATGATGAGCATATGTATTGCCTATGTCCTTTCCCTTTTTTCCATCGCACACACATACATACGTACATATGTACTTGTTTATTACATAACAACTATGTTCAATAAAATTAATTTGTATGCGTTTATGTTGTGGAATGATTGTTCAATGTTCATGTGGGCCTTTTTTCAATTTAATATTTTTTTTTTCTTTTGCAAGAGTAGTGATTTTATAAAATGTGTTGGGGATCATTTTCAATTGCTACATCCATACTTACATATGTATGTGTAGGTATAAATGTTTTTAGCGCCGCCTTTAGTTTAGAATGAGGTTGGGTGGACACTTTATTTTTGCAATTAAATTATATTAAATTTTGCCATAAAATTTACAGAAGTTATTGTGGTACAGAATTTGTGAAAATCGCTCTGCTTTGTCTCTCTCTCACTCTTAATCATAACTCCCAAAACAGTCATCTCCTCATCCTCCTTTCAAACATTCGTCCTCGCTTCTTTTTGCTCTCCCTATCTCACTTTTAAAGAACACATACAAGCACTTGTTTTCATAAGACTCTCAGACTTCTCTATGTCCAATTGGAAAATATCGCTCTCTCTTTCTATCCCTGTCTACATCCTCGTCCATATTCTTATCCCTATCTTTTTTTCTTATCTCTACTTTTCGAAACACTATCGGATTTCAGTGAAGACCTTTACTTTTCTCTTCCGTTCCGCCTTCTATTTAGAATAATCAAAGGTCAGTGGATGTTGACAACCCATACGATAAGGCTCACTGTAACAAGTTATGATAAAAAGCTACTAGGTTGTGATCTTTGTTGACTAGCGAGAACAATTTCAAAATGCCTGTTTTTCGGACAAGTTGAAAATGAAAATATTTTTTGGTGTTTTTCGAAAAAAAAAATAAAAATCAGGTCCAACTTTGCACAATTTTTTTCTTCTTAGGGACTCTCTAAAACCGTTTCAAAATACCTATTTTTGGACATGTTGAAAATTATGAAATAGTTTTGTTCGATTCTATAAGAAAAATTTTTTGTCCAACTGGAAAAGCTGTTTCACTTCTGGTACAAATATTAGAAACATTTGAAAATTAAAAATCATAAAATTGCTCTATGTTCGCCATTTGTAATTTTGTTTCCACTCTACTCCAATTGCCTACAGCACAAATCATGTTTTCAACATTCAAGGCCCGGAAATTATCGAATAAATATCATATTTTTTGTATGTATGTGTTTATTACTAACCAAACTGAGCACAAAACTGCAAGTGAAACATTAAACTAGTCAGAAAAATTACTAGTCTGCAATTAGAATTTTCTGACTGAACTCAAAGTGGTCCAAAGAAGTTCGAAATTTTTCCAAAAAATGTATAGTGTTAGAGAGTACAGCATTGCCCAGAGTTGTAAACCTCCCTTTTTGATTTTGTGGTTTCCGACATTTACCATAATACTCACAGTGCCCGAGGACCTTTAAATTATTTTCACTTACAGATTTAACTGAATCTAAGTGTTCTTTGCCCAATCCACAAAAAAGGAGATCCTGCAAACTGCACCAACTACCGCGGAATCAGCCTTTTGAATATCGCATATAAGGTCTTGTCAAGCGTATTGTGCGAACGATTGAAGCCTGACGTGAACAGACTGATTGGACCTTATCAGTGTGGCTTCAGACCTGGAAAATCTACCATCGACCAGATTTTTACAATACGTCAAATCCTGGAGAAAACCCGTGAGAAAAGAATCGACACACACCACCTCTTTGTTGATTTTAAAGCCGCTTTCGATAGCACGAAAAGGAGCTGCCTATATGCCGCTATGTCTGAATTTGGTTTCCCCGCAAAACTTATACGGCTTTGCAAAATGACATTGAGCAACACCACCAGCTCAGTCAGAATTGGGAAGGACCTCTCCGAGCCGTTTGAAACTAAACGAGGTTTCAGACAAGGTGACCCCCTATCGTGCGATTTCTTTAATTTGATGTTGGAGAAAATAATACAATCTGCAGAACTCAACCGCGCTGGAACAATATTCTATAAAAGCGTGCAACTGTTAGCATATGCTGACGACATTGACATTATCGGCCTTAACAACCGTGCCGTAACCTCTGCGTACTCCAAACTAGAAAAAGAAGCGGAAAAAATGGGTTTGGTGGTGAACGAAGGCAAAACGAAGTACATGCTGTCATCAAGCAAAGAGTCAGCGCATTCGCGCCTTGGCACCCACGCCACTGCTGGCACCAAAAAGTTCGAAATAGTGAAGGACTTCGTTTACCTTGGATCCAGCATAAACTCCAACAATAATGCCAGCCTAGAAATCCAACGAAGAATTGCTCTTGCAAATAAATGCTACTTTGGACTGAGTAGGCAATTGAAAAGTAAAGTCCTCTCTCGACGCACGAAAATCACACTCTACAAGTCACTCATCGCTCCCGTCCTGCTATATGGTGCAGAGGCGTGGACACTAACAACATCTGACGAGGCTGCATTGGGAGTATTCGAGAGAAAAGTTCTGCGAAAGATTTATGGGCCTCTACGCGTTGGCGACGGCGAGTACCGAAGAAGATTTAATGATGAGTTGTATGAGCTTTACGCAGACGTCGACATAGTACAGCGCATTAAAACACAGCGGCTTCGCTGGCTAGGCCACGTCGTGCGAATGAACGAAGACGCTCCAGCCCAGAAGGTATACTTATCGGCACCCGCCGGTGGAAGCAGAGGAAGAGGAAGACCACCACTCCGATGGAAGGACCAAGTGGAGACCGACCTGCGATCTCGTGGGGTCTCCAATTGGCGCCAGTTGGCGCAAAGAAGAAATGACTGGCGAGCTATGTTGGACGGTCAAAATCGCTCAGGCGGTTAGATGGCCATTTAAAGAAGAAGAAGATTTAACTGAATTACATATAATTTTTTGAAATTGAATTTTCTGAGCTCTCAGAATGAAATAGAATTTCTGCAATTCGGTTATTATTTTCTGAGTTTAAATTGTAATTTTCTAAACTTGAGTTGTAATTTTCTGAATTTGAGTTGTAGTTTTCTGAATTTAAATTATAAAATTCTGAATTTGAATTGCAATTTTCTGAAATTTATTTGTAATTTTCTGAATTTAAATTATAGTTTTTGAATTTCAGTTGTAGTTTTCTGATATTAAATTATAAAATTCTGAATTTGAATTGCAATTTTCTGAAATTTATTTGTAATTTTCTGAATTTAAATGATAGTTTTTGAATTTGAGTTGTAGTTTTCTGAAATTTATTTGTAATTTTCTGAATTTAAATTATAGTTTTCTGAGTTTGAGTTGTAGTTTTCTGATATTAAATTATAAAATTCTGAATTTGAATTACTGTTTTCTGAACTCACAATTTCCAGAAATTGAAATGGAATTTCTGAAACTTTTTTGTAATTTTCTAAGATTTAAATGGAATTTCTGTACATTTTTATCTTGAACGTAGTTTTCTGAATATAAATTCCGACTTTCTAAATAAACTTGAAAATACTAGTTGGATTTAGTGTGTTTTTAATCGTCTTAGTCCAGTCCAGTTGGTTCAACTTCCAAGCTAAAAAACAACACGTCTATAGTTGCATTGTCATTGCATTGAATTTGCTCACATTAGTGTCTGGTGTGCTGGGGTATGTGGCGCCTAAACGTATGCTTGCTTGTACGCTAAATGTGTATATCTCATGTATGTATGTATATGTGAAAATTGTATGCCTTGTCGCGAGCAAACTCAACTCCAACAACTCGTTTGCATATTTTTTGGTGGCATTTAATTATTGCATTTTGTAAAATGTTGCGGTTTTGTGTTGTACATTACATATGTGGTGTTACGTTAGATGTTCATGCAAGAGTTACAATAGCAACAACAGCCAAGCCAATAAGTGCATATGCAATAATAATGAAATGTTAACCACGATTTGTAGAATATTTGTCGGCGCTATGCCTTTTGAATGATGTAATTTTGCAAAAAAAAAAAAAAAAAAAATCGCTGATTTTAAAATCTATGACAGCGTGAAACAAATATTAAAAACTTTTTAACTCGAAAAGTTTTTAATTTTAATTTACCAAATCCTTAAAATTATCTTCATTTATTTTATTTTTAATATTATTTTCTCAAATCTCAACCATTCAGCAGCACAATTCATTTTAGAATATGTTTAGCTTGGCACGTCATGATGGGATATCGCATGAATTTCTAGTGTTTGATGTTTTCTAAAGTAATTAGGGCTGAAATTGTCGAATTTTTGCATTAATTTGGAAATGATGTTTGGTAATGTGGTTGATGTTGAGAACACTTATAAATGAACTTATATATGTATGTATATCGCGTGATATGATCTCTCTTTCTCTTTTCGAAACAACAAGGAAGTCATCGAATTTTATATGATTTTGTCTCTATATATCAAACTCACCAACAATAAAAATCATAATCACTAGTGATTTCAACAGTTTTGATTTGATGTGATATCAACATATTGTATCATATGATATGACCTAATGTTTGTAATGGATGTTTTGGGATATGATACCTCGAAATTCAATTATATTTAGATTTGACTCGGATTACAACAAATTTTTAAGGTTTTATGTTGATATCTTTTTTTATCATATGATATGACCTAAAGTCATATGATGTGAAGTCGTGGCTATTGTGGTATATTATTTATCAGTTTCCATTCAATTATATTAAACGCAGCTTGCATCAACCGTTTAAGAAATATCAGTCATGAATAGCATAACAATCAAGTCATTTGCGTTACATTGATGCAAGGAGCTGTGACTTTACTTGCTCTGATATGATCTGATTTTACCAAATTTTATGCAAATGATTTATTGCAAAACATATGAAGGTTTATATTTAGATATTTTGTAATGTAGATTTTACAATTCTCGATGCATATTTCTTAATTGACCCGATTGTTTCCCGCTTGGCCTCTTTTGGTTTGATGTGATATCATATTTCACTATATGACATGATCTAATTTCATGTGACTTGAAGTAGTTGATATTGTGGGATGTGTCATCAGGAGTTCTATATTTAGTGACGCTTCAAATTATTTTTCATAAGACATCGGTTACACCCCAACAATAATTTGTAAATTGTTGCGACTTATTTGATCTGATATGATATCGCGTCATATGACCTGATTTCACCAAATTTAATGCAAAATATATGACATTATTTGACATCATCTAATCTCATCATCTATAAACACTGTTGTAGCGTGATTTGGTACAGTTGCACCAAAAGCTCAAATGTGAATTGCCGTTGAAAAATTGCCAAAAAAAATCAAAAGAATTTACACAGTGTAACAGATGTACATAATTATGTACACACATCTACATTTATAAATTTTAATTTATTAACGCAAAATCGCAATCAAAAAATTATTCTATATTTTAATATAACTGTATATGCATTATAAATTAAATACTTGCAATTGTTGTCACTGTTGCTATGCGCATTGCATTTCATTGTTTGTCATGCAACAACAACGATATTTGCCACTAATTCCTATCCCAATGTGTATTTAAATGCTTAATAAGGCTTTTGGTACGCAAAAATAATTAAATTTTTTTTTTGTTGTTGCTTTTGTTTTAGCTGTATAATAATAATAATTTTTTCGTACCAATGAATATTAATAAACCGCACTCAAATGCCAGGATGTTGCCAGGAATTGGTTGCGCTGCGCGGTATTACTCGCATTCATGCAGCCGCTGCAACAAAAAAAAAACCTATCTATTATTTATGCGGTTTTGTTTTTATTTTTTGGCATTTTTGCGCAAATTATTTCATTTTATGTTTTATGCAAATTTTATGCCCGACATGCGAAATGCAATTATCGTTGCATATTTATTTATTTTTATTTTTTTTTTTGGCTGCCAAGTCCATATTTGGTTTGCGTTTTCCCTTTATGTTTTTTTTTTTTTTGCTGCGCATTTATTTTAATACAATAATTCATTGGAATTTACGCATCGTGTGTGCCATTGGACTAGCAAAAAAAAAAAAATTATAATCAAAAACTTTCGCATAAATAACTAACAATGCATCCATATTTCTAGGCGTAAAAAAATTTGTATCGCTTCATCGTGCACATTAATTAAATTGCTTATTAGCATTGCTGAATATTTTTTTTGCTGTAGAAATTTTTCAATTAATTATTATTGCTATTTTGCTACGAATATTGGCTTTGTGCAAAACATTAAAAACTAATTACAAAGGCATTTGCAAAAAATTGGCAAAAAAAAATAATTTTCATTAAAATGCTATTTGCAATAAATAACAGCTTTTTATACGTTTTATCAGAAAAACTTGAGTGAAAACATGCAATTCATTTTTATTAAATAATACTTTTACTTTATGCGAATTAAAATCTAATGATTTGTAAGCTTTTAACAACATATAAAGCTTAATTAAAGCAGATACATTTCAAATATTTTTTTGTTCCAAAATTAAGAGAAAAATGTCTAGGGAAATATGTATCAAAGCGTTTTTATATTTATATTTAATAAAAGGCGTAAGAAAGGCGATACATACAATTTTTTTCTTTAATTTCAATCACCGTTCTCTTCTTCATTGCCGAACGTTCTTTGTATTAATAGTTATGAAATTGAAAGATTGATTGAATTTCTGCGTTTATAGAGTCAGAATCGAAGTTTTACAAAACAAAATCGATATATGTGAACATCGATATATTGCCAGCACTGCGTGGAACCGTTGTAGAGTTGTAAATAAATAAATTATTATAAAATAGTTAAAGAATGATTTTTACTTTAATCGATTGCTTTTTTGTCTGTTTTTTAAATCGATTTTATTGCTAGTCGCCTTTTAAAGAATCGATTACACAAATTACCCACAAATAATCTATAGATGAGCAAAAATCATTTTTTTAATCGATTTTATTTTATTATAATTTATTATATTTGGTTAATCACTTATAAATATTAAATATTACCCTTGATAAAAATCAATTTATCTCTGCAGAATGAATAAATAAATTATTTTTTCTATTACTTTGTCGTCGATTTTTGAAAACGATTTTATTGTTACCCAACGATAAATGGACAAAAGTTAATGTTTTAATCGATACATTTTTGTCGATTTTTAAAACATTTTTATCATTAGTAACTATCGTTTCTTAATACTATGATTATAAAATTGACTCATAAATAATCGATACATGGACAAAAATCAAATTTTTAATAAATAACTTTTATTGCCGATTTTTTTAAATCGATTTTATTATTATTTTATCTTGATAAATATTACCCATAATTAAACATAAAATCGATTTATCTTGACAAAAGTCGATTGTACACAAAACCCCATAATTTATCAATAATATATGTATGTCTCAAATTATATATTCACTAAAAGTGGGCGTGGATGCCAGACTGATTTCGCACATTTTCTCTGAGTGTACTCTACACAACTTTAATATGCCCCCTATACCAAGTTTCGTGATTCTATCGTAAAAGGCTCTTAAGTTATAAACAACATTTTGTCTATTTTTCATATCCATCGAGTAAATATCGACTTTTAAGAAATGCAAATTATCCATAAATAATCGATAAATAAGCAAAAATCATTTTTTGAATCGATAAATTTTTTGTAGATTTTTTATAACGATTTTATTATGTTTGATATTTGATAAATCTCTAATAAATATTACCCATAAATAAAAATCGATTTTTTTGCACAAAATTCGATAAGTTTTGTGAATAAGTAGATGATTTTTTCTTTAGTCGATCGATTTTATTTTTTAGTAAATATCGTTTTTAATAGTCGATTAAAAAATTATCCGCAAATGGAGAAAAGTTCATTTGTTAATTGATACATTTTTTACGATTTTTAAAACCATTTTATTATCAGTCAAAATAGACTCGTAATACTTTCATTACAAAAGTGACCCATAAATAATCGATAAATTTATGAAAATCGATTTTTTTATCGATAACTTTTTTGTCGATTTTATTATCTAATAGTAAATATCGTCTTTTGATAAATATTACCCACAAATAAAAATCGATGTATCCCACAAAATTCGATTATTGAGTAATCGATTTTTCCACACACATACCATACATTTTAAAATTTGTACGATATGTGGGAATTTCCAATAAAACATTGCTACCAAACTATTCATCGGTCAATTAGTAAATTCATTTAATAAGTTTTTGGAAATTTTGTATATCGAATGCAAGGGCTTGGTTATTTGAAAATTTGTCTGCTCATTCCAAAATTTTGCAAAAATCAGTAATACGATGGTCAAGTCAATTTAACTATCCAATTGGCTTGATTACCAAATTTAAAATCTAGTGATATGTATATCGGTTATCTACTAACAACACTAAAAAATATAAAAACAATAATTAATTTCCTGCTTTCTTTGCTTCTTTTCAGGCTCTCGACTATGGCTGCCATGTGCAGCAACAGGACATACCACAGGCCATACAATTGCTCGGCGAAATGAACAGTAATGTGAAGCAAGTCACCGATCTTGTAGAAAGTATGCTGCAACGCGTCAAACGTGGCGAACTAACAACAGAATATGGCTTAAGCTTTCTCGAAGTCAAATATCACATGCTACTCGATTACTTAATAAATCTTACATATGTGGTGTTACGTAAATGCTCAGGCGAAACCATCGAAGGTGATCCATCCATTGAACGGTTAATTGAAATACGCACAGTGTTGGAGAAAATACGACCCATCGATCACAAGTTGCGCTATCAAATCGATAAATTAGTGAAAACAGCTACCACTGGTGTATCGAGTAGTTCTGATCCGATTTTGTATAAGGTAAGTGAATTGAGCTGGGTGGAAATGTTGAGTTTATTTAATTAACTTTATATAATAAATTAAACAAAATTAAAAAAATTAAAAATATGCAGCCCAATCCGGATAATATGCTCACAAATGCTGGTGCTGAAGATGATGGCGTAGATGATGGTGATGCAACTGAGGATTCGGAATCAGAAAGTGATGATGATGATGAGGAAGGCGAAACTGGTGTGAAAAAGCCTAAAAAGGCGGCAACCGCTGGTAAATCTGGTATTTATGTGCCGCCCAAAATTAAGCCAGTTTATTATGATGGTGACGAGAAATCTGCTGATAAAGATAAGAAAATGGTTGATCGTGCCAAGAAGCGCGCCATCACGTGAGTATTCGATTTTTAGTTCTATAATATTTTTGTAAATAATGTGTTGAACTAATATTTTCATTCCATTTATAGCGCCTCAATGTTGCAAGATTTGAAGGAGGAATATCTCGATGCACCCACAGAAATTTCTTCAGGCTCACGCGCTCAACAAATACTATCCAAACAACAAAAAGAAAAAGAAGAATATGAGGAGACCTATTTGACACGCCTGCCGGTAACCAAAGCGGAAAAGCATCGTCAACGGAAATTAACCACATTAGGTTTGTGAAAAAAGAGGGGGGACTACAACTCATAAGTGATAACTAGGAGCATCCTTAACAGCATAGCCATCTGAAATATTATACCCTATTTGTATACTAAGTTTTAATGGCTTAGAGGGCTAGGATAGACTATCTAAGATTGGATGCCAATTTGGGTACATAATATTGAGAAGACTATTGTTCCCTCATATATTTAGTCATAGTAGTCGATTACCTTAGGAAAATCCAGAGTTGAGCTGGACTAGTTTTTGTGTTCGATATACGAAGATCTTCTTCTGCATAATATGTGCTCCAAATTTTCGTCCGCAGTATCAGAGAAACGACACCAAATACCCAGTTATTGCTTATGGGCTTTGAGTCCGCAATGGCCTGTGATAATCGCTTTTACGATTCTTACATTATTCTTAGATCGGTTGATTGCTACTTTGTTGTGTTTGGAGTTAGAACCCCAAGCGGATTTCATTTCATAACACAGTCCAACTTTCTGACGAGAGTGTTGATCTCTCATATTTGTCTCATTCTTGCCATTCTCTTATGGTGTGTGAACCTATGACCCGAAAACGGACCCGTGGACTCGGTGGTTGCCTCTTCTCTGGTTGGTACTCTCATTGTATAAGCCGTGTCTCAGTACATTCATAGCAACTACTTCAGCCTAAATATGATGCTCGGACACTCTGCTAGCAATATCAGAAATTAGTGCAGAAACACATTTTCTTCTCGAATCCATTGTAGGGTTTTCGAGTGGTCTGCATACCATACTAGTGCCCTATTCATATGGAATTTCTCAACTTTAGAGGTTTTTCAGTTGGCCTATATTGCAGCTCTCTTTTGAACCGCTTCCGACAGTCCCAGTTTTAGCCCAGTATCCAAGCCATGCTTTTAACCGTCCACTTTTTCATAGTGAAGACAATTGTCGGCCAGTGCATCGTTCTCAACCGGTTACATTTCCGATAGTTCAGAGTCGTAAATGAGTGAAAATCGATATCCGATAATTCAAAGTGCCTTGTGCGCCAAGATTTCTCTTAGAATATCTTTATTAGTTCTCTTAGAATATCTTTATTAGTTGACTTGCTCGCTAAGTAGGGCGAAATATTTTTACAACAACAAATTTGATACGTCTATGAGACTGAAATATTGAAACTGGTTCACTTTCTTAGCTTCTTCATTAGAATTTCGATATCATTCGGGCTTATTGAATACCTATAACTCTTTAGCAATATCATTGGTTATCGAGTATTCTATTATCACATCGAGTTTGAAGAGAAAATTAAGTTGAGAAATTGCGGTAGCATTTCAACGGTCTGATTTTGAGCCTTGAAACGCCCAGAAGCTAAATTCGCATTTGAAGGTCGCTTTCCAAGTTTTTCCGAAAATAGACTATCGCGGTATTTTTCATACCGTTTGCAACAATTTTTGGCGACATGTTAGCATACTATATGTTTTATCTTAATAAAATTAAGCCAGAAAAAAAATCGCCTTGTGGGGGACCAAGGCCTAGAAATATGCTACTACTCCCGAGCGACTTTCTTAAACGTATTTAATTGCCTACATTTAGGCGGTTTTTTGCGTATTATCAGAACTCTACCAATGTTTACCATAGACACTAGAAACGAAAGCTAGTACTTATTACTCGATACCAATGTTTTAAAATTTTGTTGAGAATTTTGGAAGCATGCAAAAACAAACAAAATTCAAGGCAAATGTTCTCAGCGCATATTCTTTAGGTTTTAATGGCTTGAGTATAAGCTTTCATTCAAATCTTAACTCGTCCTTCTCTTCTTTCAGCTACACTTGGTGATGAGATCCTCGGCGAAATTAGCCGTGATCCGGCGTTACGTGGCGAAGGTGCTTCGAGTGGTGCCAACAAGAAACGCAAATTGAAGGGCAAAGGCAAAAAACGTGGCGGCAAAAAGCGAAAGTTTCATTAAACAAATGTAATCGAATGATACAAACGCAGGCGCTAATGGATATTAAAACAAAATATACATAGAAACATACATACATACGAGTATATTTGACGACAAGTTTAAATTTAAGTAAGCAAAAACAAAAAAACAAGCAACAAAACAAAAAACAAAGAAAGTAATTGTTTAAAAACAAGCAAAGAAAAATAAGTAGTATCAAGATAAAACAAAAAACAAAAACACAAACAAAAAATGGTATGCATACGTACATACTTAACGGTTTTTACCATTTATTAAAATACATATATATACATAATATATTTAAATATATACACACATACGAAAATAATTAAATGAAAAAAAAAAGAAATATGCTGATGTGAATGGAATGTAAGCAATTTTTTAAACAAATTTATATGAATATACTTTTTTGTAATGATTACTTAACTACTTTATTATTGCTTACAACCCAATTTTGTAGAATTGAGAATTTGTCTTAACCAGAGATTTGGAAATTGTCAAAAACACAGCTTTGGGGGTAAGACTTTTGTTGAAAATATTATAAAACTATTGTTTTGAGATACATTTTTTAAATTCATTTTTATAATTACATAGCACTTGTTTTTGAAATTCATTTTATAATGTTTGTGTTCATTATTACGTTTTGCTTATTTTACGCAAAAAATTTAGTTTTGTTTAAGTTTGAAACAGTTTGTTTGAACTTTGTTTTTAAATAAAAATTAATGACTTGTTTTATCAAAAAAAAAAAAATATTAAAGTTTGTTTTCCTTTAGTTGTTTGTATGTTGAGTGAATAAATTTACTGTCTCAGTAAATCTTTGTAAAATGCGCAATGTTGTTACCTAGTCGGCACTTTCACACATGGATGCGGTTTGACAACGTTTGTAAAAACTGAAATAACGCCCTATTACAGTGCCTGTTTTGAATTTTAGTTGGGATAAAATATTTTTGAACCACATTCAGACTCAATTTGTCGCCAATCAAATTCTGGAACACCATGTTTTAAACCTTAAAAGGCCTGTTTTTAAAACATTTACTGAGAGAGCTTATTCTTTCACTGAGCAATTACTATTTTTTATCATATTTGTTTTGTATTTTAAACGGATCCAAACAGATTTTGAGTTATGTTTTGCAATTCAGACATGAAATTACTTGTTGAGCCTGTTTCAATTTTTCCTGGATATTTACGTGCATATTCGAGTGTAAGCGAAATACTCAACATGACTGTATTAATTTTTTGTTATTCATCTTTTTTAATACTAAAAATGTATTTTACACCTTTTTAAGAAAAATTCATTACTTTTGTGCGCAATTGATTACTTTATTTATCTAAATTATTTCATTGTTGTTACTTGAATGCTTTTTAAAAACCGTATTGTCTAAAAAAAAAAAAAGAAATAGGATGCGCCTAAAAATATGCAATATTTATTATGACGCACGCTAAGCGGTTGCCATACTGTAAGTATCGTAAGAGTACTTTTTACAGTAAAGTCCAGTTTTTTAGTGCAGCACATGTTACTTTGGTTTGATTTATAATTTATAAGTGACAGCAATGACATACAGAACATTGAGGTTATGTATGTTTTAAATTGAATTTGATTACTTTTACTTTGGGAAGTTTCAGTGTATTATTTTCTAATACCAAATTCTGGGTTATGGATCCACTTACTATTTATTTGATTTTCCAAAGAGTTTACAATTTTTAAATTCGTTTAGTTTTTTACCAAAAAAAAAAAACCAAAAACTCACAACTCGCAATAAACTGCATTCATTTTTCGGCCACAAAATTAACAGTTTCCACAACAAAACTATAAAAGTACTACATACAAAAAATACAAAATTATAAAATTTTCTTAACTTAGTAATTCACTATCAAATTAAATGTAAATTACAAAAACCAAAAAAAAAATAAATAATATTTCGACGTCAAAAATTCAAAAACATAAACAAAATTATACAAAAAATTAAAAGTTTAAGGCAAACAAAATTTTGCAAAAGCAAAAAACTTAATGAAAAAAGATTTTTTGTTGTTTTTAGGAGTCAAAATTCACGTGTTTGGCAATGAACATTTAAAAAAAAAATAATGTCTTAGTTCAAAAAAAAATTAAAAAGTTTTTAGAAGTACTTATAACAAAAATAAACTTTGAAAAAAAAAATGTTTGTACAAGTCTGGCAACACTACAAAATCCGATCAACGCAATTACAACCAACTCAAGCAATTCACAAACTCACAAATAGACACCAACACACACTCACCAAGCAATAGCCCAAAATGCAGTTTACAACAACAATTCGATGAGAATTCCAATGATTCAATGGAAAAGTTTCAAAATTCACATATTCCGATAAATGAGAGATTTTAGAACAAATCACAACAACAACACCAACAAAAAGATGTTTACAAAAAACAAAATAAACAGAACAAATGACGTTGCCTTATCTAATTGTACGAAAAATAAACTTAAATAATAAATTCAAAGAAAAATTAACAAACAAAAAAAAAAACGAAATACAAAAACCAAAGCAAACTACAACCAGAACAACCGCAAGAAATGATGACAAACAACCGTAACAAGCAACAACAACAAAAGCACAAATTAAAACAAGAGTATTAAACAGACCGGTTATACAAAAACAATTAAAAAAAACAAATGAAATATAAATGATAATTAACTACAAAATAATGCTATATTTATTTAAAAATTATGTAAACTATTTTTAAAAATTAAATGCAAAAAAGCAACAAAAGTGAAATACAAATATTGTATAACGTGAATTTATTATTATTAACATACTAATTTATATATTTAATTTAATATGTTAGATTAGTGAGCAAGGCAAAAGTACATACCATTCGTGGAAAAAAGTAAATTTAAATAAATAAATATTTATTATGCAGCAGCAAATGAGCAAAGATAAGCAATCTAACATACAAAACAATACATAAACCCCACCCAAAGGAGACGAGCCAAACTCAGAAATATTTGAAATATGAAATTAAAGAATGTTAGAAATTTGTAGCACGTGCAACGGTGGAATGTTTCCAACTCAGAACTAAAAAAAGATCCTAGACTTTAGTAGTAAAATATCGTAATGCATTCTCAAATCAGATAAATTTTCCAAAGCCATTTTAGTTTGGAATTTTAAATTTGGTTTAGGTATAAGTTAATCCATTAAGCAAGAAATTATCGGTTATGGCGCACTCGGTTCTTCAATCAAAAGTGCAACCGTTTCATTTTTCTAATATTATTTTATATAGACGAGATCGAGGTCTAATTTTTTCAACAGTAGTCGTATCTACATTTAAAATCCGCAGCTATCGTCGGCTAGTTGGAATATCGCGCTATTTGAAACAAATTTTATTAAACGCCCTATCTCAAAATTTTTTTTTTAATAGTTCAGATAGGGTGTTCTTGAAACAAATTTCGAGATAGGGGATCTTCAAACGAATTTTGGAATATAATGTTATTTAAAAAAATTCTGAAAAGAAATAGACCGTTTTTTCAAAATATTTTGAAGTTGGGTGATATTCCTCTGCAGCCGCTATATTCCAATTGGTTTTTTGAAAACTGAAAACCATATTTTAAAATATTTAATCTGTTTTTGCTCATCATTTAACTGTCTTTCGATTTCCAAATTATTTTTGTTATAGAAAACTGGTGCGATATAACAGCGACAAGATTAAGGCTTATACTTCTTTAAATTTTGCGGTTTGAACCTCTTCATAATTTTTCCGACTAATTTCAAGGAACTACAACATTTTAAATCAAAAACCCTGTTCTAATCCTTTTAAATTTCGAATTTCCAGCGAACAAATACTATTCGAATAAATGGAAAAGTTGTTCGAATAAATATTGTTCGAATTACGAATAAAAATATTATTTATTCGAATAGTCCCATGCCTAATATTTACCTGAAAATACAAACAAATATTTAACTATTTAATTATGGGTATCTTATTCTGAATTGAAATCATTCTACAGCTAATAAATGATCTTCAACTCTTGTACAGTGCAATTTATTATAGAGTTCGTGCATTATATAATTTTTTTTTTTTTTTTTTTAGAGACGCTCCTAAAAACAACTAAATTTAGTATACTAAACTTTTTGAATAAAAACAAATTTAAAAGGGAGCGTAAGAAATAAAAGTTTCGTTAAAACGAAAATTAGTTATGTCAAAAAGACAAGGAGATTAGGAAATGATGTGCAATGTTTTCATGTTCCTGGGAAAACCAAATTATGCCTGGCAGCGTCTCAGAACTTATAATATGCTGAATAACTTACTCCCAGCGCTAATTGCAGCACACATTATTACCTTTCGTTTGATGCTCATATTGTCTAAACTTATTTTGGGTTGCTTTGGTACACATATTGGTCGATAAATCCGTTGCCGCACGAGTTATCGAAAGCTTAGTTTAGGCATGTGGTAATGCAAGGGTTAAAGTTGCATTTAATTCTATTTTTGAGTAAGAAGTAAGAATTTTCTAAAGAGCAATGATCGTGACCTTTAAAATTTTCTTAAAAAACTAAAAAAAAAAAAACATTTGAGCCTAATTTTATTGTCACCACTGTATTTTGCATAAATCAAGTAAGTCTGTCCTAGTACTAAATTTCAAATAAGACATCTAGAAATGTATCTGGAAAAATATCTTTGAGCTCAAAACAGCCGTTTTGCAGATTGAAAGTGATAAAAACTGTTGTTTTGACTTCTCTTACGCTTCTAAATAGAATTTTTTCTTTTTCTTTTTGATATCTGAAACATGAGAACCGAAAATTTTTAAAACATTGCACATTATTTTAAGAATCATTGAAAAAAGTAAGGCTTCCAACTTTTTTGGACAAAATATAAAATAAAATTAAGATTTTTGGAACGTCCATAAATTACATATTTATAGAAACAAAATTAAAAAAAAAATAGGTGTGCTGTATTAAAGAAGAAACTTAACGGTGTAAGCAATAAGGACACAAAATTTAATACTATTTGAAAAACAAAAAAAAAAAAACAATTTTTTTGGTATTAAAAATAAAGGCCAAGTTTTTTCTAGTAAAGTAAGCAAAATTAAATTAATTCAAAACAAGTTTGGCGTAGGTGAGAAAGTGCACGAAAAGATGGAGTGTGGTGGGGAGAGAGCTGCTCTGCACGTAATTAGTTTTTAAGCAGAGAAATTAAAACAAAAAGTAGTTTATGCTACGCGTTATGGTTAAGCGCAAATTCACAAACAAAAAAAAAATTAAAATATAAAAACAAAACAAACACACAAACTTTTTGGCTTTTTACGAACAAAATTTTTACTCAAAAATGAGAGAAGGCTTTTGTAAACTATATATGTAAAACATTAAAATAAACACAAACATACATAAATTATGCTAAGTGAATATTTTTGGCAAATTAAATTGCATAAGTTTCGGTAACAAAATTCAAAATTTATAAATCTAAATTAAGCATAAACAAATAATTTTGGCATACTACAAATTTTTGGCTATAAAATTTAAAATGTAACAAAATTCAAAATTAAAGATTTTTAATTAAAAATCAAAAAATATTAAAATTATTTTGGATAATGTTTTGGCTATAAAAATTTCAAAATTATCACAAGAAAAAATACAAAAGCGAACAATAGTGATATACAACAAAAAATAGTAACGTTTAACAAGCAACAAAAATGGGCAAAATGAAGAAGGGAGAGAACTAAAGAGAGGAAAAAATAAGGTATTGCGAAAGTGAGTGAGAAACCACGAAAACACTAAAAACAAGTAGAAGCAGTTCAAGGCGATGGGGCGTGAGAAGCGTGTAAGTCAAAACGCCAAAACTAGCCGCTTGAATGTTGTGCGGGCATTGTAGGAATTCAACACGTTTCTGTTTTTGCTGCGCAATCGAGCGCAAGTGTGGTGAATAATCATGAACAAACGCCTGTCCTGTTCAAGAGGCTTGTTCTGGGGTTCTGACTTTAGGCGTGTAAAATACATGTATATGTACATATATATTATAAATAAAAACCATGTAATTAGCACAATAAAATATTTATTTTATTGTTTTATTTTTATTTTTCATTTTTGTTGTCTCATGAGAAAAGCTTTTCCAAACACAGTTAAACCATTTAAAATGAGAATAACACAAATTTTTGTATGTATTTAAAGACTGATCTGTTATACATATATATTTTTTGTTATAATTAAAAAAGAATAATGTAGGCAGAAACAAGAGGAAAGTATTCAAATATAGTAATTTATATATGAAAATAAAGTAATATTGTTTTTTTTTATATTGTTTGTATATTAGGGTGGAGCGAAATGATTTTTTTTTTTTTTTTTTTCTTAGTTCAAGGATGACATTTCAAGCAGTATATGCGCTTAATAATATCAAAAAAGGTTATAGAATGAACAACTCTGGAATTTAAAAAAAAGCTAGACATATGAAAATTATCTTCGTTTATAAAATTTCTGTGAAGATTTAACTGTTAGAGTTTCTATGATAAAAGAAAAAAATTTATACATATATTTCAATTGTGATTGGCTCTCCAAGAAAATCATGCGACTACTCTGAAAGACTCCTTTCGTCTACAGTGGTCTATAAGTCATCACATTTAGTTCCTTATGCGGATACTTGGCATAAGTCCATTTCAAATGTGTGCCATAAATATGGGCATGAAAGGAAACAATTAATATATTCAAAGGACATGCTCAAACCAAAAGAATCAGCTGCTGCAGTACTTCCGGCAGCAGCATAAGTGAATGGTTGGATCCAACTAGCCATCGTAACTAAAGCGCTTGACAGCAATAAAAAATTAAAGAAGCATTTTACCACAAATGCTGAATGTTAGAACTTGTTTCGAAGGCTGTGGCGCCAGAAGGGTTAACGTCCTTCATATCTTCAACATTTTTCGTCAGAGATGCCCTGGAAAGCTAAAATTGCAGAAGGAAACTTTAAGTTCCTTGATTTTGTAGACGTAGAAATACCCAAATTGTGGACTTTTCTTATAGACTAAGAAAAGATTTAATATTTTTTATTTCGCTCCACCCTTCTTAAGTACTATAACGACGATGCACAACAAAATTTGGGCGTGCAATAAAAATAATTTATTTCTTACTGATATCAAAAATATTTTTTTTTTATAATTAAATAGTTGAATTTATATATAGCAAATAAATGTGTTTAAATTGTTTAATATGAGTAGTGATACATTTTGTTCCACAAAATTTTTTATTTTAATATTAAAAGAATTAAATTTTTTAAAAGCCAAAATGGAGTACAATTTGTTCATTTACCGAACGATACAGCTAAAACAGAGAGCGTAAAATATCAGCAATATAAAAAGTAAAAGTAAACAAATAAAGTGAAACATTTTATTTTGAAATATGTTTTTCTTTTTCATATTCACAATGAACTCAAAAGTAGAAAGAATTATTTAAAACAAAAAAAAAATCATGAGTAACTGAAAATTTTAGCAAAAAAAAAAATTTGCGTAGATGTTGAAACAAAAACGAAAGTCGCCTTAGGAAATTACAAGATAAAAGAAGAAAAAAAATTGAGAAAGAAATGTAGAAGGAATTAGAAAAAATATTGCATTGGATTAACGTAACACAAAAACAAAAAATTGGATTCCGTACAAAACAAACATATTTATAACGCCAAAAAATTGAGAAACTTTGTTCCATAAAAACAAAACAGTACCGAAAAATTTCTGAAAAATAAGCAGTTCAAAAACAAATTTTTAGTAACGCAAAAGAAAATAAAAACCAGAACCCCCAAAAAATAGTGCAAACATACAAAAATGAAACCCTCAAGAACTAAAAAATAAAAAAAACAGTTAAATTTACTAACAAAAATTTTTTTAAGAAAGTAAACAAACCATTAATTAAAAAAATAAAATTGCAAAAACAATAAAACGGTAAAACAAAAGCAAAAAGAAAAATAAATAAACACCAAACAAACAACAAAGCCTAAATAATTTAATTTTTATAGCCAAAAAAAAATATTTATTAAGTTTAAATTTTACTAATATGTATATTTAGTTGTAAGTTATACATGCGTTCCATTTATGCGCCGCAAGCTATACTTTTAGGCGCATTTTTTTTACTTAAAAAAAAACGAGAAACAAAATATTTTTAATAAAACTATTAATAATTTTTTCGAAATAAAATACAATTCGTAAACAATTATTGGCAACGATTGGCTTTGATATATTTATATGTAAAATGTTATTTGATTTTTTTACTATCAAATTCGAGCTTAAAACGAAAAAAAAAAAACAAATAAATTCTTTCTTGTATAATAGTATAAAGCAAACGCAGCCAAAAAGTATGCAATGAAAATTGAAAGAAAAAGAAAAATTCAAATTTGCGACTTCGAAGCAGAAGAAAGTAATTTTAAAAACAAAAGCAAATGAAAATTAAAAAACACATAATAATGGGCATTGCAGATGGAACACAAAATGTGCAATTTGTAAATAGAACAAAACAAAGATTGCACCAAACCAACACACATACACACGAATGCACTGTAAGTGCAGCGAAAAGGTTATAAATTTTAATAAACGACAGCTAAAAAAAGTAAGCAGTCAAAATTCAAAAGCTATTACTAACAACCAAACACCCACATGCAAATAAGAGTAACACACACATGCAAATCATCTTCATACACAACCACACAGCATCAGTAAAACCACACATCGATTGCTATAAGGCGATATACATACATACATACATAAATGCTGCTAATTGTTAGCAATAAAAACAAAACAAACAACTACAACAACAAACATAAAAAATTCAGCTAAATAAATAAACAAACAAACAAATCGGAATGAAAAAGCAAATAACAAAATGAAATGCAAAAAATGATTGTAAATTTAATTAACATTAAATAATTATTCGATAAAATTATGAATAATAAAAATATGATATTGAAAAAACAAAACACACACACAAAAATCTGAACGTGTTTTCTTTATTTAACGGTGGGCGGGTACTTAAGTGGGCGGTTTTAATAGTGAAACTAATTTAATTTTTTTCAGTGTACCGAAGTTCTATCGTTATATCGTCGGTTGAGTGGAAGATCGCCTCATTTGAAAATATTTTGAATAAACACCCTATGTCAGAACTTTTTTGAATAACGCCATATTCTAAAGATCAATTTAAAACAGTGGTCGGCGTTTTTTTTTTTATTTATTATTAATTATTTAGAATTGCTCTTTCATTCATTTTAAATCGCGAATATTTTATTATCACATAAAACAATCAACAAAGCGACAGTACGTACCACTGTGCCGCAAGTGTTTTTTCGCTCTCATCAGAAGAATGTAAGAATATACATATGTCAAGAGCGTAAGACCCGCACGGGTTAGGTTTGCCGACCAATGATTTAAAACGACATATCTCAGCTTAAAATGTATGAAATTTTACATATTTCAGATAGGGTATAGGAGTTGTGAAATAAAGTGCTATTGAAATAATTTCTGAAGCAGTGATTTTTTTCAAACAAATTCTGAGATAGGGCATTTTTTAAAAATATTTTGAAATAGGGTGATCTTCCACTCAGCAGTCGATATCAAGTTTACACTAGGGCGGAATAAAATAGAATTTTATTCGGTGTTAAAAAATCCGGGCTGGTCCTGAAGAATGTGAATAACATTTTTCTGTCACCCCAGAAACTTTTAAGATCAAAACTATCGCCAAAATTAATTTTTCCCACTTTTGTGAAATACGTCCCATTTAATTTTTTCCCGTCATCAATAAAAATTCTCTTTTACGAGATATTTTTTAAGGAGAAAATAAAAGTCTACATTTTTTGTTATTTTAGGTTGTTGCGGTACATGCCCGACTGTCGCAAGGGCGATTAGATTTTGCCAGTGAGACCTTTTAAGTCATCTCACCCCTCGTTCCGTAAGATGCCTTTTAGTAGCCTTTAACCCGCTAAGGTTTACTTAAAGTTTTCTCAAGAGCAGGAGTGATAACGCGTTTCTGTAAAGCCACACCAACTTAGATGGTATTGACAATTCATTCAGAAATGCGGGTAAAAAGTGGTAACGCTTACTTGCTTCTTCACGGAGTTTCCTTGGTACTTTATAGAGATCTCGAAAACTGTTAGCTCTTGATCAAACCCACAATCTCTAGTTATTTTTGAGTGCACATTTCCATAGGACAAGTTCGATCCTAAGGTTGCGCTTACCAAGATAAGCAGAATAAAGAAAGTTGCATAAGCAAAAACAAGAGCTGAGTTTGACGTATAACGCAGCCGTATATAATCTTTATACGAAGACAAAGCTCGTAGTTGAAGCAAGCAAGAGCTTATGAATTTGACGCCCTCAAACGCATTAGTGTCATGGTATAAATGTGCTAGAATGGAAGCTGAATTTGACAACGCCATTGTATAGTGCGGTAGCGGGGTTTGAATATGATCTCCAAGCAGCATTTCTACTAGTTTCAAAACTGGTTCACTAAAAAAAAACCTATTCCAAAACTTTGGTCGAGGTGGGGGCCGCTTTAGCTGGCCCCAGGTCCCTAGAGGCGTCATCTCTTGATTCGAGCTTTGACTCCATACCTGCAGAAAACAGAGGAGTAAAATACAGAGAATGTACATCTGAGAAGATTGAGAGCTTTTTGTGGTATCCTTGTTAACTATTTTTGAATACTCGAAAATGCTATCTTTCAGAAAGTCTGAGGACTGCAATATGATGGAGAATTAAATGAACCTGAAACCCCAATTGATGACGATGAAATTTTTGTCAGATAAGGAACTTCTCTAGCTCCATTTGTCTTAACAAATTCTGCATATTGCGTTTTGAGCGTACCAGAGAAGAAAAATGTGGTCATTGACGTCAATTTAAATGATTTGAAATGAATCATCTGATAAATCCAACGCTTGATAATGTTTAGTAAATTTAAATTTAATTGTTTTAAAAATATATACATATATTTAAACAAGTTAAAAATATACTCGTTTAAGTAGAATTACCAAAAATTTGAATGAGAATCAAATTTAAAAAAAAAAGTAAAAAATCGACCTCATTTGTTATTCAAATATTTTACGTAAATAAATTCGTTTGCACATGCCGTTGATGTGTCAGTCAGTAACAGCCCATAGGTTAAGCACGTCTTACCGGTTCTGCAGATCTGCAACAGATTAACGCTTTCGCATGTCAAAAAGAAAAAAAAAACAAATTAATAAAAACCTTAAAAGACCTGCGTGTGTTACCGACTAAACGTTTTTCGGCGAATTGAAAACGTTGCTTGGGCACACAACGCAGATAAATGCTTAAAGATCAAGTTATGCGGTTGTGTTGGTCAGACAGGTCTCAGTGTGTCAACGTGGAAGATTACTGACTGTTATGTGCACTCTTTTGCGATGCTCAAACCCATTGACCTTGACACCTTAAAGTGGTTGATGTGGTAACTGCAGACGAGTTTAATTTATAGCAAAGAGCTTTTTACATTAAAGCCAAGTTTTGCGTATTTTTTTGGTTGATGCAGCGCTTTTTAGCGGCAGAAAAATTTTAGTCAATCACATTTCCAAATATTTATTTAAACAGTAAAATTGTGATTAATAAAAAAAATGTGTCTTTCCCATTTCAATGTGTAATCAATCATCTCTTGCCACATTAAAGCTTTACTTACGCAAAGCAAACATTTTTGTAAACACAATTTTTTTTTCGCTAAAAAAAGGAAAAAATAAAATATTTGCGAAATATATATTGAGATACCGTCACAAATATTTTATCTTCGATGCCAATTTCAATTTCTTTGCTGTCGACATCACACAGTGGGTGATTTTTACAGTTGAAACCTCAAAAGTGATTTTTAAATATTTCCTTAGTTATTCTGCGTGTTTTGTTGCTATTTTTCTCATTGCATTCTACTTCATCCCTGCATCCAGAACAGAATTGTCACGTTATCTTGGAAGAAAAGTTTGTTAAATAGGGCAGTGCAGTTTCTCGAATAGACAAGTTTTGAATTAATCGGATTTGCGATTGGTCAAAAATTTAGATTAAACTAATTTCGCAGAACAAATTTATTCCGCTCGATTGTTATTAGTAATTTTAAAACTAATTGCTTCAGTAAATCCCCAATCATTTTTCTAAGAAAATTTAATTAGTCAAATTTATATTAGTTCGATTATTTTATCATTCGCCAGTTCTTAAAAAATTAAGATTAATTTACATGCGATTTATTTACAGAATCAATTATTTCAACTCGATTGTTATTAGTAACTTCTATAAATTCTCAATCATTTTTCTCAAAAAAATTAATTAATCAAATTTAGATTAGTTCCATTATTTGATCATTCGCCAGTTCTTAGAAAATTAAGATTAATTTAAATCCGATTTATTGCGATTGATTAATAAATAAATTTTAAATTAATTCAGATGATCGATTAATAGTTTATTTATTTTTCTCTGGTATGGATATTTTTAAGCGATGCCTTTTAAAACACATAATTATAATTCTTTTTGCTTATAGTTTAACTAGAAAACAGATAATCAATTAACTGTTGTTGTTAATCAGTTTGTGATTAGTCACAGCACGTAGGAATAAAATTAATTACATATAACCAGACCTGTTAAATAATGATTAATAATCGTAATGATTACCGGTTGGATTGATTATTTTCCAGATAATGCATTTAATGTTTGAGTATCATTACTTTAAGTTTTTAATTAAAAAATAGTCAAAGAAAATCATGGCTTTTCACGATTATTAGAAATAATAAAAAAAAATCAAAAGTAATGAAAAGCAAAAAAAAAATAGTTTATTTTATTATTTTTGATTTTTTTTACCAATCGTAATAAATCATAATTTTTTTTATTTAAATTTTTTTTTTAAATAATCATTGCCAAATAAAAAATCCGTATTATCAGTTAATTACTAATTACTAAAAAAATTTAACAGGTATGCATACGAGTATAATTAATCACAATGTGATTTATGAGAAAATTTATCCTTTCACTGCTTAACTAAACAAAAGTTTAATGATTATTTGCATACATATGCACTTACATATATCTAGTCTAAATATTGGGCAATTGTTCTCAGTTTAATGTTCAAACGAACTAAATTAGGTTTAATCAAAATGTGATTAGTCAGCAATGGTTATCCTCTAACTAATTAATGAAGTTTAAATAATGGATTGACTAATGAGGTTTATATTACTTGATACGTCCCAGATATGAATATTTTAGCCTGCCCGCTAGGGAAGATGTTCCTTTTACCACTTTTTAATTATTTTTTTTCATTTGCATTGACCAGTAACACCACTCTGTGAATAGACTTAGGCTTGAAACTATTGCAATAATCATCAGCCCAAAATTGAAATTTGTCTAATTCACTTCAATGTTCAATCAATGAACTATTACAACATCATAGTGGCATCCAACTTTAGTTTATTAGCAATATTTGCAAAAACACAAATTAATGTTGACTTGGCAAAAACAAATTTTATTTGCAAACCCTCGCAGCAAAATCGCGCTTTCGGCAAGTACGACAGTTTCGCTTTCAACGCCGTCGACGTCGTACAAAGTGAGCTTTCAAGCGAACGTCTCTGCTCTACAGCATCCATAACTTACCTACAACGATTTATTTGCATTTTAGTAAACTACAAGTAAATATGTGAATGGATATAAACCTAGTTAAATACAGGGTGAGGCAAAATGTCATAAGCTGTTTGTTGAGGCATTAAGCTTGAACGTTCCTTTGCAAATTCTTACTCTTTTAATTTCGTCTATGGGTGACGAGCCAGTAGCGTTAAGCCGTTCTGAGCCGTTATCTTCTTGTAGAAGACTCACAGAGATCTTCGTATTCTATCAGCGGGATCAGGGAAGAGAAGGAGTATCACATTCCCCCAATTTGGTTACGGCGTTCAGCCATCTCAACACTCAATAATGGGACTCTGCTACTGCTTAAAGAGGAAAAGGGGAAGAGATGTTAAAGAAATTCCCATGGGAACTCTTTACATAATACCTTTTCCATCACCTTGTTTCTTATTAACATCCCCCCTATATATATAGATATATAAAAAGTTGTAATGTAACTACACACACACATACATATATACATACGCACATCGCCTACTTATCGTGCTCATCTTCTTGTCATTTTAACAGCTCCAAACTGTGATTGTTTATTGAGGTATGTGCGAACTGGATTCTACTGCAGCTTTTGCGACTTTTAACTAGAAACTGTTATTTACCTTTTGCTTCTATCCGCTGCTGCTTATCAACGTAAGGTTCAGTCTTAAACGAAAGCTTGGCCGTTATTGAGCGTTTTTTTGGCATAGCTCGCAATTATATAGAAAAACTGAAAGGTATTTGAAGGACCTCTAAAGGATATTCCTCATACGAAGTTAACTCAAAACAAAAAGCAGTAAAGAAAGTGAAAATGTTTAAAATTATATTAAGTGCAACATTATGTGTGGCCATATTTGGTTCATTGGGTTAGTATTGATATTTTTTTAATGTTTTTTTTTTTGGTTCAAATATTGGACTTTGCGTAAAAGTAAAAGTGAGAGTGAGAACTATTCTCGTTATGGTTAAGTATGTTGTTGTTGTGTAATGATTTAAGCTATATACCAAACCTGCATCTTTGGTGATTATGATCGTTGCTGTTTACATTTTTGCAGTTATCTAGTGATACAATTTACAATTTTAAATTTTCTTAGGGGAGCACCCTAAAGACAATTTACCGTTTTTTGCATTTCTGGATTATGTTAAATCAACTATCAATCAGACAAAATATTTAGGAAACCAACACCTTCCACAAGTAACAAATAACTTTAAGAGTGCTCAGTGTTAGTAATCGCCCTGATAGTGTTGTAGTAACAGATTTCGCTCCTACTCAGTGGGCGCCGCCATATATGTTATGTACAGAGTTCGGCAGTAATCGACAGTTCTTAGCCTGATATATGTATATCCGGTACTAGTTTGACTGTCGTAGAAACGATTTTATTGACTCCGTAGATGAGGCCAATGTGGGTTTTAGGCTCCTCTAGTGAACAAATCTTTAGTTTGGCGAGAAGAATATGGGTACGGGGAGGCCAAAGGACACCTCTGTTTGTTATAGGTCTACAATATGGACGAGTTTATGGTTGATCCACCTTATTTATCCATACGGAAGGATATGACCTAGAAGGTTCCACTTGTCATAGGAAACCTTTATAAGGTCATAAGGACTTTCAGTGCGAGCGAGACCTAGAGCGTAACGATCAAAGAACTGTCACCAAAAACTTTTGGGGGTGTTTTTGTTGCTTTTTCGTTTGTTGAAGTTTTCGCAGTTCGCTGTCCTTTTTTAAAAGAAATTATTTCCCAATTGCAGATGAACTACATTTCGCTCCATCAATTTGTATAATCTCTACACCGGAAGGAATAATTTTTTTATTGCGCAAGCTCCACGATAGACTCAACTCATGCCCCTTTTTTAGTAATCCAAATCAATTTTCGAGTTTATTTTCTCGAATTAAAGGCTTGGGTATAATTTGGCAAACGATATCTAATCGATATAAAGCGAAAAAAATTTTTAGAAATCGATAAGAAGCAATAGAAATTAAAAAACTGCTAATCGATGAATTCGTTATCAACTAATAGAAATCACTACAGAAGAATAAATGTAATGGATGAATTTGGACTTAATTTTACAAACGCTGATAATAGATAAAAACAAAAACAAATGGCAAAATTTATTAAAATCGTAAAAAATGTATACAAGCCAAAGCAAATTGTCAAAAAATCAATTGAATTATAAATAAAATAAAATATGTAGTCTAAAAAATAATTTAAAATCAATAAATCGCGCGTTCTATTGTAAACAGCGTTAACTCAAAATTTTTATTTTTTTGGGAAAACGCAAATAAAGTTCTGTTCTATTCAAACAGTTAACTTTTACGACTAATGTAGTTGGTACTAGAAGGGTCACGTCAATTTATAAGGTATGACGGCAAACTACAAGTACTAAGCTAGTACACTGATAAGCAAAATATTTATATTAATGTGAGGGAGATGCTAAATTCCGTCCAAACTTTTTTCATTCTGAGATAATTCACTACATACGGAAATTTTCTAAATACTACAGTTTCATACAAAAAAGAGAATCGGTTTTTTGAAATAATGCGTTTTTATTTTCTAATAGATTGAATCAACTCGAAATCAAACCACTTTTTGATCTAACAAAACAAGAGAACATGTTTGTCTGTTGGTGGAATATAGATTTATTTCGAATTGATTCACTTTAAATTAAAAACCAAAGCAGATTGAATCAGAAGAGATGGTGTATCTCTGAACTCGATCAGTTTTCTTTTGAACAAATAAGCTCGAAAATTTATAATACACAGATGCAAATACATCTATTTTCGCCATTTTTAGTTCAATGACTATTTTATAACGTCCTTGGCTAGCTATCAAAATGTATCGTACTATCTAAAAAAATGAAAATTTTGAGTTACATAACTTTGTTTACAATACAACTAGCGATATAAAGTGACTGTATGTACATTTAAGTACGCCACTGTAAGCATGTCTCTAAATCAGCAAGACAAAACTATTTCATTTGCTTCACATCACCTAGAATAATTGCTATCTACTCAATCACCATGAGTTCTTCTTTTTTCCAAAATAAATTTTATTTTTTTTCGTGTGCATAAATTGCCTAATTTCTTGAATTTGCTATTTCGTAATCCAATGGATACGCGAGTTGCACCCATGAAAGTAACCCGAAATAGATGTACCTGATGTGAATATAAATTGCAAATAATTAAGTTAAACATCGGGAATAACAGGTAAAAGTTATAACGTGCAGATTTACATTCAGTTGGAGACAGTGAACACTGAGATGATTTAGTTTGGAGAATGTTTTTTTTTTCCATTTTATAGAAATAACTCAGCCTTTTGATATTATAGCTTAAGTCCCTTAACCATATTCACACAGAAATCTTATTTTCGAGTTATGTATGTTGATTCATACTTTGTGCATATTTTGTTTTAAGTTTCGAAGGGTTTCAATATCCCAGCAAACATTCGGGGACATAAAAGCATGTGAAAGAAGGTCGAAATATTGAACAAGAAATTTTCAATGGGCAGAACTTTTCTAGAGCTTTATTAAAGATATGAAGCAACAATTTTTAAAGATATTTTTTTGGGAAACAAAATGCATTTTTCCTATGGAAGCCTCACTTTGAATAAGTATATTTTTTTTTTATATCTATACATACATATAAAAATGGTGGGAAAAAATGTATAGTAACTCATCAATTGAGAACGGCTGGAACGATTTGGCTCAAATATTTTTTCAGTTCTTCGTAATTGCTAGGAGAAGGTTTTTACGACAGAAAATTTTGGGAAAACCCTGCGGAAAATTCGGATGAGTTAAGTACTATACATTTTTTCCCACCATTTGACAAAGTCACATACTTTAGGCGAGATGGCGTCCAAAGTACTCAACCGATTTTTATGATATTTTCAAAGTATATTCTTGGGATCATGGGTTAAAGCATAGGCTATATTAATTTTTAGGAAAGTGGGCGGTACCACGACCCAGGCTATATCAAATTTTAATTCTTCATAACTCTGAACATTTTTGGTCCTAGTTAATGATTTTTGGATAGGTGTGTCCTTCGGTCAAGATTCATACAATTTTGGAAAAGTGGCCAGTGCACGCCCACATTTTTTGTGTTTTGTTTGTACTTCAATAATGTCCGAAGTTCATGGTCGATCTCTTTTAAACTGTCCCAATACGTTAAAAGCTTTGTTAGGTATGGTCCAAGCTAGATATGTAAATTTTTTGAAAAGTGGGCAGGTCCAAGCCTACAAGCTAAGTAATATTTCAATTCTTTATATCCCTGAATGTATTTGCTTTAGTGAAATTTTAACGTACATATGCTCATTAACCTTAATGAATGCACCTAATTTTTTTTTTTTTTGTATTGCAATTTATACATATCTGGAGTATTAAAGTGTGTACAGCAATGTTTAAAGACAGTCTAAATAGAATAGGAAGAACTAAATAAATCTAGCTATACATCTGCTCAGCAGCGCATATCGGTTTTTGTCATACTCATTGAGTTAAAAAGATCCGTTTTTTGAGTCGGGCATCAAAAAAATGTATTTGTTTATACCAAAGAGGTCAGGCAGTACAAGGTCTGCCGGGTCTGCTAGTACGTTTATAAAGTTTTTAAAACTCCCTAAGTTATTGACTGTCTAACAGTGGGAATCTCATGAGAATAAATTTTTTAGTTTCCGAAATCCTTGAGTTCAAAAAGAGGAACTTAATACGCAGTGGTGCTTGTGTCCGCATAATCTACTACAAACATCTACGTAAAACATTGACACTCTACAGGGAAATATCAAACTAGTCAGTAAACATACTAGGTTACAACTATAATTTCCTGGTGGAAATCATACTAGTCAGAAAAAGTCCAGTCGATACTAGAATACAACTACAATTTTCATAGCATTAGCTGCTATTGTCTATTTAATTTATTTTATTGGCATTGCATGCTGTTGTAATTCGCAACCAGCTCATTATATATTGGAAAGATATATTTTATAAGATGCAATCGCATTTCGGGCGCAATATCTCTAAAAACTGAGGGACTAGTTTGCGTTCAAACAGACGGAAGGACAGACGGACATGGCTAAATCAACTCAGCACATGGTACTGATCATTTTTGTATGCTTAATAGTGGGTCTATCTCTTCTTCTTCTCATACTTACAAACATCGGACCAAATTTATAATACCATTTTATGTCTATGAAAGGTATACCGATGTATTGATGAGTTCATTTTCTAAATGTAATCTCTGCTGGAGGTTTTGGTTCGCATTTGGACTAGTATTATTTTATATTTTCCGAACTAGTATCATACTGTTATGATTAGACTGTAATCTTGCGAGTACATTCGGTTCCATTTTGAACTAATGTGAAACCGATATTTTATTACCAGTGTGATAATAGTTTATGCATGTACATGTGTATGCCGGCATACCATAATAATATTAGTAAAAGCGGTTTGCCTTTGAAAACTATAAATAGTGCTGTATATCTATAATAAATACTCTCAAATGTTGTATTGTTTTTGTGTGTTTCTAGGGCTTCTGAAAAATGTATCTTCATTTACTATTTTTTTAAATTTCTTTTTAATTTATTTGTGGTATTTCAAGTACGCAAAAACAAATCGAATACTCATAATGCGGATAATTTGTTTTTTCCTGGTTTTGCTGTTATTTATTATCATTTTTAATCGCGTCTCACACAAACAAATGACTGTTTATGATAGTGATCATTAAGTGAATCGATATGGTACTAGGGATGCCAAGTAAATTAGTCACTGAAATGGTGTGAATAGAAATTCAAGCTATGCTATTGTTTTTTTTTCGTTATTTTTAATCAACTCTCGTTTTCAATACCTATGTTAAGATCTTCTTCGTCATGATGAATAAGCTAGTTACAAAGTTGTATTGCAATTCTAAGCTTCTTTAGTATTATTTTAGGCCAAATTGCTGTTCGTTAAACGGCTTAGCAACTAAAATTTATGCAACCACTTTGATAAACAATCCACACCGCTCTTGCGCCACCACATCAACTCAACTTAGGTGTGTCCAAACCGGCTATTTGATTTATTTGTAAATCATCTATTTTTTTTTTCAAACACATTTACGAACAACTTTTGATTTGCGAGCAATTATTTATACTTGCAATAAACATATTTACATCCATACATACATACATATGTACATATGGGTATTGTAAAGGCAAGAAAATTCATTCTCACAAGCGCATCTCCAATGTTGCTTTGATAAATTGTCAGCTTCCGAAGTGATAATTAACACAAAAAAAGTTAAAACAACAACAGTTAATGTCACATACATTGTTTTCTCAAACAAGTTCGTTTCTTAATTCTTTTGTTTGGTTTTTTTGAAATGCTCTGAAAAGTTGTTTTCTGCTTATTTGATAAATTTATTTATATTAAGATGTAATTTATGTATAAACATATGTGAGATAGATTCAGCCATGCTTCAAAAACAACAAAAAAAAAACCCACCATTGTGTTTTTAATCGCTTTTGTTTGTGTAGCCGCATCTGCATATTTGTGGCTGTCTTCTGCTGCTGCTTCACAAGGTCAGCACTGGCTGCGGTCAATTGAGACTAACTGATGGCAATGTTAAAACGTTTTTGCTAATGGAAGATGTATTTTTTTTTTTTAATTTTTTTTTTATGTTATGATGTTATTATTGAAAGCCGCTAATTTTAAAATGCAAATAATTTAAAAAGTGCCCTTTGAAAAAAGGAAATTATTAATATCGACTGGTCTTGATCTTTTAATATATACAAAATATGTTTGAAAAATTAAGTTAAAGCAATCTTGTGAACGATTACTAAGCAAACTTCACTATAGCAGAGAGCTTAAAAGTTGGAACTAACTTAGTTGTCTTTAAAAAAAATCCTTACCTATTATTTCATTTAATTCCTTTTTCATATTAGTCATGTAAACAGGCAGAGATAATTGAAAAAGCTGTAGGTAGGTTGGCACAGGGTACAAAAAATTTAAGAAACATTGAAAATTTTGACCCATATTTAGAACATACAGCTGTGTGCAATATAATAGTAGTGAAATTAAATCGCATATCGTTCGACTAAATAGAAAGAAGCAGTGTTTTTAATAATTAATTTCCCCTGATTAATAATAAGTTTCCCTCATACGTTGTATGGAAGAAAATACTCAACATCTTTAAAAAACAAAAAATCTAAAAATGTCTAACAACACAATGTCAAACAATGCGCCCACAACGTGCGCTCGCGGTGGACCGTTAGCCTGCCCTGCACTCAATAGCTAACGTAACGTTATACATAAATTCGTGTAACTCAACAACCGTTTAAATGACCACTCTGAAATTTTTACTGAACATTTTTAAAAGACCAATTCATGATAAAATAAAATAAAAACGAAATTCGCAGATACACTTTTTTCGCAATTGCAAATTTTTAATAAAAATGTTGCAAAAAATTCATAGAAAAAAATTTTAATTTTGGGGTTTTTGGTAGATAGATCTAACATGCATTAGGTCACTCCGAAAATTTCATCCAATTCCGTTGATTTGTTCACGAACTAGAAAATAATGAAAAAAAATGCAATTTTCAAAATGCCCAAAATTCAAAAATCCATAACTCAAATATTTTACCACTATAAGTGAAATAAAAAAATAGGTGCCGACTTATTTTCCATTCTCAGCACAAAAAAAAATATAGTGAGCGTTTTTAAATTTTAGTGGCAAATTTCATATGGTATGATCCATATATATTTCCAAAGTGTCGACATTCACCTATCCAAAACCGTTCGAAATTTTGAAATCGATTAAGAATGTTTTCTTTAAAGAATTTTTTTACACGGGAAAACTAAAAAGGTGGTATTTTGATCAGGGATTTTGCTCCGAAGGTTGCTGGTTCGAATCCTTACCAATCGCAATTTTTTATGCAGTCTGCATCTGCAAGGCAAATATGTGCATTTTTTCTGAGAAGCCTGAGGGTGTCATCGTTTTAAAAAACCTTTTCAAATAATTTTTCATGTTGCCTGTAGCGGGTTTCGAACCTAGGTCCTTCTGTGTTGTAGGCCAGCTGCACTACCGTCACACCACGATGCCCATATAACAAAATCAATATAAATGAATCATATAAAATTTCAAACATTATTTTTGAAAACTGACAAATTTTTTTCACCTCGCTGAGAGTTCACCTCAAGTTATTTCTCCAAGGCTACCACACCATTGGAAAAGCATATCTAAACGTTTGTGAAATTTTCTAGTTACAAACTTGTTTGGAAAACATTTACTTTTTACGCTTGGAAAATATGGTTTTATAAACTAGCTTACTTCTTTGTTTATTGGGGTGCAACTGGTTTTTAATAGAAGTTCATTTTACAAGAAATAAAAAAAAAACCAAAAATTAATGTTGACATGTTGAAATGAATCTTTAAGTATACATAGTATCCAAAAGTAATTGCATAACACTCGTTTCTATAATGGAAACAGCAATATTTCTGTATATATGTATGTATGTATATATGTATAAGTGGTATTCCTTGAGATGTGGCAGTAAACAAAAAAACATAAAAACAAAGGAAATGTCAGTAAAAACGACTTAACAGTTAAAGTCAAAAGATCAGCAACATTCTTCAAAGCATTCAAAGCAAAAACCAACAAGTTTCGATTTCATCACAAGTATTTTAAAATAAAACAAATTTATAGCAAGTATTGCTAAACAATGTAATCTGTAAGTAAGTTGCAGATGGGCAACTTAAGAAGATACAGTAAAGATGAAATTGAAGGTGTTGGCTTTTAGCGTTCATATATATATAATCTTGCATAATTTGTCAATAAAATAAGTATAAACTAAAACTTTTTCATACTCGTACTTATGTACATATGTATGTATGTTCCGTGTTGTTTTTGCATTCGGCTTGGTTTCAGCATAGGTAGATTTTTGAAGACATCTACATACTTTTATACATATTGCAAACTTAAATCTAAAGCCAATCTCGAATTATCAAGCTATGCATACTAGGGATGCTAAGGGGCTTTAATTTCAATATGCAAAGGTCTAAATTTTCATTTTCTTCAAACCTCTAGGTTAGACTTTAATTGGGATTGTTTTTAATGGAAAACATAACGAAAGTATATATGTAATTTGATTTTACTTATCAGTCTACTGATGTTTACATCTCATGGACTATATGGTAAATTTAATAGTTAATAAATCGCTACCATACCCATACATTAATTTTGTGCCTGGTCCCAAGTTTCAGTTCCGATAAATAAAATTGAAAACATTTTTTTCCCAATTCGAAGGTCAGTTATGTTATTTTAAAAATCAAATGAAATTAGCTTCAACAAATGCTTATAGTATTGGTCGATTTTAAGTAGTATCCCCACTTAAATTGATATTTGTGTGTCTGTTGCGCTTTGTAAAATAAACAGCCAGTTTGATGAAAGAAAACTATGTATTAATTATTTCATAGAAGATTCAAGTAAAAAAGTAATTTTTATTCAATTTTTTTCTCTGAAATATGTATATAATTCCCAAAAGCATGGCAGAAATATTTGAAGGTAGTTCCACTTCTTCTTCTTCTTCCCCGTTTGATTAGCCATCTGACAGAAATCGTGTTCCGTACTTTTCGTACTACCCGTTCTTTAAAAAAAAAAAATCCACCATTTTTCCTATAGTTAAATGAAAAGAAATCGAATCATTTTCTTCGGTATTTGTTTCCCTTAGGAGACAACTGCTAAAACACGACCAAGAATCCCGTGAGAGATATCAAAAGACGCGTTTTGACCTCAGTAATTTTTTTGAATTTTTGTTTTTGTCATTTTCATGTGGACCTTACAATTACGAAAAATAGTTGGGATCGAGAAGCTGGTGTTGGACCGGCTGAGGGTTACTTTTGTAGCTCGCGGAGGCCGAAGGAAAGATATTCGGTACATAAAAAACATGGATCGGCCCCCCAAATCAATATTTGACCTGGCTTACTTTTTGGCTTTTTGTTAATAACTTTTCACTAACACAAAAAATTTTAATTTCGATTTCGGATCATTGATACCTAGGTGAAACCGCGTATTTTTACACCTTTCTGGATAATTTTGGACTTGTTTTAGCAGTTGTCTCGTAAATGAAACAAATACCAAAGCCAAATATTTTTTAAATATTTATATTTGCATTCTAAGCCGCTGCTCATAATTACCTCAGAAAATTTTGCAGTTTAATTACATATGTTATATATTTAATTTTGCGAATAAGTACACATTTTTATATCCATAAAAAATACCCAATATAATTTTGCAAAATTTCCAAATTTAATAACAACTAATAATTCAAATGTGGCAGCATCACGCCCTCTTGGCGAACACGGTTAGTGTCAAAAAATTTTGAGTGAAACTACCTTCAAATATTTTTATCATGCTCAAAAGTTCGAAAAAGAGGATCAATAAAATTACTCGACTGGTTCCAATAGACAAAATTAAATTTTCGTAAGAATTTTAAGGAAAATGTAAATTATTTAATAATTCTTTATTTATTTATGTACTCGAAACATATCCTCGCTTGGAATCATAATCTTTGAAGGCAGCCTAGTCAGACTTGAACACATAATTTTTGTATATAATCAAGAGCGGATCTACGGTCAGTCAATTTCACCCCCAAAATAAATTTTTTTTTCTTGTTTTGTTGGTAAGGGCTTTTTTTTTGGGTCATACTAAAAAAGTTTGATCTGAATTTCACCCCCCAAAATTTGGCTCTATATCCGCCACTGTATATAGTTAATAATAAGAAATTTTAACCACCCCCTATCTCAAGGTTTTTTGACTAAAAATGTATTGTATTTTCATTTGATAGGGCATTTTTAAAAATCACTCTAAGATAGGGGATGCTTCAAACAAATTCCGAGAAAGCGCGTTTTGACACAAAGACAAGGTGTTTTTGAATTTTTCATATTTTTGAATAGAGTTATCTTCCACTTAGCCCTCGATATACTCGTACATACGTGTGAATTTTGCCTGCATCGTTTATTTCTTGACAAATTTTAAATTTCTTAATACGACTGGAACCCCAAACTGGTGGACTAAGAGTCAGACTTTGTATTTTCTGTAATATTCGTATTTAAATAGCTCAAACCGTAGAAGGCATGTAACTTTTAGTTGAATATCCTCGTTAATTTAAAGCCAAGTTTTAAATTCTCGGAGGATTTTTATTGCCATCTCCGGCCTATAATCATAGTAAAATACATTAATATTAATATAATAAAATAATAATATAAATAAATAATTAATAAAATAGTTTACACAGGGTGACTTTGCAAAACATAAAAAATCGTTTCATATCACCAAGCAACTTAATTTTTTTCGATAAGGCGACCCTGTTACATACCATTTTAGCTAAAATCTTTGTCTAATCTTATAACTTTAAACGACTTATTCTTGTATATTTGTATATTTATATATCCACTACTATCTCCAGAACGACTTCACCGATTTTAATGAAATTTGGTACACAGGTACTATGCTTTGTTCTAAGATTTTCTACTTTGGTGTTGCCACTTGGGGTGGTCCTTAGGGTTGCCACCTTTCCGAATTTTTTTAAAATATTAAGTAATATACATATGGCAATATGGGTATCAAATGAAAGGTATTTTAGGGCGTATACCAACCAAAATATTTTCGAGTAGTATTGCCACCTAGGGTTGCCACCTGAACGCATTTTATTTATTCCTTCAGATATAGACCACTATCTCGAGAACTGCTAAACCGATTTCAATGAAATTTGGTAGATGGATAGTATGCTTCCTTCTTAGATTTTCTACTTTAATGCTGCCACTAATGGAAACTTAGAGGGTTGCCACCTTTCCGATTTTTTTTTGAATATATGGCAATATGGGTATCAAATGAAAGGTATTTTAGGGCGTATACCAACCAGAATATTTAATACACAACAGGTGTCGCCAATGTATGTTAAGTGACTTTTTGTGGTTAGTGTTCGATATTTTGGAAATCTATTTTGGATATTTATGCTCTTGGTAAGTAAGATTATGCTGCAAATTCGAAAAATACCGAGCAAGTCTCGGTCACCCAGGTACTAAGACTTTAAGTACAAAACATACATAATTCAAAGTGTTTCCGACTCCCTATAAAGCACATTATCTGTGACTACAGCACTCCAAAGGTTGTATGTTTTCTTTTTTCATGAAAATATTTTACAAAAACACGTGAAATTTATAATTTTTCCTTGAACTCATCATTCATCTTGTTATTTTTTTTTTGTGCCAAATAAATAATAAAAAAAGTATTGAATCTATCCATCATTATACATACTTCACAACTCCTCATCCTATCTACTCTGTCTAGGTAAGCTACTCTAATGAAATTTTTATTAATGCATTCCCTTTTTATGTTCTCTTTTCTCTCTTTCTCACTACACAGCTCACGCTCAATGTAAACGCCCCAATGGCACGCAACCCATCTCCGGCTCATGTGATGCTTATATCGAGTGTAAAAATGGCATTGCCGAGGAGAAACTCTGCCCCGATGGCTTGCTTTACAATCCAAATTCAACTGGCTACCCTTGCAGCTATCCAATCGATGTAGAATGCTCACAAGGTCAAGCACGTTTCCAACCGGCGCAATCGACTGAGGAGTGCCCACACCAGTTCGGCTACTATGGTATGGGCGATTCACGTAATTGTGGTAAATTCAAAAATTGCGCTTCAGGACGTGGTTACATTTTCGATTGTCCCGAGGGCTTGGCTTGGAATAAGGATACCTACAAATGCGATTGGCCCGATCTAGTGCCAGATTGTGATGCTGAAGCTTATCTTGGTTTCAGATGTCCAGCACCAAAGCAATCACCACGTGGTGAATTTATTGGCGAACAAGAATTGGAATATGAATTCTATCCATCACCGGATAATTGTCAGTATTATTTCATTTGTGTTGAGGGACGTCCACGACGTATTGGTTGCGGTGAATCGAGCGCTTTCAATCCAGAAACACAAGTTTGTGATGATATTGAAAATGTACCAACATGCAGTCCTGAAATTAAGAAACTTGGGCAGGATCTTAAGAATGCACGTGCATCAGCGAGAGCGGCGATAGCAGCTTCAAAGAAAAGATTTTAAGGCGGCGCTAACTTTTAGAACTTTAATTTAAAAAAAATGTTTGCTTATTTGTTCAAGTCTCTAGTCCGTAATGAAGTAATGATGGAAACACAAATTTTTGATCACTGTAAATACTGTTTATCAATAAAAAATTGATTCGAGAAAGCAATGTTGTGCATTTTTTTAGGTTAGGATGAACTTAACTGTATGTCATTGTTGCAGAGTTGAGGAATATGGCAAACCTAAGTTATAATCGTATCAAAAAAAAAAGTATCTAAAAATGCGTGGTTCGTTTCATTCCCACATTTTAACAACTTAAAAAAATTAATAAAGGTGGCAACGTTATAAATCCATCCTTAGTGGCAACACCGGCCGAGAAAGCCTTAGCATGTAGCACATAATTGGCTTACTAAAGTTCATCTAAAGCAACTGGACCCTTTTCGAGATATAGTAGATATACTAGAGTCAGTTTGAAGTAATAAAATAATATGTCCTCCGGACGACTTGTCTCGGACCACGGTTGGTCTATCGACAGTTTTACTTGTGTAGTACATGATCATCTCTATAGATTAAAAAAAGAGCTTAAGAGTTTTTCTCCTCACGCTTCTTCCCCAAAGCCGTCATAGCCAATACAAGCAAGTAGGAAAAACACATCCCCAAAATGCTTCTTAATGAGAGCTAATACTTTGCTTTATCTCCCGAGACCTATATACAGCGTTTGTGGCTTCGAGGATCAAGATAGGGAGAGATAAAAGTTGTTGGAGAGCCAGATAGGCTCATAGCCTAAGCACATTATGTGACCAGACAGCTGATTCCCACAAACTAAAGTGTGAACCGGCACCCAAAGCAGGCTAAGAGCCGTTCCCGGCCGACCTGCGTCATGGCAGTCCCGTCTCTTTTGACAGCTAGAAACATAAAACTGTGATGGGTTCGGGTAACGGGTTTTACGAATGTCTCCTCTGTAGGTTAGTCCTAATTTGGACTCGGTAGACAACTGAGAATTAAATTCCTCTCTCGACGAACACGCGCTATAACTTTCTCATAGCACCTCTTCTAAGGCACAGCTCCATAGCGAATAGACAAAGGATCTCCATCACAGATAAAACGGGGGGCTTTGACTGAAATAGAAAATACAGGGGGACGGTAACTTAACTTCTTTTGGTTTTTCCAAATGACATTAGTTATTGGTGGGGCTGGAGTGCTTTAATACAGAACGATAATCCTAAGACCGATCGGTTGGGTTAGGTTAGGCTAAGGTTGCTGCTTCTCTGCACTTAGGCATACTTAGGACGGATGGCACATTGTGATACCACTGAATAAGGGCTAAGACCCATCCTCCTTTAGATATTCAAGAACCATCCATTTCAGCAGAGTCTAGCTCCGCGGAACAAATGAATAAGCAACCTTTTAGACACTCCAATCCAAATCCTAGTCAGTGCTACACAGCTCCATAGGAAGTACTCAACACTTTTTATTTCCTTCTCTTTCCTACAGCTACGACATAAATCCTTTAAACGGCCCCATTGCGTTTATCCTGGAACCCCATTAGAGGAGGCTATGTAGTATGGATTCGTCCAGTTTCTCACTGAAGCGAGGTCGGCATTGTCTAGCCACCTCGCAGATGTTTTCTAGTATCAATTAAGAATGAGCTTTTGGGACCGATTCATCCCAGTTCTTTTGCTCTTAAATTTGTCCGAGAAATAGTCGACTCTTGGCTAATAACGAATTCGAGCAAATCTTACTGAAATACCACCCCAACTCTTATTAATATTTGTTTTCCTCTTTTCTTACAACAAACAGCTGCTGCCGTCGCACGCACTTGCCCCGCACCAAACGGTCGCTTTGCCGACGATTCACAATGTGACGCCTATTTGGAATGTAAGGATGGCGTTGGTGAGGAAAAACTCTGTCCTGACGGTTTACTCTTCAATCAACGTGCTAAAACCACAGGCGATTGCACATATTTACCCTTCACAACCTGCAAGGAGCGTACACGCCTACAACCCGCTAACGGTACTGACGAATGTCCACGTCAATTCGGTTTCTACTCATCCGGCGATCCCAGCAATTGTGGTGTTTACAGGAATTGTGCTCACGGTGTAATGACACTGACCAAATGCCCGGAAGGTTTGGCTTTTAATGTTGAATCGTATCAATGTGATTGGCCTGATCTAGTCGAGGATTGTAATGCTGAGAGTTTTTTGGGTTTCACTTGCCCACCAACGGACTCTATCGCTGACACGGATAAGGCAGTCGATGTTGGACCCGAAGGTGAATTGCACTATTATCGTCATCCAAAAACTTGTAAGAAATATTTCGTTTGCGTCAATGGACATCCACGTTTGTACAGTTGTGGCAGATATTTGGCTTTTAATGTGGAGACAAAGTTGTGCGAGTTTTATACGCATGTGCCCGAGTGTTATGCGCTTTTGAAGGAGAAGAAGATGGCGTCTGCAGCTGCTAAGCTGCTTTGAGCCAAAGGCCAACGTTTGCTTGTATTTATAGTCGTCTTAAGAGAGCTTTAACTTTTAAACAAATGAAATTTATTTTCTGTAAAACAATTTATTATATACATACAAATAAATATTTAAATAAATTTTTTGATTGGAAATTCGGAAGTCTATCGGATTAAAACCCCCCTCTTCGGAAGGCAAAAAGTCAAATTTTTCAGGAACTGAGGATAAAAGATGCCCTCAAAAATTCATTAAAAAATCATTTATAAAAATTCTCAAGATTAACCAACTCAAAGCAACGCGCACGCCTATAAATATGCAACAAATATCCGGATCCCGGCACAGGGTGACATATACAAAATAAATGAGTTCAAGTCATAGTTGCGCATGCTGCTTTGATTGTGCAGTGAAAGAAAACACATCACAATTTTACATTTTTCTTCGAGTTTATTTATTATTTTTATATTTTTTAAGTCATTCACATTTTTATGTTTATTTAAAAATAAACTATTTATAACATTTTGTTATACATATACATACATATTAGTATGTATGTAAGTATTTTGCTCACATTGCTACCTAATATGTGTAATAATCAATTCATACAGCATATCATTTGCAATTTACATATAAAACTAACTAAAATTAAATAATAAATTGGCAAAAAGTACTAAGTTTAAATTATGTTACTTTGATTTAAATAATAATAAAAATGCATATTTAATTTCATTTTGATCTAACTACAAATATCTGCGTTATATTGATGGAAGAAAATCGTAAGTAGTTTTTGCAAAATGCACATAAGTTATTTTACGTAATTATAGGAAGATAATAAATAAAATTACAGATACAAATTATAAAAACAAAGATTTATAGTATTCCCTTGACTTCTCTTATGATGGGTGAATTTTAAAATTTTTCAGTTTAGTAAATGTTTTGAAAGTGCGGTTTTGGAATGGCTGCCGACCGCCTTGGTATGACGGCAGTTTGCTGACCTACTTCAAATAAGTTTACAAGCCGTGAAAGCTAACATTAAAATGATTAGGAAAATATTTTTCTAAACGAGATTACGCATGTTAAAGCTTCTCTTGAAGATTGCACAATTTGGTTGAACAAAAAATTCGAAGTTGCAACATTTGAGGAAATCAGTGAACGTAGTATAGGAAAGTGCACTTTGCGCAACCGCTGGGATTAACATTCTTCAAGGTGTACGAATTTTAACAAAAAGTTGAAACAGTTTGAAATGGTGAAATTTTGAATTACACTTGCCAAACTAGTTTTCTCCGCTGATGCAAAAACAACTCGTCATTAACTGGCGAGATATGCATTAGACGGAAGCACTAGCCACAGGTCGGAACCACAATCCGTGTTACGGCAGGTAAACAATATACCATGGCGGACGGCAAAATTAAATTAAATTATGAAAATAATATAATTTCTATAGTGAGAAAATAAAAATCTTCAGCTTAATTCAAGTGAATCGACTCGCTTTATTTTAATAAAATAGATTTCATTTAAGTAGTTTCGAAATTATCATTTTCCGCTTTTAAAAATGTTTAAAATTATATTTTCTCTTTCGTTTATCAATTTGTTCGCCGTTTTTGCAGTATATTTATATTGCATTTGATATTTTTTATTTTATGCTACAATATAAATTAGGCCGCCATCTATTCATACGCTCAATTTCGCTTACTAATTTTTCAATTTCCGTTTCGCAAGTGTTTATTTATTTTGACTTCTATTAATTAATTTGGAAATTTCATTCATCTAAGGCACTTTATTCAATAAAATTTTTTTTTTATAAATATATACGATTGTATTAGAGCTGGAAAAACTAACGATGGCACGTCTGAAATTATCGATATTTTTTATTATTGCAAACTGTCAATGGTTTTCAGTCACTTTCATTACTCTTTACGTTTTGAAGTTCATAAGATATGGAATAGAAATTTCGACGACTCGAGTTGTTTTAAAAATTGAATCAAAACCTTGAAATAACAAAAGTTACATTCGACTGTCACATAGTATCAATACTCGAGACATCAAAACTATCGATAGTTTTCCAACTCTACTATGTATAGTTCACTATGCACCCCCAACCTGAAGTAGCAGCCGAATTTGTTTCCGAAAATACTCCCATGTAATCAGAAAAAAAGTTGTCCAAACTGCTTGCAAAAATACTTCGTTTTGGAGCGTGTGCGGTGAACTTTCTTTTCGATACAGCCTAGTATATATCTACATACATAATTTATTTTATAACGGTATCGTTCCGTAAATTTGAGTAATATTTAAAATAAGTCTGCAATGCAAATATGTGTTTTTCGATATTTTTAATAACTACATATTTTACTTGTTACTTATTTATTTATTTTTTTTCGCCTATATTCATAGAGTAGTTCATTGGAAAATTTACAAATGGTTTTTATATTTAAAACAGCATCATGGCACCAGCTAAGCCAGTTCATTGCATTGAACCAATTTTATTTTTATTTTTGCTTCTCGTTTATGAAACTGTAAAAAAAATCTATGGACAACTTTGTATGTTGTTTGCATTATATAGTATTGTATTTTAAACAAAGCAAATCTTAGACAACCGCGCTTTGGCTGTATAGCGCTTTTACGCTTCAGCCAATGTATGTATTTTCTTCTTGTGCTTTGAACTTGAAATTAAAAAAAGGAGTGAGAAAACTAATGCTTGGAGAAACATAAATATGACTACCGAAAAAAATTAATATCAGAAACTAAACTTTTTCGTTTGAACTTTTCGCTTCACTTTGAACTAGGCGAGAATGAAATTAAAGTTATAGGTAAACCAGCCTTAAGTGACAACAAAAATTGGCAACACACATTACGCAAAAAAAAGCTTAAGTCAAGATATCATCAACGTGAGTTTGCTAAAATGGCTGTTTTTAATTTGTTCAGTTAAGCATTTTAAGCTTTACATAGTTTAGTTACAAGTTCAATGTTTAATTATTTACTCATTTTCATTATATTCTTATTACGTTGAAATCAATTCAACTGATTTTTATATAATTTGTATTTATATTAATTATCTACTAAACTAGACTAGCAGCTAATTTTATGTGCAGTAATTAATTAATAATTGTATGCAAATGCATATTTTATAGACAAATACATTTTTATTTATGTGATTGGTAGTCAAGTTTACAAATTTCTTTTCATACAACTTAATAACTACGTTTTTTGAAAATTAGTTTAATGCAATTTGTTTTTTTTTTTTCATTTTTACTTTTCATATATGTAATTACTAGAGTTCAAATATCACGGTCCTTATGCATAAAAAGGCTAATATTTTAAATTATGTACTAGCCTAGTTGCTAGGTTTATTGGCAATTGACAATAACTTACATACATTGTGTGATATTACATATTTGAAAAAAAAACTTAAACATTAATATCAAAGTTTTCAAAACAAATTAATTTCACAAAAGTATCAAGGTTGGCATTAAAAAACGAAGGGTAATAAAAATAGCAACAAAAACAATTAAGATACTTTATGTAATTGTGCTTTTTTAAATTAACTATACTTTTTTAGCTGGCAGACTTTGTTGCTTTTAATGAAGTTTTTGTGTTAAAAAGTTAAATGGAAGTGGTTCCACTTCCTTTCACTAGCTTATTTTAGTCGTTATTTGTCATTATTTGATATTTGGAATAATACAACGCTGAATCTACATTTTTTTTATAAATGTATGTATTAACAAAAAAACGGAATTTGTAGAACAAAAATAAGTAAGGGGCAGGTTACTTCATCTTTAAGCATTTCAGTAATTACAATTAGGGATGTTAATGCGCTGACGCTATAGCTAAAAATATTTGTTTCTAAAATTCATTAAAAATGTCTCACAGTGCGCACTTTTAAGTAGATACTTAAAAAAAATAGTTTAATATACAAAATAAAACTTAAAATAAAAAATAAATAATTAGCGTGATGAGTTTGAGGGCCAGTTTCTATTCCAACTTGTGGTTTACTGCTTTAAATATCTCTTTTCCCTACAAATTGGCGGAATCTTGCACTCGGAGGGTTTGCCAGACCACTACCAGGAGGCGACCAAATTTGAAAAAATAAAACCACTTTGGATTTTACTTGTCCAAGGGCTTCGTGGCAGGCCAGCAACACTACCGCCACACCGACAAGATAAAGCTTGAGTAGAGAAAGCATGTGATTCACTAGAGTACTTAAAACAAACCCATATATTCTTACCTACACAATCTGTGCTTTTGCGCAATAACAGCTTAAATAGATAAATGCATAGCGAATTTTATTACTAAAAACCTAGTAGAGGTATGTACATGAATACTTTTTTATACCCATACTTTTGCATTTTGTATGGTTTTAAGAGAACAAACAAATTAAGCTGTTATTGCAAAAAGGCACAGATGTATGCAAAAAATTGAATAATTTTTGGATTAGCAAATCTAAACGATCAATACATATTTGCGTCAAAATTTTATACATTATTGGCATAATATTATTTGTGACTATTTTTTTTTTCATATTACTCATTGATTTAATTATTTATGTTATTTTGCCATATCTTGGTTTAGCTTATTACTTAGTAACAATACAAAAATATCTAAATTTTCCATTAGTTCTTTATTTTGTGTGCTTAAGGAATCTCCGAGTTTTGTTTCTAAGATTTGATAAAATATTAATAATTAAGTTTCAGCGTCATTCTTATGTTTTATAAAATACGATTATACAATTTACATTAATACAATACATCTAGGCAAGTCATACTTGTAAATTTTAAAATATTTTCGACAAAAATATACTCAAATGTTTTTTCGTTAGTGTTGATAATTATATAATATTTACAACAAACTTAAACTTTTTATTTAACACGAGTCTTTGCTTAAAACTTGGTAAACTTTTAATTATTTGTGACGCACTGACTTACATACTTTTTTTATACTTAATTACATATTACAAATCGATTTTCGAACAAATTACAAAAAAAAAACAAAAAACTTTAAAATCATTTACAATGCGATAGCCGTTATCAACGCTTATATTATATTTTAAAGTAATTAATAGTTAATTACTACTTATTAATATCCTGACAAATATCTAAATATGCAATTATTGAATATTACATATTTTATAATTCTATGTTCGTTAACATCTTTCATATAGCTTTTTTAATTTGTCGCCTTAAAAAAGTAGTATTTTGAATTGTAGTAATAGTCTTTTAATTCCATTCTTATTAGTATAGCTTGAAAAAGTTTTTCAACTTTTTGGCCAATTTATTAGTTACTATACAACGCATCCTTGACGTACACCATACATTATCTTCAATTCTGGATATATGATTTTACGTATAAGCTGATTCGTTTTACCCGCCAGCATGGCACGACGATTATCCTTCTGCAATAATTTAATACCTGGCTTATGCACAAGAAAAGCATTATCCAAAATATGAAATTCGTAATCTAATGCGCAAAGCGAATAACCCTGTGATTAAAAGAAGGTTAACAGCTGCGATTGTTATAATTAGTAACAATAAAAAGTTTGCTTACCTGCGTCATTTTATCACTTTTACCCTCCCAACTCAGTCTCTCGTCATAATGAGGATCCGCATGCGTACCAATATAGATGGGCTCCCAATGCCTATAATAACCAGTACGTTTGCCTATATGAAAAACACCTAAATCTTCCGTCTCGTTTGCAGCCATCCATTCTTTGGATTGTGGTATGCCATGACAACTGGCACAAACGCGCTTATGAAAAGGTATAGCCTTGCCCACACGTAAGAATTCTAATAATTCAGTTTTGTCGCGTGGCACGGTAGCATTTCCTTCCACTTCGAAAAGGTGTATGGGGAAAACTCTGTAATTAAATAACGAACTACATTAGCTGCACTGTTAAATATTAAGGTTTATTTTATTTTCTCTCACCGCGGCGCTTTACGTTGTAAATAAGCTTCATTGCGCGCAATCATTTCTAAGAATTTTCTTACTAGACCTGGATTCGGATACAACTCAATATCTGAAGCTAGTATGAAATGCGTTAAGGCAGCATCACGCGCTATATTGCGTCCCACGTTAACTGGATATAGCAGCTTCTTTTGCGATTTATATAAATGGCCGGAGCTTACATTCGCATAGGGTGGTGGAAGTGTACAATTGTAGGGTTTCTTGAACAACTCAGGCTGTTTCAATACTTGCTTGGGTATATGTTTTGTGCTGAAGTATAAATGAAATGTGGTAAATGTGCGCACCAAATTACTTTCGGGCAGGCAATCACGCAGGTACTTAATGGCATCAATAGTTGGTTGATAATCTGTGCCAGGTGTATGCATTGCAATACTCACTGGAGCATTCCACCTACAAAAAAAAAGGAAAACATTTTTTAGTTACAAACGATTTTATCACATATCACATAGTATGATTACTAACCGTTCTAATAGAGGCACCAAATTATCCAAAAATGTATAATCCGCATGAGTCGTATATGTTATTGATTCATGACACCTCAGCGCGCCATGGTCAGCGCGTACATAATTTTTGAGTACCCAAAAATCACCACGCTGTAATGTTTCTGGTTTGTATTCACGATCATAACAATTTGTGAGCGAACGCAAACGTTCCTCTAAATCCTTCTCATCACCAGTGACAATATAAGGCTCGACCGCTGAGCTTGTATTCGTTGGCTCAGGTACGCCAGCAACGTTCCCCACAGAAGGCACAACAGCAACTATTTTGATATTACTTGTGTCACTCGTCGCGCTTGCTTGATTTTGGGTTGGTGGTGCTGGTATATCAACGGGCGCGGGGGGAATTACATCTCCTCCACCAGAATCATTAGACCCAGGCGGCGCCGGTAGCGGTGAATTGGATACGTGCTGTGGTTGTTGTGATTTAAGGGCAAAAACGTTTTCCTACCGTCAAAAACAGAGGGAATAAATTTAGCAATTAGGAAATTCTCAGTTTAACTCAGCATTACTTACATTATTTGTTAAAAGTGCATTTGCTGGATCCGTCGCGGCCCGGTCTTGTAGGAAGAATGTACTGCCGCCATTAAAACCGCTGCCGTTCCCAACCATAACATGACTGCATATATACAAAATTACAACTATATTTATCAGTATGCTGCAACGTAGCAACCAATTACGCCGTGTGAACATTTTCTGTCCTAAGGGTTCGAAGCGCACCATTTGGTACGTATTTCGATGCGATAGTGGAGGACTAGTAGAAGTGGTTAGATGACTGTTAGAACAGTGGCTATTAATGAAGAGCGTGCACAAGCCTGTTGTCCTTGCGCGTGCCTATGAAGGACTGATTCGCGCTTTGTGTGTAATTAACCAAATTAGAGCCTTTAGAATATAGTACACCTGTAAGAACAAAAGTAAAATTGGTTATTGGCATTATAACAAGAGAGTAGGAACTTTTATATAGATACAATGTATTCTTCAGCTTCATATACTCTCCTCTGTTTCCATATACAAACTTGTCTTATCTGTGATTACATACAATAATTTTAATTTGTTTTTGGTGTTTTAAATTCGTATAAACAACTCTTTATTCACGGAAAGGTTAACTCTTAAATAAAGTAAATTACTTTTTAATTTTTCCAAATTCATATACTACTTCTTCTTAAAGAAATTCATTATATTTCCTTGTTTCGTCTTACTGGCCGGCGTTGGTGTCTGCTTGGCTTTATTGGATTTTGGACTCGATTTTGTTGGTGTCTTCTGGCGGGCATTTGATTTTGCATTTGGCTTAGCATTTGACTTCTTTGACTTGATAGTGATAACAAAACCATCTTCATCCAAATAAGTCTCTGATTTCGGCTGTGAATCTGCTACCTCAATAACTGACACCGATTCATCTAATTTTCCTTGCTTTTGCTGTGGTTCTTGTTCATCTGCATCCTCCGCTTCATGCGCATCTTCATCATCTGAGTCTTCGATACGTAAGCGCTTGCGACTACTTGCTGCTGCTTCTTCTAACTGATCTGCAGCTGCCACTTTGCGCCTAAGCTTATTCAGCTCTTCCTCTTCGTCAGAGGATTCATCAACAACTTCCATTGGGGTTTCTTTTTGAAGTTCTTTTTCTGTGTGTTCAGCCTCCACTTCATCTTCTTTATCGAAAAGTTGTACAGAGGTGTTTAATTCCTTCTCTTCACGCTTAAGTATATCTTTATTTGGCTTTGCGTCACCTCCTGACTTCTCAACTTGTTTCTTGAAAAAGTCATTTGATTTCTTTGGTGACTTTTGCGTTTCACATTTCTTTGCTGCATCAACTGCTCCTTTGGCCTTGGGGGCAAAAAAGTTACCAATGCCCTTTTGTCCAACAGCTGCGGCTGTCGCTTTCTTTTCTTTTGGTGATGGTTTCTTTGAGTCGGTTGTTTTCTGTGGGGATTTACCAACATTTTCTTCCTTTTTAATTCCGTCCTGCGGTAAAGATTTTTTGCTATCATCTGTTGAAATTTTACTCTTCGAAGTGGTTGCTTTTTCTTCGCTTTTAGCTTGCGCTTTGGTAGTGTCACTGGTTTTGGATTTAGCAAAAGCGCCTGCAATTCCTCTTGCGGGCTTGCTTTCAAATTTGGGTTCTTCTTTCACCGGTGCTTTTGTTTTTTGCACTTCCTTAGTTGCATCCCCATTTAAGTGCTTACTGCTGTTCGTGCGAGTTTCTAAACCATCAATTTTCACTGCGCACCATTTCACTGGTTTCAAATCTTCCGCTGGTGATTTACTGCCACCCACTTTCTCCACCGAATACAGCGCAGATTCTGCATTTTTCAGCTTCTGCAACCATTCATGTAATTTCTCATCGTTTTTTACAATTTTAAATATTTCTTTACTTGGATCTTCTGCTTCCATACCATGCACAACATACCGTTTTTCATATTCCACGCCATCCTTTTCCTGTTGCTTGCAGTAATCAATGATAATTGTACTCACTTCTCCAATTGGCATATGATACTCATTTATTAAGTCTGTTAGCAGCACACGGCAATCGAAACTTATCAGACAATCATTTAAAGCTTCTTTTAGTTTAGCGACACACATATTTTACTATTTTTCTATTCGAGCAAAGAATCGCAAAAATTTTCGCTGCTGCCAATTTAATATTTATAAAAAAAAATCATTCACAATGAATTTCACAACTTGAGCAGCTGTCAAAGTGGAATGTGGATGTTCCCGCCATGTGTGGATTGTGTCAGCGAAGTTTGCGACGTGGATTTCGCTGTGAGTAGTTGCTTACGTTAGTGTGACGCATAACACATGATATTATTTATAGCGACAACACATGCTAAATTTGGAATAGCAGTATAGAGCTGATATTAAAATTTAAGTCAAAATAACATTGAGTCATATGTGAATCTATTTTAGCTTCCATTACAACCACACAAAAGCCCTTTTGTAAAATGAAGGAGATAAATATTTACAGAGCTAAGGAAAATTCTGGCATTTATAGAATCGAATGTGAATGCCGGAGTTTCACCTAGCTCGATTTTCAGAATCTTAGTTTTTTTATTTAAAAAAAAAAATTGCTTAAAAGCTTTTATAACACGTCGCCCCGATAAATGATTGTCGTATGTTATATGATGTTCCATACGACATACGATAATCTTTTATTCGCGCGACGATAAGTTCACAAATATGCGGCTGGTAGAACTCACAAATTATTAAAATTTAAAAATTATCTTCGAATAAAATGATAGCGCGCCTCGGAAGACAACTTGCAAGTACCATATTATTTAAGAATTAATTTTAGCTTCAGACAAATTACAATAGCAAAGATTTGAGCCAAAAGATAAACATGTACAGACGTTCTAAAGTATTAAATAAACTGATTGATATTTGCTCTAAGCAAACAATTTAAAGCCACAACAATATTTTACATAACATGTATCATGTATCGTGTATCTTGTTTTAATTTCAAATAAAAATTATTCGTTTCACAAAAATATATTGGCTTTTGAAGAGCTTCCTGGCAGCTGCAGTTTCACAGAATCGTTTTTTGTTGGTGGAGGCATATCTGCTGATTAAACGGCATACGTGCGTAACAGTTAACTTACTTCATTTCCCCTTTGCAAACAACCGTTAAAAAGTAATATCGAATTTTTCTGTGAACAGGTTTAAAGATGTGCGATTTCCAACTTGTTTCTTACTAATTTTAAATTTCGCTACACATTGGTAGAACCAACCAGAATTTACTGAAAGTTGATTTCCTGATGTTGGTGTACCGTGCAAAGGATCCAAAATTAACCGCTTAAAGGCTTAACCAGCTTTTATGAAAGTGATCCTTATTGTGAATACAAATTATTAATAGCTTTGTTCGCTTACAAAACTTGCAAAAAGTGTAAGTAAAGTGAGAATGACGTAAAACTCTCTCGAAACGCATAAAGTAAAAAATTTCAACCGAACAGGAGTCAGTAACAACTATTGTAGATCTTTACAATGGTAACAACTAGCAACCAAAACAGCTGTTGCCATTTTTATTGGTTAATAAGCGCTCGTTACACGATCCAGCATGCAGGTCATGCAATGTAGATGTGTGCGTTTCGTGTGACACACGTACTTTCTTCGTGTCACACGTACTTGTTGTCGGTTCTTGCATGATGAAAATCAAAAATTTTTGATTTTTGCGCTTTGCTTGAACGTTTAGCAGCCTGATTGACATGCAATAGTGCCTCAGTTGAGTGCTGACATTCGAGATGAACAAGTGTGCGGAAGAAAATGAATTTGTACTAAGATTTAATAAATTGATTTTAAACTAAAAATCAACTTTTACTATAAATATTAAATATATATTTAACTTAAATAAAAAATGGAATAAATTTAGTTATAAGCTGGTTTAAAATCGAATAAAAATAGTTGAAATACCTAACCCCCCTCACAAAAAATCATCTTCCGACGTGCGCACGCTACGAACACTCAATTCAAATGGCGCATGACATACATTTGCATGAACGTGTAAGGGCTACGTCATGCACACGAAACGCACACATATACAGTGCATGACCTGCAATGCTGGATCGTGTAACGAGGGTTATAGTTCAAATTTTAACAAATGTTGTTGTTGCTTTCTCTTGTAACGATCAGCTGTCTTTCACTTACAATTTTTAAACTTGTAGCTCTCTCTGTCAATGAAATTTCAAAATCAAAGATGACCTTTGGTCAAACGCAAAAAAAAATTTTTTGGGATCACTTCACATGGCTTTACTCAGTACAAATTTTATAAACGAGGCGCTGCTTCATTTTGCTAACCTCATCCTAGAAGGCTGCATTGTTCAACCCAAATCGCTTCCGCTACAGTGGGGCTTATATCACAAGGAATAACGGGTTGATCACAGAGCGGACCTTAACCTAGAAACTTAAATATAAGCGGCCAAAATAAGTAAAGGGGAGACGAAAATGACTAACACAAAGTGAGAAATAACGAATGAGCAAGAATAATTTTAGGTTAGAGCAACGTCTACCGGATCTTTTGGTGTTAAGAACCGACTTCAAATTTGCATATTCGGAGCTGAGGATGTTACTCATTTAAAAACCAACAAATAACTGCATGCATATATCCGCCGAGGTTCAGATTGCAGATGAGTGTAAAATTTATAAAAATGTGGAAGTTTTTTTTTGTATCCAATCGATTTTGGGAAACATAACCACATTTCCAACATGTGTCAAAATGTACTTCCAGGAATTCACAATCAAATGCAAAAACCTAAATAAACTTATCGCATCCCCAGACTGCTAAGCATTCGAAGCTCAAGTGAGACAAAATCTGGAACCGGCTTGAGTGTAAATAAAAAAAATTCCTAAAGATCATTGTCATCATCAATTAGTCAAACTTTCACATTCAAGAGCAACAACGATGAATGCTGATGAAAATAAAAAAATTTCGGATAAAAAATAAAACTCGCAAAGAATATGCAAATGTTAAGAATATAAAAAAATTGCCGGCGGCAAGAGTCAACGGCAAAGAGTTAACCGCAAAATAATGTGACCGAAAAACAAGCATCAACCAGACAACAACAAAAACAGAGTAACTGCCACTCTTTGGAAATTATATAGAACAGCAGAAAGTCTCTCTAAGGCTCCTTGGAGAGGGAGTCACAGAGTGGAAACGAATTGGTAATCCTTCAATGATATGCACAAATGAAATGTGTTGAACCCGGTATCTGTACTCATTTAAAACTTTGCTTGCGACCCCAACAAACTTTCGACAAGTTCAAACCTTTTATGAAAATGAATCTTATACCCTTTGGACAGAGATAAAATGAAAACGAAAATAACATTTTATAAGTCACAAATCGCACCTGCTCTGCTGTGTGGTGTAGAAGTGTGAACACTAACAATGTGTGGCGGCTCTGGAAGTATTCGAGAGAACGGTTCTTCGAAAGATTTGTAGACCTCTACAAAGTTCAGGGTATTAAAACCCACCGGCTTCGCTCCAGCTCAGAAAGTATTCTTATCGGCACCCGCCGATGGAAGCAGACGAAGAGTGAGACCACGTTTCCGATAGAAAGACCAAGTGGAGACTGTTTAGCGATCCAGTGGTGTTTCCAATTAGCGCCAGTACGCTCAACGAAGAAATGACTGGCGAGCTATGTATGCCCAGGGCAGTTGATGACCATTTAAAGAAGCATAAAGCGAAAGGTCCTTGATTCACGAGTACCTTGGAAGGCAGTAACAAAAGTTGTCATCAATGTCTTTGTTTTTGTTGTTGTGGGGAATTTTTCTACAGCATCCCTGCCGATGGTGGCAGTAACTGTATGTTGCGGAGTCATTCCACAGTAGTTATGCCTTCACTTTTAGCCTTCTTCGCAGCACTTCTTGAGCCGATAGGACAGGAATTGCGTCATTTCATTTGCGTAACCGGCTGGTAACTGCGTGCAACGCTTCACAAACACTTAAATGCAACAATATCAGACGGTCAATATTTTGTTAGTAAATATTCAAATAGCAAACTAATTTGAGAGACTGAACACTCAGACTGCCATCTGTTTAAGAGGTCGTCTTACTCATGCGGCCATTGACGACTACCAAAGCTGATATGATTAGAGCTAATTTAACGGTTCTTTGCAAAGTTAATTAAATTTAATTATCAGTGAACCTGAATGAGCAATTACATTGGCATGTGTGTGCGTATGTTTAATAGGGTGCGTTCCTTCGAATTATTCAAAACGTAGACCATACCAGAGTCTCCTTCCCTATAAGCAGGCTGATGGCAAACATCGTAGGACCTATAGCAAGCAAGTAGAAGCTACTGATGGACACTCCCCTTTCTACTCTACTATATGGCTCCGAGCAATGTGTAGACAGACTTAGATAAAGAACCGCTGTAAGTTCCTAACAACTGTACAGTGAACTGCAGTTTTGAGAGGAGTCTCGACTTATCGAACCGTATCAGCACTACCCGTTCAGGTGATAACCGAAACGGTCCCCATCGACCTGTTGGTGCTGCAAAAACCCTCGTTACACGATCCAGCATTGCAGGTCATGCACTGTATATGTGTGCGTTTCGTGTGCATGACGTAGCCCTTACACGTTCTTGCAAATGTATGTCATGCGCCATTTGAATTGAGTGTTCGTAGCGTGCGCACGTAATATGCCGTCGTCGGAAGATGATTTTTTGTGAGGGGGGTTAGGTATTTCAACTATTTTTATTCGATTTTAAACCAGCTTATAACTAATTTTATTCCATTTTTTATTTAAGTTAAATATATATTTAATATTTATAGTAAAAGTTGATTTTTAGTGTAAAATCAATTTATTAAATCTTAGTACAAATTCATTTTCTTCCGCACACTTGTTCATCTCGAATGTCAGCACTCAACTGAGGCACTATTGCATGTCAATCAGGCTGCTAAACGTTCAAGCAAAGCGCAAAAATCAAAAATTTTTGATTTTCATCATGCAAGAACCGACAACAAGTACGTGTGACACGAAGAAAGTACGTGTGTCACACGAAACGCACACATCTACTTTGCATGACCTGCATGCTGGATCATGTAACGAGCGCTAAAGAAGAATACTATGGGAAGAAAGAAAGTAAACGGAGGAAGATCTCATAAGAGTCGCTGACGGAAAACTCAGCGAGGAAACGTTTCGACTTTAGCAAAAGCGCTGGAAATGTGAACACCGAGGCAGTTGGACATCAGGACTGATGACTGACATTAAGGTATGGAGCATTGGAAACTTTGACGAGGTTAACTACTCCGAACGAAGAAGGACACTGATGATGGCACAACGCCGAAACCGGTTTGTCTCCAAACCAAAATTGCCAAGGGATGATGGAAAATCGTTCCAGAAAAATACGGCTCTTAAGGAATGAACAATACGAAAGTAGGCCGGGGTGGGTAAATGTTCCAAAAAAAAAAACGAAACAAAAAAGTGTCAATATGCAACATTTCTTTACCGGAAATCGAATAAGTCAATCGCGCCACCCTAATGAATATCCACTGTGCATATATGTATGTACATACAATACATATGTAGGTACTAATTGGATTCATATCAATTGGTTAAAACCAAAATCGCAATATTCATGGGCCGCTTCGGCTCTCAGACTAAAAAATTCATGCTGGAGTGTGTAAAAGAATGCTCCCAAAATGTACCGAAACTCGACTTGATTTGAACTTGTCTTACTTCCTCGATGGTAATTTGTTTTCTGGTAATGCCATCTATTTGATAGCTTTGACCAAACAAGCCCAGTGTAATTTGTTGTTATTCTTCTCGTTCCTCAATTCAAAACAAAAACTAACACTCATTGTAGTTACTGACTAAACTAAACATTTTTGTTACTCCGACGGTACAAATAACTATTTCGTTTCTTGACTCTAAGTGATAACTAAATAGCCAACAACAAGACTCGGCGTCGCATAAAGAGCAAGCGACTAACGAGGTGTAGCAACAACTAACTACTGGAGCACTTGAAAGAAGCGCAAGAAAAAAGATGAAAAGAGTGCACAGAAGTGGGCAGGTAGCATCATTTAATGCAAATTAAATTTCAATTTTCTAAAGTTTTAATTACACCGAACAAGTTGAAGTATTAAAAGTTAGTGGTTTGGCGAAGTGAAATCATTAGACCATATCAAAGGCTGATGAAGAAATGAAGAAAAAAGAAAAACAGAGGCAAGGGTGGTGGTGCCCATGGCTGAGTGGCCAGTGAAGTACATACATATGTTGCGCTAAAAAGGCTAGGTTGGCAAATCGAAATGAATATTTGGCGGTTGGAGTTCATAGATATTAGACGGGGCTAAAAAACATCTTTTATGAAAAACAGAGTTCTTCCTAAACCTGCAGCTTTATTCTTAAGCCAGAACTGGGGTCGAATCGCGACATACGATCCGTGATCGAATGCAAATTTTTAAACCACAATAACTTTGAAACTTTCCATCTTTTTAAAGGAATAATAATGCATAATTGAATTTACCGGTAGTTTCAGCCAATTACTCACGTATGACGTCATTCCGAATTACTGGCTTAGAACTATTGATATTTAAAAAATCGACCCCTGCTAAATCTGGATTAAAATTAAAAATCAATTATATTAAACTGCTTTATTAATTTAATAATTAATTGTTGTAATCGAACATTTTTAGAATAATTAATCGATTAGGATTAAATTTTGTGTTCGATAGTTAGGTTTTATTTCGTTTCAATTTGACTACAATTTATGATTATTTGCGATTAACGAGGATTATTGACAAAATTTTAATATTTCAATAGTAATTCAAATTAAAAAATTTTGTGTTATTTTATAAAATCATTCAAAAAAAAAGTAAAAATTCTCAGCAAACCGGGAGTCATACATGAGTCAGAAAGGGATCCTAAATGGGAGCGCTTATGATCTTTATGAGCTCGTCGATTAATAATTCTAAAAATGTTCGATTATCATAATTAATTAATTATTACAAAAATAACAAAAAATTTAATTGGATTATCAATGATTAAGATTAATAATCATTATGTAACAGTTCTGCTTACAGGTGCCAACACATGACATTGTGCTATTGCACCAATACTTCGAAGATGGCGTAAACTAAAAATTCTCCTATGCAGAACTACAACAAAGGATTTTAATATCTCTGGAAGCATGGGGGAGTAAGTGGTTTAAGAAGCATTAACCGACATGCAATGAAATCATTCACAATGGACATAAATATAACCAAGTGAAGTGTGGGACCCCCATGCGTGTAACCTAACTGATCTAATTATACCTTTCATGAGCATGAAATGGTATTATAACTTTGGTCCGATGTTTGTAAGTATGAGAAGAAGAAGAGATAGACCCACCATTATGTATACCGAAATGATCAGGGCGACGAGCTGAGTTGATTTAGCCATGTCCGTCTGTCCGTCCGTCCGTCCGTCTGTCCGTCTGTCCGTCCGTCTGTTTGAACGCAAACTAGTCCCTCAATTTTAGAGATATCTCGATGAAATTTTGCAAGCAGGCGCCATTTTGCATAGGATTAATCATTTGTCGGAACCAGCAAGATCGGACCGATACAACGCATAGCTCCCATACAATCGATTGTTCCGATAAACGGGTTTTGGCCTCTAACTCTTGCAATTAAAAAGCTATTAGAGCGAAATTTCGCAGGTTTAGTACATACTATATAAGTAATGTGTGTAGTGAAAATCACCTGGATCGGACCAACATAACATATAGCTCCCATATAATCGATAGTTTCGATAAATGGGTTTCGGGCTATAAATTTTTCAAATAGAAAGCTAGAAACGTAGAATTTTGCAGGTTTGGTACTTATTATATGAGTGATGTGTGTAGTGAAAATCATACAGATCGGACTTACATAACATATAGCTCCCATATTACCGATTGCTCCGATATATGTGGTTTGGCTATATATTTTTAAATTAACAGTTTTGGAGAGTTTGTAAGTAATTGTAAGTAAGGAGCGGACACTGATAAAAGTTGTGCATATTCATGAAAGGTATAAAGACTTCGGCACAGCCGAAGACAGCCCTTTCCTTACTTGTTTTTTTTAACTTTCTGGAAGCTTGATTATTCCTTCAAAATGTATATTCGGCACGAGTGTTTTTTGGTAAATTAAAAAAATAATTTTTTTTGTGCTGTCTAATGAACATACCAATATCTCTCTTAAAATTTGAGAAGCAAAAATTAAAATAATTTTCTGTGTAAATTTTATTCCTATTTCAGCCATTTATTTTTGATTAACCCTGCAAAAATACGATTAGTCCAGAATGCATCTGGGATCGCAAACGAGGATGCGACTAATGCCAGTTCTGGTATCTTTGTATGGGTTGAACTGTTCTCATTTGTTTATGCTATTGAGAGAGCAATTGTACCCACTTATACCCAAACGCGTACGAAAGGACTAATCCACTTTCCTCCCAATCGGTTACTTTTAACTCCTATAAGTGAAAAAAAATGACCTACATACATATGTAAATATATTGAATTATACCCATTTGAAGAGTAAAGGGATTAACTGCGGATTGCTCTCTTTAGAGATTAGTCACCAGATTTTTTGCAGGGAAGGAATATATCACATCAGCTGTGCGTGCTTGAACAAATTATGAATGATGATTTGTTTTTCTTTGCACGTTTTGCTATTTCAGCAACAGCTCGTTTTTCCCTCCATATTTTATTTTTTTGATAGCCAACCAAAAGTGGCTTTAAAGAACGAGTAAAAGCATCTTATGCGTCAATTTTCCTACAGCGAAATGCTCGAGGACAACTTTTATAAAGCACTCGTGCTAGCTCGATTTTGCTGCGTTTGCAGTAAAAGTGGTGATAGCGATGAAAATTGTTAACCGCAATGAAAAGTTGGGGAAAAGCAGGAAATTGCTTAGTGGTTACTTAGCAGATGGAGCTGTAAAAGTGTTGTTGATAAATACTCGAAGTTTTTAATGCCACACAAATGGATGATTGTCGAGTGAAATTCGTAATTAAATGGAATAAAAAAGCAAAGTAATTATAGGTATGAAGTGCTTTTTTTTTGCTGAAGTAGCCCCATGATATCAGTGATAAAAACTTAGGTTTTGAATAACGAAGAAAAAATATACACAAAGAGGACACTGAAGATGGCATAACATTGAAACAAATTTCTCTAAAAAAGGGTTCAAAATTTAACCCTTTAGGAACCATTACATAAAAATTAAAAACTTACCACTTATAACTTGCACTTCTCATCCCGCTATGACACGCAAAGCTCCGTTAAATTTGTAAAATTTTATTCTTCAATTTCGATGCGTTCTGAAACGAAAAGAAAGTGCCGAAAAGATTCGTTAGCCATTAATGTTATATTGTTATTTATAGTCAATTGGAAATTGGAACGAATGAAAGTTAATTAAAATTGAAACTTTTTCAAATTGTTCGTAAATTAAGATTAATAACAATTGTCCCTCCTTGAAAAAAGGAAACAACAAAATCATTGAATGAGACAATAGCCATCAAGTAAAAGCACCATAAAAGCGTTGAATAAAAATTATACTTGAGTACAAATGTATGTATGTATGTATGTTTGCATTTAAGTACTTTTGACGCGTTCTTTTAATGGGTTTGCATTATTATGTGCTTGTTGTTGTAGTTGTTTTGCGAATATTTTTACGGCATTGGATTGTCCCACTTTTGGTTGTAGGCAACCGCAAAGAAACAAAAGATTAAACGCACAAAAAGAAAATTTTAAAACGCATAGAATGTACATAAATACATATGTATGTATGTATGTGTATGCTTTCTATATAGAATATATAGTACATATGTATGTATTTAGGTGTATTGTAATTAATAGGTATACCTAAAGTAGAGTAGGGAAAGTGGAAATGCCATTTTCAAAAAGGCACTTGTATGAAGAAATGATGACACTAATAAAACCAGGGACCGTCTCTGATTCCTGTCCCATTTTAAGCCGAGGTTGCGGATTTGGTTAAGGATCAAGTTTTAATTGTAGCATCTGTACTCGCTTATATATTGCTTGAGGTTCCTTCTCTAGCTTCATATAGGTTGATACTATACGAATCCAGAGTTTGCTTTACTTAAACCACCAGTGAAGTTTTTACTGGAAAATTTATGTATATACTATGTATTTAACTAATTACTTTTAAATTAGCTTTTGAAAATTAAAAAAAAAACATTAAAACAATGAATATTTATTTTTTTACAACACGCAACATAGTGCGAAATAAGTGGAAGCCAGATGGAATATGTGTGAGCGCAACTACAACTCGATAAGAATTGTCTGGGTTTTTTCTTTCAATTGTTCGATCCATATTTCTCTATAGGTAACTAGGATCCGCTGCCTCTATACGAAAAAAATTGTTCCTTTCACAAGCGAAATTACATAATTATTGCACTTTGGCCCTCTAGTTCATACAAAATCAAAAGGTTTATAAAGTTCTTTTAATTCAAAGTTTGAATCTATGGAAATGTAATATTAAAAAAAAATTTTTTTAAACGCATTTAATTTTTTAAGTATGTATACATATGTATGTAGGAATCTTTCAGCAAGCTATTAAGGCATAGTTGAAGCAAAAATTTATAAAAAGTATAAACAAAAAAATTCCAAAGGTTTTGAAAATTACATTTTAATTAAAACTTGGTAGGAAGTTTAAAAAAAATTATCAAATAATTCCCGATGCAAAATTTCTAGGGTGTATCTTATGAAATCTTTGTTAAGCTACAAGGCACGAATACACCCATACCCGTATACAAAAATATTTCTAAAACACCATTTCTCAAAACTACCTCTAGAGCGCCTTAAATCACAATTATTTTTAAAAACGCTGAGATAGGGCAGTGATCGATAGAAATAATAAAATATCCTTTCAAAATTTGTTATATAGTTTTATTTCCATCTAGAATATATTGGTAGGTGAAATCGCACAATACACACGCATATTTTTTATATCAAAAATTGCTGAACATCGAAATCCCAACGAAATTTAATAAAGTTAGAGTGTTACATGAAGGGTTCTAAAACTTTTGGGAAATGGCAACGCTTGCATCGACAGAAAACATATAAAGATCTTAAAGGTCATGCCCAATACATACATACATATATAGTCTGAGAATGTTCTATTTCGGTGGATGACCCTACTATTTTAGAAATCTTTCTTCTCTATTATTTTTATTACTTTTTCAAAACAAATAAATTTTTCTCATTGCTTAAAACAATATGGTTTAAAGGCTGTTCCGGCGGAACTGCAGATGGGGAAATTGTAATAAATCGCGAGAGAAAGCAATCGATTAAATCGGAGTTTGGCAGTGAATTTCGATAAAGTCGATAGAGAAAGGAATGATATTCCATTTAAGATATTCTAGGTCTACTAAAAATAACAAATTCTACAACCCATAGAATTATAAATACTACTTCTGGAAGCCTATCTGTAGTTGTTTTGCTACTAGAGAAAACGAAGATATCTCAAACAGAACTATAAATAAGTAGTTTTTAAATATATTTCGTTCTCAGCTTCAACTAAAGCATTTTTTTCCGATCTGAGTGACACCTAACGTAATTTTTATTCATAGATCTCTTTAATTTTTTATAGCTAAGGTTTGCTCCGAATATCAATCGTATAATAAATCGCGGTTCGTGGGGTTGTGAATGGGTCTAGGATGTAGCTCGAGGTAGTTAAAAAATAAAACTCTCAACTGTCTCGTTCGGCAGTGATCGCGAGAGAGTAACAAGACACAATAAACGATAGTAACAAACATATGGATTCAATAGAGAGTTTCTCACTTGACGGAACGTTTCAAACTAATACCCGTCTTTTGGTTTACTTTTCTAGCCATTTTACCAAATAAACGAATCTTCCTTTAAATCAGAAATAACTTTTAACTAGATCTTCACCACTTTCAGTTCGCGTGCACGCTTCACACAAGTTCACTGAGCTTTAAGAGACAATTGTTATAACTGTTAAGCTTAATTACACGACAGACACAAAATTAACCTTCATTATTGTAGAATGAGATTTGCATAACAATTGTTACTGTTCTATTTGTGCTGACAAATTGCGAATAATAAGTGTACAAGCATAAGAGCTTACCTACGAACTTGCGACTTTTGCGTTGAAATTAGGAATTTTAAATTTTTAAATGAGCATTATCATCTAGTTAGAGATGGGCGCATGAATTAAATATTCAATCCCGAAACCGAAATTCAACAAAGAGGTTCTGAAATGTTTTATACCGATATTTAATTTGAGTACCGGAAAAATATTTTTTAAATTTAAATATTTCAATTAAGTACGTCTGGGTATATGAAGGGAGTGAGTTAAAGGAAATTCCTTGGAGCGAAAGTACTACTACAATATTCAAAGCTAAGTCGAAGGAGTGCTCACTAACCGGAACTTAATCATTTGGTTTCGACAATAAGTTCCTGGTTAAAAGGTTGACCTTGATGGAGGTTATGACTTCTACAGAGTTACAATTTTGTAAAGAAATTCCATATCCAATAAAGTGAAGATATCCAAATCAATATCCTATAATTCCAATATTAAAAAATAAGTTTTGTCCCACTATCTCGCACCCATCTCTACATCAGTCTTCTAGCTCAATAATGATACTTCTTGACATACAATACATGCGTATGGCTGTATGTGTGCGTTTGTTCCGACTAAACATTAAAAAGTAATTAAAATTTCAGCTAAAAGGCATGCATACAGCGAAACTTATAGTGGAGTTACCGATTGTAGTGCCAAAATGACGGCAAGTAAATGTAGACGAGTTGCGGAACAGTGCAACTAAGCACGATCTTGACAAATTGAGAAACTTATTTTGATATTTACAACTGATTACCTGAGAACGTGTTGAAGTCTAGGAGTAATAATTATACATACATACAAGTACATACCCTGTAGTGGAACATTGAACTAGTCAGAAAAATCGCTAGTATGCAACTGGTTCAAAAAGAGATAAGTGAGTAGTTCCTGATTGGACAGATGTGTACCTACACGATATACAATGAGAAAATTCACAATGGGCATAAGTGCCTCCGGGTGGAAGTGTGGAATATGCCATGCTCCCTATTTTAGCCTAACCTAACCTACGCCACTTTTAGGCCTAAAAAAGACCAAAATTTGCCTAAATGCTAGAGCATCTGGAGTTGGTAGAATCGCAATAGAGCTTTCAATTAAATACATTTTTTTTGCGTTATCAGGGCTCGAACCCATCCAATATAGATCGCGCCATTCATATTTTCACTTACCATGATTGGACTTAAAGATTTGGTTGGTCAATTTTGAACTAGTTTGGGACTGGTCTAATTTTTTTTTTAAAGTCAGCTGACAATTAACATCTCGCAAAACAGTTAGAATCTAGGAAATTCACCCGAATCACCTCACCAAGATAGTGGCTATGTCCGACGAATGTCATCAAGTGAGCCATTGTGCAACTGAAGCAGCTTTTCAAGTACATAGTTAGCACCCAGTGAGCTTGACTGTAGGGTATGTATATGGCATCCAAACATACACACATACGATGTATTAGAAGTATATATATACATCACTCTTAAAAACACGTTTTGGATGTCGGTAGGCACGTGTGGCGCCCTAGGTCACTAACCGTTGAAAGCAACATTCAAAATAGTTCGGATGAGAACAAGTAAATATAATGGAATCAGTAAAAAATTAAAAATTTTGCTCTGTGGCGTAGATAATTAACGTTTTATTAGCACAAGAGATTTGTGGGAAACAATTAATGAGCTTAGAGCTTTCGTACTTAGTGATATAGGAAATTACTTTGTTAAACACGGCGTCACTTGAGATCTATATATGTAATATCATTGTGACGGAGAGGAGATCGGTATGCCGACGCAAAATTAGGTATCATACATAGATTAGCTTAAATTAACAACAAAAAATGAAAGCTGACACTTAATATTTGCTCGAGTTGCTACGTCCAATTTCTGTGGACTGTTGATCGACCAGAGACAACATGATCCAAAGTCGATTAAGAGGCTCAACAACAAGTCAGAACTCCGCTTGTGCTAATAGCAATCAGATACTTCCTTGCACCAAACCCTAGTTAAATGAACGAGAAACAGTAACCTGAATTTCGTGAGATGCTAAGCGTACCTTAGGTAGGGTATCACATTAGCTTGGATAACCAGAAAAAGATTAATGAAGGTTGCTTAAAGCTCCAACTAAAAAACGTAAGATTGTAAATTCAGTCTCTAAAAGAAGGTACTGACACTGTCTGATACTAATTGATTAACGTTCGAGCCTTTTGTTTGGCCTCGTTGAAACTTTCGGTACGTCTCATCTTGGTTTTGATGATGAAATAAGAACTCTTTCACAATTAAATTGCTTCTGGGCCTAAGTCTTTATCCATTCGAAACACAACGTAGACATCAGGCTATGAAGAAGTTGTTGCTTCAGTTCGATCGGTCCGGTTTTCGCTGCACACATTACTTATATATGTAACATGTACCAAACCTGCAAAATATTACGCTCCTAACTTTTTAATGGCAAGAGTTGTAGGTCAAAATACGTTTATCGGAACAATGGATTGTGTGGGAGCTTTGATGTGTATTAGTCCGTTCTTGCTAGTACCGAAAAATGATTAATAGAAAACAAAATTGAGGCAACATAACAAGTTTCACAGAAATATCTCTAAATCTGAGGGACTGGCAAGTGGTTATGACTAAAGTCGGGTTCAGAGGTGACGTATCAGTAACCTTATAAAACAGCTGATTCGACCAACCTTATGAGAAACAATAGCATCAGAAATTCTCATAACTGTATTTGGTAATCGAGGCATGAGCTGAATTTCCAAAGATTTAATGATTAATTTTAATTTATCCTACTCCAGCAACTGGAGTCGTTCCCCTTAAGCTCGATTCTTTTAATACCGCTCAAATCAACATGTATATTTTCTAAAAGAAAAACAAACTAGTTGCTTTTGATAAAACGAGCTTTTTGATACCAATTTCAAGCTTCAAGGTATCTGGTATATTTTCATTGCAATATTTTAATTTTTTATTTTTATTTTTATTTAACTGTTTAAACAAATAATTTCGTTAGTTATAAATTATTAATTATTTTTTATCGATAAATTAAAATCAACACTATCCCTGAAATAGCATCAACATCATCGATAAACTAAAGCAGTTGTCATTTCAAAATCAATAGCCAAATACTATCATCATTATCGATAGCTAGCAGAGCTGGGTAGTAATGATTACTTTAGGAATTAAATTACCCTCAATTCCCCATTACATGTAATTGGGAAAAGTAATCAATTACTTTGCTCCACAGAAAAGGAATTGATTACATTTCAATTACTCAAAAAAAATTACCGAAAGTAATGGTCTTTTTTTGAGGCTCAATTACAAGGAATTGATTACAAGGAATTGAAAAAAATTACTTTGTGGAATTGTAATTTCAAATGTAATGGGCTTTGAAAGGAATTGAAAATGTAATTGAAAAATTTTCAATTACATTACAGGGAATCGAAAAAAAAAAATTACAAATTACCCATTCCTCAAAGGAATTGAAAAAAGTAATTGAAAATGTAAGGTAAGTAAGGTTCAGGCACGTATAAAATTTGTTTGCGACTAAAAGAGTGGCTATGTGTGGCCAAGTTTAGGATAGGTTTTGAGAGAGCGTACATGTGATGTCCCATATTTCCACTCGCAGACAGTTATGCTATGAATGTGTGATATTGCTTCTGGTTCACACACCTCATGGTTTCCGGAAAACGTGTCCTAATGCCTTCTGGAAAGCCTCCTAGCACCAATCTACAGCCGGGGCCGTCGAGAGGGAAAGGGTGGTGGGGAAGGGGGCTATCTCCCGGGCCCATATTTGTACATGCTTGTTTTACTATTGGAATGTACAAAATAGAAATCGTGGTTACAAACTTTTGCACAAATTGCATCCAAAAATAACATATTTATCAAGCACTACCCCGAAATATTGCACATCATCAAAATAATTTACCTGTATACGCAGGGATAACGGACTATTGACATATTTCCAATGTTTTGGAGAATATGGGAATGTACAGAGCTAGGACATCACGCACGGCGTTGCCATGGCTGACCAAATTCCTTAGAATTTATACCAGTTTTCAGATTGCTACAACTAGTTGGTTTGACTGCTATTATCAGGCGGAGGATGACCATATATACCATATATGTATGTATAGCTAAAAGCAATGCCTGATGAGATTATGGCCCCGAAAAGTCCACCCACTTTGATCGTAATACGTTTTATATACAAATTTCCCCTTTAGTATTTCAATTACTTTGGCGATTCCTTTGAGGAATTGTAATTGGAAATTCTAAATTACATTTTCCATTCCTTGTAATGTAATTGAAAATTTTTCAATTACATTTTCAATTCCTTTCAAAGCCCATTACTTTTGAAATTACAATTCCTCAAAGTAATTTTTTTAAATTCCTTGTAATCAATTCCTTGTAATTGAGCCTCAAAAAAAGACCATTACTTTCGGTAATTTTTTTTGAGGAATTGAAATGTAATCAATTCCTTTTCTGTGGAGCAAAGTAATTGATTACATTTTTCAATTACTGAGGAATGTAATTGTAATTGTAATGTAATTGATTTTACCCAGCTCTGATAGCTAGGATACAAGCAATAATCCCCTTAGTTCCAGTACCATTTAAAAGTATATAAGTTAGACCATTATCGCTTATCGCCATAAAACTATTGTTAATTATCGATAGTGTCCACTAACATTCGTTTATCATCACTATGAGAAATATATCAAATATTTGGCAGGCTATCAAATTGGAATGCAGTAATTTTACTTTGGTATTCATGCACAAACATTAGAACATACATACATACATAAGCTGGTTTGTGTGTTGTGATCATTTCATGCCTTCATTCTTTGTGACTTCCCAGTACTAGATATATTGAGATTCTTTAGCGCCATTTTTGGCCTCACGGTCAATGCGAAAATCAACAAATTAATGTGGTCAATTCGACCATGCAATAAGTTCATTTTAGTAATTGCTTTACAGACATTATAAACAAACAAACAAAATCGTATACAAGTTTGAGTGATTCTTTGCCAGCTTTTAAGTTATTTAGAAAATGATTAGTTTTGCATTAGAACTTTAGCCATTGAAAATTGCAAAGTTTTTCACTCGTTGCGCATAATTTTCTACCAACGCTCTCATGGGCATTAGACCGTACAAAAAACAAATTTTTGGACATCTTTTAAGCTAAAAATATTGGTAGCCTAAAAATTAATGGAATAAATAAATAAATGCTGCATTGGAATCCAACATCCAACATGGGAATTTAATATCGGCTCGACCTTATCACCCCCGAAACAAATTCCACACTTTGTTTTCGCTTTGATATAAGGGACAAACCGATAAACCTCTAGAAATTAATACTAAGTTACACAAATTTTATAGATATTTTTAAAAATTCTGTAAAATAATATAAATATGTATAATTAAAAGAAGAAGAATTAGATGACAGAAAACAAGAAAAGCTATGGCGGTTGTCTCTAAAAATTTTTCTACTCAATAAAGAAATTTTTTAATAATGAAATAATTTATTAAAAACCAAAACAATAATAATTTTAGCTACAGAAAAATCATTATTGGCCTTGACTTCATTCATAGTCATGAAACAAAAATAAAAGAACAAAAAAAATTATTTGGGACAGTCCAATGCACATGTATACCTAACTATTACCACAAAAAAACTAAGTAAACTCTAAAAAACTTTACCGAAAAAAGCATTCAGCCTATAAAACGCTTTCGGAATGAAAACTTTTAAAGATAGGCAACAGTTTTTTTGATAAAATGTATATTCAGTTTTTTAATTTTACTAACTTAAAAAATTTAATACTCCAAATGCTTATATAACGTTTACTATAGCAAGTTTACTATAGATTAGATTGCTTAGATTAAAGATTCAGGCACTGTACTGCGACCTTAAGGACTATTGTATATTTATTTTATAGTCTTGGATAATAGACGAGTTCTTTCAGAAAGTCACGGCTTGGGTGACCCTAGAAAATTTTGTTCTTATTTTCAAAAACACCTACACAAATATTTGTTGGCTATTGTTGCGCCTAATTTGCATACCAGTAATTTCCTTTCGGAGTTCGCTGCCGGTCGTGACCTTCACACTCTCATCCTCACTCATTTCAACAGTTAATTTATTTTATTGACATTCTTCTCATCATTTGTTGTCTTTTTCTTTGAAGTGTGTTATTTACTTTCACAATTCCAAATGGAAAAATAATTTATGATTGAGTTAAGTTGATTGAAGTATTGACTGCTGTGAAAAGTTTAAGGCGCGTGGATAAGATTTTGCTAAAGGAACCTTATAAGCTTGAAGAAAACTTTAGCTAATTATCATTTTTCTTCAAAATCGTTATTTTGCTTTGTTTTCTTTTGGGTTGTTGCTTAACTGTCAAAATTATTACCATTGTTTGCTATACCCAATGACTTATTCTTGTTAACTCACCGGAAAAGTTGCCGATTATAAGAATGAAATAGACTCTCTGTGAAACCACTTTGTTCCTTGTAAAGCTCTTATCTCAATTTCGTCCCTTGTTCTGGATTATATCTGATAGGGGTAGATTTTCCGCGGCCAAAAAGCTCGCATATTTCAAAGTAGCCCTTTGCAGTTTATGGCCTTTTCCTTCTAGCTAACCACCATTGAACTGCACCAACTAAACCTCAATGTGACACTCTGAAAACGTTTGACTTTATACCATTAATAGCAAAAATTTCGAACTCAACCATTTTATCCTTTTCGTTTGCTCATGCAAAATTAAGCCAAGAGCTTATACGCATTTAGAAAACTTTGAAAATTACTACCTAATAACCCCAGCTGCTCATTATTTGTTACCGCTAACAAGTGTCCGCTGACAGAAGCTTAAATTAACCACATTATAATTCCAATTTAATTGGGTTCAATTTCCATTTTTCAAAATGACCTTTTGGCACTTCATTATGATTGTTTTTGGGTTGTTCGCACATTCAGAGCCATAGTTCGATGTTAAAAAGGCAGCTATGAGTTTAGCTCTACAAAAAGGCACACCAATTTGAGTTTTTATATATGTATGTACTAAATTTGTTTTGCCCATTTTTCGTATGGCTTTCAATGGGATATGTGATCTAAGGGCTTAATGGAGTAGACTTTATAAAAGATTTTTGCGGAGCTTCATCAGAAGGAGATCTCGGAGTGATTGGAGATAAACAAATATTTAGATGAGGCAACTTTTTATGAAATTACTATAGAAGATAGACCTCACCCTAAAGTAGGTATTCCGAAAACCAGAAATGAGGCTACAGATCGAATGAAATTTGTCAGCTTTCTATCTAAACTAATAATAGAACAGCACAACTTATCGTATGTATAAGCACTCAGTTTGATTGTGCTAGTGACTACTATGGAAAACCTAGATATGAGCTGACCTAAGCACATTGAATTCATAAACTCACAACAACAAAAAACAGCAATTCCATCGCAACAACAAATATGCACGAACCACTCAACATTACGCAATAAATTGATTAGCACTTAAAATATTCACCGTTATTTCAGCATACTTCTATTGAAAATATTTACCCTAAAGTGTTATCAGTTGCCCAGTGCCTGTAACACCCTGGCAGACACTTTAATTCGTTACAAAATTTGAACATCTCTGGTAATATCGATTTCAACATCAACACCAACCAACCAAAAAATTAACAAACAAAAAACTAACAAAATAAAATAAAAATTTTTGCATTAACATTGTACGAACACAGGGAGGGCAGCGAACCACCCAAAACTCCAAATTCATAGTGCAAACCAATGGAAATAGTATGCCAATTTGAAGCGTCTGTAGTCATTAACTTTTGCTGGAGTCGCTGACTGACTGGTTGACCATTAACATCAAAGACATCAAAATCGTTAGCAAGTTGGACGAAGGAGAACACGAAAAAGCCATAGGGATGGCAAAAGTTTGCGTGAAAATCACAGTTCAATTATATTTTATTTTATTTTATTTTTTATTTTATTTTTTTAATTTAATTTAATTTAATTTAATTTTATTTTATTTTATTTTACTTTATTTAATTTAATTTAATTTAATTTAATTTAATTTTTTTTTTATTTTATTTTATTTCACTTTATTTATTTTATTTTATTTTATTTTATTTTATTTTATTTTATTTTATTTTATTTTATTTTATTTTATTTTATTTTATTTTATTTTATTTTATTTTATTTTATTTTATTTTATTTTATTTTATTTTATTTTATTTTATTTTATTTTATTTTATTTTATTTTATTTTATGTTATTTTATTTTATTTTATTTTATTTTATTTTATTTTATTTTATTTTATTTTATTTTATTTTATTTTATTTTATTTTATTTTATTTTATTTTATTTTATTTTATTTTATTTTATTTTATTTTATTTTATTTTATTTTATTTTATTTTATTTTACTTTATTTTATTTTATTTTATTTTATTTTATTTTATTTTATTTTATTTTATTTTATTTTATTTTATTTTATTTTACTTTATTTTATTTTATTTTTTTAATTTTATTTTATTTTATTTACTTTATTTTATTTTATTTTATTTTATTTTATTTTATTTTATTTTATTTTATTTTATTTTATTTTATTTTATTTATTTTTATTTTATTTTATTTTATTTTATTTTATTTTATTTTATTTTATTTTATTTTATTTTATTTTATTTTAATCTTTCTTAAAAAATTTCTTTCTCCTTTCAAATCACATTACCGTTATCTAACCAAGTTTTTCACTTCTACGTTAGTCACATTTTTAAGTCACTGTGATTGTAAAATCACCATAATAACGGAAGCCCCTCTCTAACAGTAAATGGAAACAAAACAAATCAACAAAAACGAAAACGAAAACAATCATAATAATCGCAAATACAACGATAACAAGGGTAACTAGGTATGTATCAGCAACAATTTTCAAAATGCTTGGACTTGCATGTTGCACAGTCAATTTCCTAGTTTTTACGATGCCACAAACATCAAATTTTGTTGAGAACGAATGGAAATAAAAAAACTACGCTTTTAACTACGAGGACGCATCTCAAGTAAAAGAAGAGTATATAGCATTTGAGCATACATAAGTATGTGGGTATGTATGTACCTAGTGATAATAATGGTGATGTTGGCAATGGTGTTGGCGAATTTGATGTTGCTGGCATAGTAGAATAATGTTGATAGCAGCTGGCGATATGATGGTTATGGAAATAAATGGAAATGGAGCTATTCGAGATGGTGAAATAGAAAAGTGATGACTTTACTTAAGTATCTGCACTGAGCGAGCGCATGGAAACAAAATGGGATAGTGCGGCAAAGATAGAAGAATTTGAACTAATTGAAGGGACTTGATTCCCACTTTTAAAGTTGCATGTTGACTACTCTAATTGACTTGCATGTCCATAAAAATTAAGAAACACGATGCAGTGCATATAAACGTATCTAAACCAAATATATACATACATACATATGTACATAAATATATACATACATGCATATGTATACTGATACTTTGAAAGAAGAAAACGTTGATAACATATTAGGAACATGTGGAGTAAATTAAATTTGATTGAACATAAAAAGATGAAATTGCACGCAAATGAAAAATTAAGCAGTGAAATCTATTAAAATAGATAAACTTGTTTAACGATCTCAGTCTAAAACCCATTAGCCAAAGGTGGACGGCTAGAGCTTTTGACGAGCATAATACATATGTATGTCATAAAACAACTTGAACTAACATAACAAAAATAGCATAACTTAATTTAATATAACACAAGTGTACGTAAAATTACATAGCTTTACAACACTAGATAACATAGCATAGCAAAATATTATGAAACATAACATAACATAAAACAAAATATGTAATATAAAATATAATAACTTAACATAACCTAACAAAATATCAAAAACGTAGAGTATAACATGAGAAAAACTAAATAAAATACAAAGCAAAGAGTGACATAGCATACAAAAGCTGGGCTCATAGCGTAAGAGTCAAAGAGTACAACATGACAGATAATAAAACAGAGTTATGAAGCATAACCCCAAAAACAGTAGCTAACGTAATATAAAATAACTCAAAGTATGAGGCCTTATATAACATAACATAAAAAAAATTGAATATTATATGACATAACATAACACGGCATTATGAAGCATAACATAAAATAGCATCACATAACATAACGTAAAACTACTTTAGCATAGTAGAACGACGTAAATAATATTACATAAACAAATCAGCAATACATAACATAAGGCCTGACACAACGTAACATACAATTTAATATGACATAACTCAAAACCAAGTTGTAAATTACAACATAAAATAAGAGAAAATATCATAACAAACAACTTTAACATAGTAGAACAACGTAATATAACATAACAAATATAAGCAATACAAAACATAAGGACTAACACAACATTACATAGACTATCCGAAACGCCCCCCAATACTTCCTGGTTCACTTTATAACGTAATGGCTTTGCACGTGCGACAACTTTATATAGCATAATGACATAATATAAAATAACAAAACCATGCAAATATTGACATAGAACTTGGCATAACATAACATAAAAATCATAGAAAAGCGCTAACTTATGAACTCACAAACTGAACAGCACATACAGAACTCACATCAAACCAAAGACCGTAGTACTCTCAAAATTTCCTTAACGCATTAAGCATTCTATCCGTAACTAGATTATCGATAGAAATGAAAAATGCAAAATACTGCAAATAGTCAATTAAAAATTAACCAAAAGCTCAAAACGAAACTGAAATAATTAAGTTGATAACTAAATTTTCGTCGTCCACACAAATTAAAAACCAAACTAAATAAACTCAAAGCTGTTGGTGGAGTATTTTAAAAAAGCAAACAACGAAAAACAAAAAAAACTTGCATACAGTAAAGCGACAGAGCGACAGAGCAAGTAGAAGTAGGAAGCTGCATAACGGTACTTGCAAATACTTATTATGTTTAATTAGACGAAAAGCAGCTGAGAGCTTCTTTTTTTCCTTTTCCATCCATTTATTTGCCTTCCATAACTGCAATTTCTTTTTTAAGCCTTTTTGAAGAAATTATGTACTAACTTTGCCAAAGAGGGACAGTAGGCAAGTTTGATTTTTCGCTTATTGGTGCAGTGGAGGGTTGGAAAATGTTTGCTTTGAATAGTAAGCACGAACTCATTAAAAATTCCTGAGAAATAGTCAAGTTGTTTGGCGGAGGAGAGAAGATGAACAAGTGGAAATTATACTTTAGGTAAACAAATATCGAATTGAAGGAGATGAACAAGAAAGTAAGTTTATAATATTAAATAGTTGAATTGTAGGATAAATCATAAGATGGACTAGAAATATGTATATTATGTAATGGCCTGGGGGACTGAGCTTTACATGTCATTTTTTGGGGTTTCCGTATAATTTAGTTTGTTTTGGCAACTCGCACTTGATTGTTATTGAAATCTTTAGCTTTTTAACAAATTTGTATATGTATATAATTTAATTTAAAAAATTCAGACGTGTGGCAACTCTTTAAAATAATACTATGTGGCAACACTTAAACTCGAAAATGTACTGAATAGAAGTGAATTGAATGATACTTCCACCGTTGCACAACTAGACATCTAATTTTGAATTTAATATATTCCTTAATTCGACAACTCGACCAGTTCCGGACACATCGACCAATATGCGGACCAAAGTGGCCCAAAATATCTTAGTGCAATATGGGTATCAAATGAAAGGTGATAATGAGTGCTGCAAAAAGCAATGTAATAGAGTTCCATATCTCAACTGGTTTAGAAGATATAATGATTAAAATGGGACTTAATCTGTTATGAGTTCTGAGACGCATCGAAGCTTGACTTTGTTTACTAGTGCCTGTGACGACCTTTATTACGGACAAGTCCCGCGAAAATTTAAGCAAACCGCTGGCAAAGTCTCTAAGACTAGATCCTACTGGCATAACCCGGACAACTAAACATGAAGTCACTAAGTAATTTTATTTTATTAACTTCATTAAGCTTGTGAGTCTCCCATGAGCATAAATCAGTCTAACTGAACTCAGAAGAATCTGGTCACCTAAATAAAAATTAGCCTTTTTAAACTGAGCAGTGGCCTTCGGTTCAAAGGAAGACCACAATTAGTGACGGTATCACGAAATCACACATTCAACCACGCCCAGTTCACGCGTTTCTAATCGGCCAAGAGCTCAAACCGGCTATTTTGAAATAGTTCAAAGGAATCCAGATAGAAGTAAGACATGCCCATACCATCATCAACTGGAACACTATTCAGCTTAGAGGCAAAGCATCCGCTTGCTTGTCGTTTTGATTCCCAACCTTACTAGCATTCGATATCATATCATTGAGGCGACTTCCCCTTGAAGGAAACTACAATGGCCGGACATCATAATTCATCAATCATTCTAATTTAACAGTGTGTCTTCAAGTAAGGGGAGTCTAGACCAGATTTCCGCAATATGTCAAAAATGTTGATGATACCCGAGGGAAGAGAATAGGCTTGCATCACCTTTTTCCATTTCTAAGCAACTAGCAATAACAGTAAAGAAGCTTTCTATACTCATCGACAGAGTTACACAACGAAGGGATCAACTGTCGGGCACACCTTGCTGGACTCAGCCAAAAACTCTCTAATTAAGTAAATCACGCTTTAAATTTATTTAACCTTTATTTTGCTCCCAGCTCAGCTTTTAATTTTTATATAAATGAGTATTTCCATATAATTTATATTTACACTGGAAAAAATCTTTTTGACTACACTGCAAAATCTTGTGACTTGTCTTTAAAGGGAATGGCCAGCGAATGAATTAACGTCTACAGTGGTATATATATAGTTCAGTAGAACAAAATTTTAATTGGAGTAGCATACTCACAGGAGTATAAAGGTATAGTCAGAGGACCAGTCCCTTCGTAATCGTTCCGGTATAAATAAGTCCAGCTGGTCTCTCCATAGAATATACTCGAAGAAATTTGAAAAGATCAAACCCATACAAAGAGATCGCATGCTTTTTTAAGAATTCAGCCCAGACTATTCGTATATTTTTTTCAGTGTACTTTCCTTTACACTCCACTGCCGCTGGATGAGTGACAGCATTTTCACGCAATTTTATCTACTTCAGATAGTTTTTTTTTTGTGTTCATGTGACTACAAGATAAGCTGCAAAATTTAAAATAAAAACAACAAACAGCAGTGCATGCCTAGCGTGCGAGCGAAAATTTTTCACGCTCCAAATGCTGCAAATATGTACGAGTACATTCATATGTATGTATATATGTATGAAGGAGGCAGTGGCTTGCTTTAATTAATTAAATTATTTATAATAGCAATGATTTACAGCAATTTTGTGCAGTGAATGTCACTCAAAAAAAATTTTTTAACAACAACGCACAGTGGGTCGTACGGGTATTTTTGATGTAGAAAATGAATTTCTTAAGCTTACGGAAAATATTAGATTTCTGGTGATAATTAAGCAGTACGTGTTCTTAGTATGTGAACTTCTTATTGATTACCTCAACTTGTCTTTATCTAAACAAAATTCGAATTTAGTTATTCTTCCACTTTTTAAGCGAGCTTGTTACCAATAAAATATCTCAGTACATACATATGTACGTAGCTCTGTTTGAAAACCGCATACATATATAAATTGTAAAAATACTACCGGTAACGACAGTCAACGGAAATTAAGTAATACAACAACAAAATTTAGTTGTTATGGGCGTATTTTAAGGCGTTTGTTGTTGTTTTGAACAGCATGCAAATGGGCTTGTCATGACTTGTAGTTACATAAAAAAAAAGTACAACAACAACAAGATTATTTAGTGACTACCGAAAATGTTGCATAACAAATGAAGGACGTACAAACTACAATAGAAGAAAAGCAAAAAGAGAAAACTAAGAGAAAAGAGGAGAGTAATAGGGGGAGAGATAAAGTAAAATGCATTGAATAGAAAACTGAAAAAACTACTACAACAAAATGGAAGTAGAATATAAAAAAAAGGAACTATCTTACAAGCAGAGCTCCAGGTTAACATCGAGCCAAATAAAAGGGTGTCATAGTAACCGGTTTGGCTATAGATCAGTTGAGCAAGAAAACTCTCTGGAACATCGAAAAGGAAGGCTCGGTCAAAGGAAAAGTAATGTCAATCAACAACATGGCGAAATTGAGGAAAACCATCCCGATATTTCAGCTACCAAGGGACGACATTGACAGACAAATTACCTGGATGGTTCGAGTACCCCTAGGAACTAACAATATCACAGGTTTCGGTTCACATGAGAGTCAAGGGAAAAGAGCGGGCTGATAGTCTAGCAAGACACTCAGAAATCCTAAAGCCCATTACGCCTATACCAATGCTCCAAGTATGTCCTCAAACAATCAGAGAACGAGAGGAGTACTGGTGCAATATGCTGAGCTTACGGAGAATCGAATGAGAATCGGTCTAGAATTCTGAGCTAGTAGCACTTTCAGCGGTGCAAGTCGATTTTTTTTGGCAAACAAAAATGAGCTCAAATATAAGTTTGCGGTAGGAAGTATGTATGTATGTATGTGCACGCAAATATTTACAACAATATTAAAAGCTAAAGAGCATGAAGTAAATACAAAATGGTAGCAGGGGAAAATATGAATGCATCAGTTTTTCGTATGTATGTATGTATGTGTATTTATTAGTGATGAGCTACAAAATCTCGGGACTAGTCTAGGAATTTAGATATTATCTTTCTCCAAGAACCTATTTTGAATAATGTGAAGAATTTGCCCCAGGAAGGCTCATATTATTTTAAATAGCTCAACAAAGTCCAATTTTTAAATTTAATTCTTTTTTTTTTCAAAATATTAAATTATTTTTGAAAATAATTAGGAGCTTTTAAGATGGTAAAAAAATGTGAATGCTTATACAGGAGTGTTCAAAATACTAGTAGTGAAATTAAATTGACTATGAATCTACGTTATAAGTAGAAGCCCTGTTTTTAGTATTTTTATTTAAAATATAGCTAGTTCTGAAACAAAAACCATACAAGAAGAAATTTTAAAGTTTACAAAAAATAATTAAACTTAAAAAAAATTAGCTTTAAAATCTGCAATACTTTGAAAACATTAAAAAAAAAAAATTGAGTATGAAGTCTTGTAGGCCAAAAGATTTAAGTTTAATAATGTGCAAGTTAAAAATTGTTCAATAGTTCTGCATTTTTAGAAGTTTTTTCCCCGAGGATAGGAGTGATTTCTTCCATACAACGCATACACACAATTTAATTCTGTATGGAAGAAGAATTTCAACAACCTGTACAATAATAACTCCAGAAATTTAGGAAAGTTTTTGAGCGAGTTCTGACTTGTTCATTATTAAACAAAAACAAGTAAGGAAAGGGCTGTCTTCGGCTGTGCCGAAGTCTTTATACCTTTCATGAATATGCACAACTTTTCTCAGTGTCCGCTCCTTACTTACAATTACTCACAAACTCTCCAAAACTGTTAATTTAAAAATACATAGCCAAACCACATATATCGGAGCAATCGGTAATATGGGAGCTATATGTTATGTAAGTCCGATCTGTATGATTTTCACTACACACATCACTCATATAATAAGTACCAAACCTGCAAAATTCTACGTTTCTAGCTTTCTATTTGAAAAATTTATAGCCCGAAACCCATTTATCGAAACTATCGATTATATGGGAGCTATATGTTATGTTGGTCCGATCCAGGTGATTTTCACTACACACATTACTTATATAGTATGTACTAAACCTGCGAAATTTCGCTCTAATAGCTTTTTAATTGCAAGAGTTAGAGGCCAAAACCCATTTATCGAAACTATCGATTATATGGGAGCTATATGTTATGTTGGTCCGATCCAGGTGATTTTCACTACACACATTACTTATATAGTATGTACTAAACCTGCCGAATTTCGCTCTAATAGCTTTTTAATTGCAAGAGTTAGAGGCCAAAACCCGTTTATCGGAACAATCGATTGTATGGGAGCTATGCGTTGTATCGTTCCGATCTTGCTGGTTCCGACAAATGATTAATCCTATGCAAAATGGCGCCTGCTTGCAAAATTTCATCGAGATATCTCTAAAATTGAGGGACTAGTTTGCGTTCAAACAGACGGACGGACAGACGGACAGACGGACAGACGGACGGACGGACGGACAGACGGACATGGCTAAATCAACTCAGCTCGTCGCCCTGATCATTTCGGTATACTTAATGGTGGGTCTATCTCTTCTTCTTCTCATACTTACAAACATCGGACCAAAGTTATAATACCATTTCATGCTCATGAAAGGTATAATGAATTGGTCCACAAAACTATGGACTTAAAAATTGTATAGAAATGTTGCCAAAAAATTTTATTTTTTTGGTGGCCATTTTTAAAAATTTAATTAACTCCCTTTCATATAAATTCTGTTACAGAATCGCTCGGCATCCCTAGTACTTATATTTTCATTATACACAAGTATGTATTTCTGCACTAAAAAATGTATGAAAGGAGTTGCTACAAAAATAAGCCACTCTAGCAACACTTCAAAATGCCACAATTGCGGATGCTGCTGCTGCTGCTGCTGCTGAAAATGTTATGGCAGACGATTTTCTTAAATTGCATATTGAGGTTGATGTTGTTGGTATGTACTAAGTACTTGCATACATATTTCTCAACGCTTTATATACTTAGCTCTGCCGTTGATAAGATTTACCCACTTCAAGGGAAATTAAATTTTCATGACTTAGTGCAATGAATTTAGAAAGCTGTTGATTGTGCCCAAAAATGGATTAACGGGTGGTCTATTGTGAATGGTCCCGAATATATATTTTATGAACTAACAATGGATTTTTATTTTAATTTTTTTTGGAAGACACACGCAGTGATCCAAATAGGATGTTTTCAAAAATCTAGACGCGCGCGCAACCTAGCGGAATATTTTCCCTTGATATTGCACTGTTTGCATTTTCCACGTTCTATGTTTCTATTACTCAGCTACCTTCAAATAAAATAAAAACTGGGTAGGAAGATCTTTGACGTAACTTGCTGCCATTAGTTTCTTACCAGGAAGTTATTTAAAATCGATTCGAGTGGCAACTGTGGAAGTTTTTCCCACTGTCTTCGGTATCTTAACTATAACCAAATTGGATATTTTCAGCTTCGCGGAAATGTAGTTTCAAATGTTATTAGGAGTTATTAACCTTAACCCCTAAGCCAAATAGTAGATATTTTGTATGATCACTAGGTCATGAATCAAGTCCTCTCACGCCCCCCGAAAGTTACTTGAAAATCGATATCAGGCTTACCCTATTTCCCTAATAATCAACTCGCCGTTATCTAGCAAGTTGAACGCTAATATATGTATTTGAGATTTCCAGTCTCCAGTGCATCTATATGAAACCACTTGGAAAGACCAAGGTAGTCAAAGTCATGCCTTATCTATTTCTTAGCTCAGTCGAAGATTTCCTCTTTTTCTGGTATAGAGTTTCCTTGCAACCAGAGCGTGCGTCGCAGCCTTTGGGCCTGCGGGCATCAGACACATTTCTTAGTAAAACTCGTGGAGATTAGTATTATATTTCCTTCCGGAAGAACCATACATCTCGCGGATAATTTTTATCTTGACTGCAAGGGCCATTTGATCTTCTTTCGACACTATTAATAATTTCAAGCCTTACAGCTACGATTAAAGGTTACAGAGCGTGATGTTAGTTGGTCGGGAGGCAAAGGTAACAATTGTTGATGAGAGTGAATAGCAGAGGAAGGATCTTTTTTGACTGTAATCAAATTTATATGTACAGAAATTTGATAGAAATAACTAGAATCTGAGTCAATAAAATCTGAAAAGTGTTGAGTGAGTTTTTTTTTTTTTTGCTTATTATCATACATGATTTTCATTTGAATTAATTATTCATAATTTATTTTTACTTATGCACACAATAGGTAGTTTTCATATAAAAATCGAAGTATCTACGATAATCGATTAATTTATTTTCGTTACAATTCCAATGTTTTTTCAAGTAGATTCACATTTTAATAAAATAATCGATTGTTAGGAAAACAAAATTACATCCCTAATAAGTTTGCATCTCTGCTATGTTAAGGAACAACGACCATTATTTATCCTAAACCAGTTTTTTCTGAAATTTTTTCACTATTAGGCAGACAAAAGGAAATAAATTTTTTTAAAAATATTTTTATAGCAAACATTTACATATGTATACACCAAAACTTACAGCATCAAACTCAAACAAAAATTAACTGTAATTTCTGCTTTAAAAAAAACTCTACACTACCACACTTTACTCACGCTCTCGTGACGAGTAGGGCGAATTTTCTACACCGCAATGACATTTTGACATTCCATTCGCCGGTTCATGTTGGTGGTAAAACAGCAACGAAGCCGGAAAAGTTATGGAAATATTTAATGTCACAAAGTCATTACCAACTGCATTGCGCAATTTTATGCGATATTTCGCCATTTGAGTGCCATAAAAAAAAGGCTTAAAAAGCAACAAATATGCGATTGTCGAATTAAAGCGATTAAAATGAAATGACAATACGCGCGCACGAGTGTGAGCACATTTGGAATGGAGAGGGTGAGTACGCGGCAACTGGAGTAGACAGCAGGAACAGCAACGCGTTGGAGGAGTTGTTGTTGCATGATTCTCATTAATATTTCAATTGTTAGCGTATATCAATGTTCAGCATCAATTAACATGAAGTGCGACATGAAAATCGGACAATTATATAATTCGTGGTGAATTTATAGCACGAAAGACAACAGCTACTATTGGTGGCCATGCTATGCGCTTGATTCAAGAGCACGATATTGGGTTCCAACAAAAAAAATTTGTACTTTCCAAGACTATGAATAAAAAAAATATTTTTTTTTTTTTTAAATATTATAATACTTTAAACTCTCAGTTCAACACTATAGAATACAATATTAAAAAAAAAAACTCACTTGACAATTTTAAGACACATGGTCACCATACTTATAAACCCAAGCTTTCATAATTGTATGTTGGCGGTTACGTATACGCCTGGTTTGACAGTAGAGAGCGAGATAGAGAGAGCGAGAGTGAAATAAATCGACGTAAATATACTAACCACAAATCAATTTGTTTCCATAAATATAAACCACTTACATGTTTGTTTTATTTATAGCACTTTTTGGTTTTCCTTAACGAGTTTATAATAATTCTGTGTTTGTGTTTTCGATTTGTTGGCATTTCCGATTGGCGACTCAAGGTCTGTTTTGGAAGTTTACGTCAATAAAATAACGGCAAAGAGATATGTAAATACGTTTGTATGTAGTTAAACCAAGTAGTTGCGAAGCTCTAGTATGAATACCAAGTTCAACGAGTAGGGAAATTAACTATAATCTATAACATATTCTATAATTCGAAATAGTCAAAAAATACTAGACTAATATGGTAAGTGAAGATAATTTAAATGCCGTCTTGGCTAGTACTCGGCTCACATAGAACAGGTTAGAGGCAACAAAGTTAAATAACAACAATATCAAAATTAGAAAAACCTTGTATGGATATGTTTTGAGTACAAAATTTTAGCTTTTTCAGACTAGTACGAGAGTCAGAAACGTCTATTTGTGCTGCTCCTTTGCCGTAAAGTTAAAGTGTATGAGAATCTCTTTGATTTTCTTTGTTGTTATTTCGTTTATATTGATTTTGTAATTTAGTTAATTTGTTTGGTGTTTAGTGACAGTACCTAATATACTTAATGCAAGCATGTCAATATATAAATTAAGCTAAGAACGCTTGCATTGTTTATTTTTAGCACACAAAGTTAAAGATAAAATAGTGTTGCTTGTATGCCACTAACTTATTTAGGATTTATGGAAAGTGGCGTTGTAGTTTGTTATAGGAAAATTTTCCTTAAAATTATAACTTAATAACTTAATTTGCCTGAGACAAAGGCATTAAATCAATTCAAAGGGCGTTTTAGGTATTCGGGAGTAACGTTCTTCTTCGTGTGATGACAACGGTGTGTATCAAATCATTGCGTTATGTTATGTAATTTTATGTTATGCTATGCTATGTTATGTTATCCTATGTTATGTGATGTTATGCTATGTTATGCTATGTTATGTTATTCTATGTTATGTAATGTTATGTTGTGTTATGTTATGTTATGTTATGTTAAATTATGTTATGCTATGTTATGTTATTCTATGTTATGTAATGCTATGTTATGTGATGTTATGCTATGTTATGCTACGTTATGTTATGTTATGTAAAGTTATCTTTTGTTATGTTATGCTAATTATGTTATGTTACGTTATACATATTATGCTGTTTTACTTTTAGTTATGTTACGTTATGTTATATAATGCTAAGTTACTTTTTGTTATGTTATTACATTAAATAACCTTTATTTTTGTCGAGTTTTTTAAAATCTAACGATTTTTCAAAAACTTTAAACATTTAGGATTAATTTTCCAATATTTTCATTCAAGATTGTGAGATGCTCGTATATAAAGATTGCATAATCTAGAGTTCGTTCGCCTGCACCAATAACATGTATGCCTGGACATACATATGCACATACATACATATGTACATACATATGTGTGTATTTAAAACTAGAAAACATTTTTCTCCGTCAGTTAGACATCATAATTTAAGACTACTTAGTATATTAACAATTTAATACAATTTCTAGTAATAGCAAGGCCAACTTTATAGATCGCCTGTCGATTGTCATTTTACATGAATGCCATTACATTACATTCTCTATAAAGAAGGCGCTCTTTTTATACAAGAGCGTTCAAAGCATGGTTGGGCACAGTGCACCGAGGTCTTATTTACAAATTAGCTAAATCTATAGAACAGTAACTGTTCTTTTAATTGTCTGAATAGTTAGGGTGATAGTAGAAAAAAGTTAGTGCACTTTGCCGCACTATGTTTTAGAAGCATGTCCAGTTTGTAGTCTGCTAAAATAACCTGAAATCACCAAACGTAATGGTTGACTATCTCTTGCCAAGTATAAAAAAACTAATTACTTTAGTCACGAAAACGTCAAATTAACTTCATTTTATATGCATATAGTGCTACCTTTACTCTATCCATCATAAAATATGGCTTTTAGCCAAAGTGTGGTATAAGTGGATGTAGTGATCGCTGTGCGTGTGAAGGAGAAATGAGTTGAGAATTGATTGCGTTAGATGTGACAGTCTCATTGAGCTTATTTATGGAGGACAAAAGTGCCATGAGGAGAAAGCAACTTTAATTTTTTAAGCAAGAAAAAAAATTTAAATCAAAATAAAATTTGACTACTTTTTTTTAAATTTATTGATTAAAATTTAGCCTCGCTATTTTAGTATGTAAAACAAAATAGTAAAAATTGTACTTTCATCTTTTTTTAACCAAAAATAGTACTTAAAAAAAAATATTTTACATTGACTTTTTAAGTTATAAAGCAGTTTGTATGTACGAGTCAGTTGTAATTACATAGCTTAAAGTTTTTAATAAAAAAAAAAAATACACATTTTCGTTTTATATTTTTTTTTTGTACAAAATAGTTTTAAAATTTAATTTTTATTTTTTAGGTAAAAAAATCCAAATTGTATTTAATAACATGATTAAAAAAAATGATAAAAATTTTAATAAATTGTTTAAGTTTAATTGCTTGTTTTGCTAAAAAAAAAACATATTTTACATTGAAATTTCAAGTCAAAACAATACAACAAAAATAGTTCTTACAATTTAGCTCACAGTTTTTAGTACAAAAAATAATTAAAAAATTTACTTGCTCATATATATTTTTCAAACTAGTCTTAAAATTTAATTTTTTAGGTTGAAAAAATTATTAAAAGTTTTCCTTTTTTATGGTCAAAAAAAGTATTAAAAATTTTACTTCGATTTTTAGTCAAAAAACAAAATATTTTTTTATATGGACTTTTTAAGTTAAAAATAGTACTAGAAATTAAACTTTTAAATAAAAAAGTAGTTAAAATTTATCTTGATTTTTTAATAACAGCGTTTTAGCTTTCATTTTCTAGTGTAAAAAATAGTAAAAACTGTACTTTTTTTTGAGTCAAAAAAAGTCCCTAAATTTAATATTTTTTTTTCGTAAAAAAGCAAAATATTTTGAAGTTATAAGTCGAAAATTGTACTCCAAATTAATCTTTTAATTAAAAAAGTACTAAAAATGTTACTACTTTTTTTCATAAAAGAGTTCTTACTATTAAGCTTACAGTTTTTAGTCCAAAAAAAAATTTTCAAATTTATGTTTATATTTTTTTGTGTCTAAAGTAGTCTTAAAAATAATTTTTTATTATTTTAGTAGATACAAAAAAGTATTATAAATTAAACTTTTATTTTTTTTAGTAAAAAAAAAGGTTCGAAAAATTGAACTTTTATTTTTTTAGTCTAAAAAAGTATTAAAAGTTTAAGTTTAAAAAAATTCGAAACCGCTACAGTTTCAGTACACGTGTTCCACGGAAAAACGTCACTATTTACAACTGAAAGTTCATTTTCATATATCGCATAATGTTTATATGTTTGTAAATAAGTGATGTGGGTGCACTTAAACAATACATTTCGGTGTGTATGTATGTGTGAATCTATGTTAAATAGGCGCCCAGCCCACATATGGAAATCGATTGTTTTTGACCTCAAATACCAGAATTCGGCGGCATGCGCATATGAGTAAATCATGAAAACAAATTGCAAATAATGAAAATACCAAAAACAACAAACCGGCAAAAATGTCATAACAAAAATGTAGATGAAAGGCAAAAGAGGAAGTTGAATGACTGACGCCATTTAGGTACTAGGGCAAGGCGACTGGCATGAACTGGCACTATTAAACACGCAAAGACGGTGTAAAAGAGGCGAAAGGGCAATAGAAGTGAGAAGTGAAAAAATGAAAAACAGACAAAAAAAAAGTACAAATTGCGAGAACCGCAAATGTAATAAATTTACTCAGACGTCAAAATAGAAAGTGGTAAAAAATAACGAAAAAAACTAAAACGGCGAACGAAACTGAAACCCAAACAGGAAGACAAATTTTAAGTACACAAAAAGAAAAACGATGAAATATGCTAAGCAAAGGGTAGACAAGTAGCGAATGGGTGAAATACATATTATGTGTTGGAACAAGTGCAGCTATACCCAGTTGTGAGTTTTACATTGCGATTGAGTCAGGAATCTCGAATAAAAATTTTGAAAAAATGTTGTGAGTGCCACTTTCTATATTTTTCCGGACTAACCAGTATCATGTGACAGCTACCAAACATCTCCCAAAAAGTAGGTATCGGTAGTGCAGAGCTGGAAATAAAATTTAGCAGAGCACCATCCTGAGCACTGCATGCACTTAACTGGAAACAGTAACACAACTGGGTATACAAATATGGTAAAAGAGTACATTCTTAAGAAACATGTAGTCTACTTTTAGGCGCATATACCTATTTTAGCTATATATATATTTCCACAGACGTTTACCAAAAACTGAAGAGAAATGAAAAATAAGCCAAAAGCTTGCTCAGTAAACCACAAAAATGCCAAACATGCTAAAGGCAGGAAGAAAATGTTTAGATATATTTAATAGGTGCTTATTATTGTTATTGCTCTTTATAGCATACGGCATTGTGTGCCGTTACCTTTTTATAGTATCAACGCACATACATACATACATACATACGCGTGCAACTGCTTGAAATGTAGTAAAAGTGTTAATAATAGCGTGACGTGCTAGCGCTTTTGTTTGAATATAAAAATCGTTATGATCGATTACCTGGCGTTGAAGTGTGTCGAAAGTTGTAATTTTTATGCGCAGGAAAATGAGAGAAAATTATAAATGGCTGCTTTTATGGATATCCTCAAGTATATAATGCACAGCTGTTTGCAAAGTTTTTTTATACAAACTATCATTTTTTGTGTTCTAAAGCTTGTTGGTAGGAGAGCAAAGTTGACGTTGACCTAGGTAGCCTGTTCAGATTTTATAAATAGTGCCGTTCTGTTTACTGTATTTTGTTGAATGAAAAAAATAAGCACGAGAAAGGGAGCTAAAGAAAGTCAGCATGGTATCAATTTATCTAGAAAGGAGAACGTCACAAATTTGGTGCCACAAACTTGGTTTATTCTAAATTATCAATGTAGGAACCAAAAATTAAAAGACATAAATATTTGAAAAAAAAAAAATAAATATAATTAAATTCAGACAAAAGCAAAAATACCATAGATAATAATTTGTTTTTTATTGCCTTCGACTATTTTTGTATAGAATTAATTTTCTTAAAATTTTTGAAATTTTATTTCTTTGGTAAAAACAATAACTAAAACAAAATCATACAATTTTACTATTTTCTTAAATAGATCTATTTAAAAGCTTTGGTGTTGGCAAATTTTTTAATTTGTTTATAACTCTATATAAAAAACGAACTGTTTAAAAAAAATATCAAAACCAGTCTGAATTCGAAAAAGTTAATTGATGGATGTTTTTTTTTTCAAATTTAATAAATTTTCTTGCTTTTATTTTTTTTCGTTTTTCTGTTATTGCAAGTCAAAAAAAATTAATTCATAAAAAATAATCAAGATAATGTATAAATAAATGAATACAAAGAATTAAAAAAAAAACAACAAAACCAGTATTGATCTTGAAAAAGGTAATGGAAGGATTATTTTAATATTTGTGAATGTTTTGTGTTGTCGCGAGAGAAATGTTTAATTTAAAATAAATGCGGAAAAGATAATAAAGATATTATGTAAATCAAAACATTAAAAAAACAGGTTTGCAATAATAATAAAATCTGTCTTGAACCCGAAAGACTTAAGTTAAATTTTTTTTTTAATTTTTATTTATTTGTATTTGGTGGTTTCAAACTAAGTGCCAAAAAAAAAAACCATTTTTTAATTGTTTCTTTTTTTAATAATTGCAAAGAATTAAATTCTCTGATGTTTTTCTATCAAAGAGAAGATATCGAAAGAAATGGAAATAGCCAAAAAATAATAAAAAACCATTTTACAAAACCAGTGAGTCTTGAGCTCGAAAAAATTAATTGCAAAAATTTATATTTTAATTAGTCTTATTTGTTTACAAAAAAAAAGAAATATGTATAATATATATGTACATAACTCCATTTTATTTTTACTTTTTTTTAATTAGTTTCGGAAAAGTAAAATTTTTGATGTGAAGTAATCAAATATAATTTGTTACTTTTCAATTATTTTTTTTTTTTTTAATAATTTTGAAAAAACTTAATATTTTGTGGGGGTTTTTCACCAAACAGAAAATAAAGTAACAACTGGGAAATATGAAAAAAATTATTACTAATTTTTGGTTAATTAATTTTTTTTGAATAATTTCCGCTCCTTTTTCCCTACTTAAATGTTTAGCTTAATATTTTTTTGAGGAAATAATCAAAAAACAATCAAACATGTATTTAATATGTTCCATTCATTTTTTAATAGTTGTGAAAATAATTAAAATTTCTTCGAATTTTTTTATTTCAATATCAAATAATAAATAATAGGAGATAAAAAAAACAAATTATTATTTAAAATTTTTTTTTTCGCTAGTCGTGAAAAATAATTATAATTTTGAATTTTTTGAATCAACTAGAAAATAGTCATACAAGTTGCAAACAATGATAGCTAATCTTGGAAGTAATAAGTGTAACTGTTAATAATTGAGTTAAATAGTCATTATTTAACTCTGCTTTCAAGAGCATACGAAAAAAGAGAGTTAATTCAGTAGCAGGGATCCTATGGATTACAGGTTGTTGTCGCTCCTTGAATATGATATATTTGTGCACTTACTTCGAAATTGCTTGATCTGAAGAGTTCCTTAGTTTGCAGAAATTCTAAAATAAATAGCTTGTTTGTATGATTTACCTGAAAGGAAAAGAGGAAAAAGGATAGATATTTTATTATTGATATTAAAAAAAAAAAATTATAACAATAATAGCAATCAAATATTAATTTGAATATTTTTTAGTTAATCGCCGTTAAAAACTGTAGTAAAAAATTTGGTTTTTCCAAGCAAAAAAGGGCAAAATTACTGTATTTTAGTATCTCAACAATTAAAAAAGAGAACAAAACATTTTTTTTTTTAACTTAAAATCACAAAATTGCACAAGTCTCCAGCTGATGTTTCTGCGTCTCCCATTAAGTTACTTGTGGAGAAGAGCTCTCTTCCCCGTGTGAGTTCTTCATAATTCTGCTTTACTACTACAAAGTAACCCAGCTGATATATTTAATTTTAATTATGGTCACGCTGCTTTAAGACAAACATCAACCTAAAGAATTCCAATTCAAATTTCCCAACCAATGTGAATATTTAAATTTAAATACAATTAATCAAACCAAAGGTGGAAGCTGTAGTACAAAATCAATTTAAATCACTAAAATCACAGCATTGCGCTGTCAGCCATGATATACTCAAAGACATCAAATCACAGCATAAGCGCAAAGTGATTTTTAAGCAACAACAAAGCACCACAGCACGTGTCAACAACAGCCTTTTGAGCAGTTAAGGCAATTAAGAACAGCTGCGAAGCTGTGAAAGGTCGAAGAAGGAAAAGGAAATGCGCCTAAAAGTAGGCAGTAAAAAGCACACCTACAACCGCACAAACGCTGTAAAATGCATGCGCTCTCCTTCTATCGCTTCCTCTCCCTTTCTCTCCCTCTTTCTCTCACTATGCTTGTCTCTTACGACATGTAAAATAATAAAAACACCCAGCCCTATCAAGTCAACGGATATTGTAGTGGCAAAAAATGTTACAACAATAACAATACAAATAACTTCCTTTGGGATTATATTTCATACTTGTGATAATATAAACAATTGTTATAGCCGTTCGTTGTATTGTTATGGTCTGTTTATGTGTTAGTATCGCGCTGTTAAGTGTTTGGTGGGCTGCAGTTAATGTAATGTGGTTTCTGTTGTTGTTGTTGTTACTAGCTACCTTTTGTAAGCGTATTATCACTTTGCCACAGGCAACAGATTTGTAAAAACATAACGCTCACACACACATACAAAGGCTTAATAAAACCATGAATTTATGGAAAAGCTTGTATACGCCAAAAAGTATGCAATGAAAATTGGAAAATGTTTTAAATAATTGAAAGTAGAGCACCTTCTTGTTTTTATGGTTTTTTTTTTCTATATACATAAGTGGGTGAATATTTAGTGTAAAGCTTTATTGTTTGCATTGAAAAGAGGTAATAAAGCTTACTCTTAAAACTTTAAGGAATAGAATCAAAAAGCGTAGACAGGTAGGTGAAAATATAAGCTACTTTCCAAAAAAATTAAGAATATTTTAATTTATATTTAGGTCTACTTTAAAATTCTTGTTTAAATTTTTAATTTTTTTTTGTGGTTTTAAGCTTCTTAATTTTTATAGGTTTTTTAATTTTTTGCATGTTTGCCGTTAATTACTTGACACTTCTTGGTTCGACCCTTTAGAGTGAGAAGAGGTATACAACTCTTGAGCTCAGACCGCATTCAAAAAAAAAAAGTTATAGTCGAAATAGTAATGATAATAGAGAATGTAACAGTTCGGGACCAAAGCGCTACCGAAATCAGAATAAATATTGACACCGAAAGGCCAACCGAAATTCGAAGATCGGAAGCTTCGGAAACCCAAAAGGGTGCCAAGACATTTAGTCGCAAAAGAACCCAGAAATATGTCCAAATAGAACTGATATCTAAACCGAGACCTGAATCGAAATCTTAACCAATTTCTTAGCGGAAATTTTAACTTAACCGGAACTGATTGCGAAACCGAAATATGAACCTAGTTAGGAACCGAATTCTTAACTGAAACTGGAGGCGTTCTAGAAACAAAACTATGATGCCAATTTGAATTGAAATCCAACCCGTTTCGCGAAATTAAAGTACGACCGAAAAACGGATCAAAGCAAAACCGAAACAGTTATCGGAACCGAAACCGAAACCAGAATCTAGTTCTTGACTGAAAAGAATAAGTTCGAATTGTTAATTGAAATTAGGACCGATTTGTGTTAACCACAACTAGAGCATCAACCGAAACACGAGCTTCTAATTTGAGCTAGTATCAATGCTGGTTATGGAAAAGTTAACAGAGCTCTATTCAGGGAGAGGTCATGCGGCCCTGTCGATATTATAGATAATCACTTCTATGAAAGCTATACGAGGGCTGACGAAATTGTTGTTGTTGTATAGAATACTTTGTCCTTCGTAATAGACACGTCTCATGCCAATGATCAGGAGGAAACATTCAGCTTATCTATTATATATTTTTTGCAAGTCATCGTAATTCCCCCGTAAGAAATGCCACTAGTCCAAGATGAACCCGGGTTGAGTCGCAAAGGAGGATCACTATGGGTTGAACTTTGTTTGAGGAGAGACTAATTTTGCCCTTCTTAACCGAACGAGCACGAAGGACTTATCCACTTGCTCCCCAAATGGGTACTTTTAACTCCTAAAAGTATGCTACAAAATCTCTAAAATTTACTCACACCCCTAAGAGTAGGCTATACAAACACTTGTGAATACTGAATTATAGCCAATGGTAGACTAAAGCGAAAAATCTCGGTTCGCTCTACCTAAAGGTTAGTCACACGATTTTTTGCAGGGAAGCTAAACTAAATTACTCTTATGGGTATGCATACATATAGACGTACTAAAAAATATCTATAAGTATGACCTACTTAAAAGCAAATATATTGTCTATGAAGATATATTAGTCTATTAATGTAGTTCATTATACTTAACTTGATAACTTTTACGACATTTTCCGCGAATTTCTATCCCGAAGTAGTTATAAATTATTATATGAAAAATATTTGCTTAGAATTTAAAGACATAAAGATAAGAAAAAGTTTACTCACTTGCTTTCGCAATATATTCGAATACCTACAAAGTATTTAAGAGCACATAACTAGTTATAGCCGTGAAACGCGCATTTCTCGAAAGGTGTAAAACGAAAAAAAAAAAATAAATAATTAGTGGGTATATAGTAGAGGGTTTAACGCTACAAGCGAACATACATAAATCTACAACTATGATAGACATGTCAATCTCGATGTTTGTTAGACTACACGATAATCTAATTTTTTCAAAAATCTATCACTTTGTTTAGTCTCAAAATCAAATATTCCGCAACGTTTGAGTTAACAGAGGTTGTCGTAGTTGTGTTGTCATTCTGGTACATAGAACCACGGTTGCCACTTTGGTCCAATTGGACCAAAATTGGTCCATAAAAATCCATTTGGTCCATTGGTCCATTTTTTTCAGATTTGGTCCATTTTTGGCAAGTGCTCCCGATTCTGGTACTTTTTCTTCTTCACTTAGCTAAAATTACATAACACTGCTCTAAAAATTTGGTCGTCTTGTTGGTTGCAATCGATTGTCACTAATATGCGATAGCGAATTGCGATTAGCCAACCTACAAGAAATGGAAATGGAGGAAATAACGTTCAGAGTTGCTTGACAGTAAAAATTGCAACTAGAAATTTTCATTTATAATAAAATGTACAAAAAGTTGTTAAAACTGCTTTATATCAAATAAATTTAGTCCTTTTTTTTGAGATTCGGTCCATTTTTGGTCCAAAAAAAAAACATGATGTGGCAACCGTGCATAGAACCCTTTAGAACAAATTTTTTTTCTTATTCAATCACTTAAGCTAAATTATGAACTTATTTTCAAACATATTTTTATGAAACAAAATGCTGGAAAAATTATCAAATCCTCTAGATGAGGAATACAAGTTAGTAGCATAGAAGGTTTCATGTGACATTGAAAGAGGTATATGGGATGTTTCTTTATCGAAATATCTCAGTAGCATATTTAGGCGTAGCTTGAAGAAATGTTTCTCGGTTCGACCGTAATGGAACAGGCAATCAAAAACACGTGATCAGTGGACTCATAAGCTTTTACCGCATTGTCGATGGTATGAAGTATGAGAACGAAAACTTACACTGAAGATGGCGGATCGCCAAAACCGGTTTGTAAACAAACAAAATTTGACAAACGATGGCGGAAAATCGTTCCAGTATAAATCTCACATTCACCCCGTCGGAAAAACAGAAAATCAAAATAACTCAAGTATGAGTATTATAATTTTGCTCACATGACTGTTGGCTGTAGTGTCTGTAAAATTACTACCGCAGAAAATAAATCGATTGACGCTTCGACCATTCGCAAAATTCATTATAACTATGTATATCTGAAAACACAAAGATTGGTATTGAGTTTGCAATAAAATAGGAGAATATACATGCCCACTTTTTCTATATAATAAATCTCTGAAAATAAAATGTAGCATATCAAAAATTGATTAAAAAAATATGAAGAAGGCACCTGTACCACTGAACTCCTATTTGTCCAGACTGAACCCCACCATACCGAACACATGCCCTGCATGCGGTATGGCCCCCCATGACACGCAACATCTCTTTTCGTGTTCTTCGGAACATACTCTTCTAACCCCCCTATCACTTTGGTCCAACCCTGTTGAAACAGCGCGTTTCCTTGGACTTCCGTTAGAAGAGCCCGATGACAACTAGAAGTGTACTGGCCCTTTGGGCAGGGCGAAGCACTGCTAACAACAACAACAACAACAACAACCACTATATATGGTTATGAATGTACTACTAAATATTTCTTCAATTGAACTTCAATAATTTGATGTTCTTGTTGAGAAGTACAAATACCATAAAAAGTGTTAAAATTGTCTGAGGGTTATAAAAAAAGTGACTGTGCCGAGTTTTACGCTTTATTATGAGTGTGAGCCCCATTTGCAAAACATCTAATTAAAGAGCCCAAAAAGTAAAAATCAATGAAGATACACACTTCCACATAATTTCAAGGCGTTGACCTTAGCGCGAATTGCTTATAAATTTCATATTAAATCACAAAATTTTTTTTGTTTTTTCGGGTGCTACAAAAACTGAAAAAAGGAAAAAAGGTACAAAACAATGGCGCGCAAGTTGGGAGAAAGATTGAAAAAATCACAGAGAATTCGAATGTGGTGGGGATTGAAGAGACAGATATATAATACAGTTTTTTATAAGAGCGAAAGTACAATTTTTGTTTGCTTGGTTTGGGGTGTTATTGTGTTTTCTCGACAGTTTTGTTCCATAAATATATGAAAAGGGGGAGTTTGGCCTTCCAAATTATGAGTCTGATCTTCTTCTTTTTCAAAGTCATACAATTTAATGCAATCTGGTAGTTCTAACGCACGATGTTCTAGAACCAATAGACTGCTCCCACCAAGGAAACAAAATTTTTTTAATAATTTTTTTTTGGGCCAAAATAGTAAAAAAATCCAAAAGTATTCAAATTTGATTTTTTAATGCTCTTTAATTTTCATAACAAAAGCAATGTGGATAGCATATATATAATACTTCTATATTGCTAGTATCGTATATTCCCAATATGCTGAAAGCGTGTCAATCATTATTACACGAGATGCTTATAATGCAAGTTGTGCGCATGCGCGAGTTTTATTAGTGTTAGTGCATTGAAGCAGCGTGGCGAAAAAAACGTATGGAAGGGGTAGACAGGGGCCACTGACTTGTTTACAGAAATTGTACTTTATAGTAGCGTATAAAACCACAGTTGAGTAAATTAAATATGAAAATGCCAATATATTGAATATAAACCGTAATATATTTATTATTTGAGCTTATAGGGTTTTTATGGCTACGTGATCGTCCATAATATGGTTAGAAAATGCATTATTTAAATTTTGAAAAATTGTGAGAGCGAAACTGACTTTTGTACATTACATTAGTGCAAGAAATAATAAGAAAAAGCAAATAAATGCAATCTTTGAAATATCCAAATATTTCATTGACCCCCTTTTATTCAAAAAAATTGACGACGCCAACCGAGATTTTGTCTTCTTCTCTCATTGTATGTCTGTACTGTAATGTTTGACACGCTTCACAGTTCTTTACTAGCAATATAGAAGTATTATATATACGGTGGATAGTTAAGTGGAAGATCATCCAATTTCAATACATTTTTCAAAAACTCCCCCTTTCAGAATTTCGTTGAAGAACGCCGCAGCTCAAAATTTTTTTTAGACCACGCAATATTTTAAAATTTTTTCAAGACCCTATTTCAGAATAAGTTTCAAAAACTCCATATTGAACGAGTGTTGAATAGATTTTAAGCTAAGATAAGGCATTTTTGAATCAAATTCTGAAAAAGAGTTTTATTAAAAAAAAAATTTGCTAAAAGGCATTTTTGGAAAATATTCTGAAATAGGGTGATCTTCTACTCAGTTGGTGCAGTGCTCTTAATTTTTTATTTAAATTTTAAAAAATTGTACGAGCACCAGTTTCTTTTTTTTTTGTTTTTTTTTTTGTTTTTTTTTTTGAGGTATGACTCTCCACTGGCTCTTAAGGGCATACCTAACATATTCTAGAAAAAAAAAAAATTGTCTAAAAGACTACCCTAAAGCACAGTTTTTAGAGCCAATGAGCAAGTTTCATAGACTTTCGAAACAGCAAATTCTTTTTGCTTAGATCAACGCCACTACGCACTTATTAAAATCACTTTTTAAATCCATTTTTTACCTCCTAACAACAAGTCTGAAATCATTGGTAGTTAGGTGGGAATAATCTGAAATGTGAAAAAACACTTAAAATACCCGTCTGCGTATTTGTTGTCCGAACACAAAAGAAAACACTTCAATCACTTTGCAAGCTCTTAAAAAAACCAACACCCCGAAAATTAAATCTAAAAAAGTATTTGACAAAAAATTAAAAGCTCTCCTTGAAGGATTTTGTGGGAAGGTCTGCTAAGAAGAAAAGATTAAACAAAAAAAAAAATTCGCAAAAATACTTGGTTCAATGGATTATTTATGAATTGAGTTTGTGCGCCATGAGGAGTGACGAAGATAAAATAAAAAGCTTGTAATTGTGTTTTTATTGTTTTTTGTTTTTGCGAAGCTTAAAGAGGTGGACAGCTTGTGGCTATAGGATTGACATTTATTGCTAAGTCATTGGCAATGAAGTGATGAATGCGTTTGAAGGTATGTTTAATTTATGATTCATATTAGCATAAAGCGTGTGGAAATCTAATTGCTTTTGTGATTACGCGAGATGTAATTTTTTTTTGAATAATTTATAAATTTTTTTTTTTTTAAATTTGTTCTTTCCAATAATTGAAAGCCACTTCATTAACGAACTCTGTACCAAGAATAACTGTTAGCTTCAAGACCTTTGCAGCTTCTTCACCGTGCTAAATCTAACGCTATCTTCAACCAAATCGACAGAGACCTTGTTTACAATGTCGAATGCGCAGATGAGGCAAGACTTATACGCACACGTAGATGGAATATCTCTACCTACTCTTAACCACCCTAAAATCTTAGTTATTCAAGCCTCCTGGAGACGTAACGAAACCTCTCTTGAGGACGAGTTTCGGCACCATATTACCTTGCCGTTTGATCTGCGTAACCATAGGCGGGTTCTAAACGACCTCCACATCAAGTCGATGGACAGATCCAGTAGATCTCTGCCAGCAAACACAGTTATTGACATCTAACTACTCATTCCGAGTGACACTGGGGTCAAGCTGGCACAACTTCCTACTAGATATATTGTAACAGGTTAAACCCTCACTTAACCGGAATAAACCCTACCATATCAAATACTTTCCTGCATTTGGTCTCAATACTAAATAGCTCTTGACCTGATAAATTCAACGCAATCTTCGAACACCAATATCACATTCTTGAAACTGCGCGTTTCCTTGGAAAACCGAAGGACTTTTATGACGATTCTCAGGGCGATCCAATCTTTTGGGTAGCTTTGGTATTTTTCTTCTCTTTTTTCTTTAAATATTGAAACTAATACGATCGACCCTCCAGATATTAACAAAAAATATTTTTTTACAAAGTTGCGCGAATTCCTTTCTTTATCCAAGGAATATCACATTACTCGCTTACTCTGATTATTCTCCAAAGTTTTATAACATTACAACAACTACTTACGAATTAATTTTAACGCAATAAATTATTTTTCTTCATAAAAATTACAATACACAAGAAATATGTGCCTATTTTTGTTATAATAAATTTCTAAAAACTCATAAAATCATAAAATTTTTATAGAATAATAAACAATTAAATAAACAAATTTACTTAATGAGTATTTAATTGTCGTGGAGGAGCTTAGCTTGACAGATGCACATTGCAAACGCACACAATGCGAATATTTAAGTGAATGTGGATAACAACAAGAAAAATATTATAATAGTAAATACAAAAAAAAAAATAATATAAAAACAAAAACTAAATTGAAACGAAAACAGTAAAACAGGCAGAAAGCACCTAGCGGCATTGAGTAATTTGCATTGTAATTAAACAAATTGCAAAAGTGGTAAAATAAATGAAAATAAAAAGTCTCAATGAAAGAAACTGCCTGCAAAAACGTAATTTGTTCGTGCGCTTTGATAAAACTATAGATATGATAGAATGTTGATAGAAAATAGTTTAAGACTACCTTTATGCAAATGGACCAATACACAAGTATAGAGGTCAAATTCCGACTCAAAAGCAAAAATGCTCTGGCAATAAGCAAAGAAAGCCAAAGACAGTTTTGAAAAGTTTCTAGGAGAGCGTTTTGAAAGTTCAAAGTTTTACCTGAAATCGGGGATTTGAGATCAAATTGAAACTGTTACACTAAATGTAAGTAAATCAGTAGTGTTTTAAGTTATTATTTAATTCGAAATGAAATTCATATATTTAGGAGATATAGAACTATTTAGCTTTTTCCAAAATTTTCGTTTGAAATTATTTTATTAAATAAAATAAAATAAAATAAAATGAAACAAAATAAAATAAAATAAAATAAAATAAAATAAAATAAAAATAAAATAAAATAAAATGAAATAAAATAAAATAAAATAAAATAAAATAAAATAAAATAAAACAAAATAAAATAAAATAAAATAAAATTAAATAAGATCAAATAAGATAAAATAAAATAAAATAAAATAAAATAAAATAAAATAAATTAAAATAAAATAAACAAAAATGAAATGAAATAAAATAAAATAAAATAAAATAAAATAAAATAAAATAAAATAAAATGAAATAAAATAAAATAAAATAAAATAAAATAAAATAAAATAAAATAAAATAAAATAAAATGAAACAAAATAAAATAAAATAAAATAAAATAAAGTAAAATAAAATAATATAAAATAAAATAAAATAAAATAAAATAAAATAAAATAAAATAAAATAAAATAAAATAAAATAAAATAAAATAAAATAAAATAAAATAAAATAAAATAAAATAAAATAAAATAAAATAAAATAAAACAAAATAAAATAAAATAAAACAAAATAAAATAAAATAAAATAAAATAAAATAAAATAAAATAAAATAAAATAAAATAAAATAAAATAAAATAAAATAAAATAAAATAAAATAAAATAAAATAAAATAAAGTAAAATAAAATAAAATAAAATAAAATAAAATAAAATAAAATAAAATAAAATAAAATAAAATGAAATGAAATAAAATAAAATAAAATAAAATAAAATAAAATAAAATAAAATAAAATAAAATAAAATAAAATAAAATAAAATAAAATAAAATAAAATAAAATAAAATAAAATAAAATAAAATAAAATAAAATAAAATAAAATAAAATAAAATAAAATAAAATAAAATAAAATAAAATAAAATAAAATAAAATAAAATAAAATAAAATAAAATAAAATAAAATAAAATAAAATAAAATAAAATAAAATAAAATAAAATAAAATAAAATAAAATAAAATAAAATAAAATAAAATAAAATAAAATAAAATGAAATGAAATGAAATGAAATGAAATAAAATAAAATAAATTAAAATAAAACAGAATACAAGAAAAAAGGAGAGAAAAGGAAAGGAAAATTAAAGGAATAGAAGGGAAGCAATAAAAAGAAAAAGTAATACAATAAAATATATTTAAAATAGTAAAACTGGTAAAAGAAGTAAAATCAAACAACATTAAAATATATTAGAATAAAGCAACATCATAGAAAAGTAGGGACAACTAAAAAAAATTTCATCCACTGAGTCATATTTAATTAAATTTATGCATATTATAAACATGTTTACACATCAAACTCAACGGGTATCTGGTACTCATAATGTGCAGCTTCAAAATGGGCTTTTCTTAGCTTCTCAACTTCGGGGAGCAATTTTATTGTTAAAACAAAAACAACAAACTTTGGGAATGAAAAATCTTGCGAACTAAAAAATAATAATAATGACGTTTGAGAACTTTGTTTCCTCTCCAACCACTAAACAAGCCCTTGGGTTTAAGTGACTTGGTCAACAATAAACATTTAAACTTGATTTCGAAATATTTTTATTTCAACTAAAATAAATTTTCTGACAAAAGAACGTTGGTATCATCTTGGGTTCATTTAAGCTTATCTAAAATTTATCGAAATAACCTGTTATGGCATACATTTTAATAATTATTTATTTATTTTAAGTTTTACATTTTTTATACAATTTATTCACACCACTAATTGGAATTCACGTTTTGTTGCTAACGCCTGTTTGACATTGGATTAGTTCATTGTTTGTTTTGCATGTATTGAGTTATTAAACGATTATAAAAATTACATAATTGGCTACAAATTTAAGTAGCTCTTTACAATAGGCTTGACTAGTGACGCATAATAGCTGACTGAGCTGGTCGAAACTTGCTAAATATTTTTTGTATTAAATAATTTCTATAGAAATATTTAAAAAAAAAAAAACAAATTCAAAACCGATGATTCTAAGATGTTCAAAGTAAATAGAAGCATATGAATTGGTAATTATTTCCTTGATCTTACAATGGGCTATACAATTTAATGTGGTAGATAAATTTTAATACCACCTAAAGAAAATACAAAAGGAATATAATAATACAAGTAATTAATAAATATTAATGCAGTAATTTGGTATTTTATTTTTAAATGGCTGACACATTTTTAGCTGCTAGATGTTGGAAATTGACGTAACTTCAGCATGGTTGTTTAGTTTCCTGTCGGAAGAGGTGAAAATATTTACTTTTTCTATTAACGAACTCTGTACTAGTATAAACTGTTACTTCCGAGACCTTTTGAGCTTCTACACCTTTCAAAATCTGACCTTGTTTCCGACCACAGCGACGAAGAATTTCTTTACGTCATGAAATGTTTAGCTGGGGCCTAGTTAAACCTTCACGTAGATAGAAGAACTCTGTCAACCAGCCCAAAATCTTAGTCAAACGTCACATTAACTTGCCGTTTGATCTACGTAACCATACACAAACTCTAAATAAATCAATAAACATTTTATAATCAGAGACGTCCTCATTTGGACAGTTCTTAGTGAGAGATATAAACTATATTTGTCTACAAATAAATTCGTTCCCTGTCAGTATAAATGGCTTGCGCAGACTACTCACAAACATGTCAGCCATGATTACTAGTTACTAACACCGACCCATTCACTCCAACCGCTCTGCCCCACTAATCACTCTAGACAACTTTAGTCAATCATTTGCATATCTCTCAACTCTGCGCCATATAAATATTTGTGATCTTTTTGTGCGAACTTCTTTACTCCATTTATTTGTCTGGCTTGTCAGTTTGCTTGTCAGCTCTGAGAGCTTTGTACATATTTGATATTACACCACTTTTTAAAATCTTTATATTCTATAATTCTTTCGATGAGTTTTGTATGTGCTACGATTAAGTGCAAAAAGTGGCTGTTTCCGTTTCACACACTTCACTATGCGAAACTCGTGTTCAGTAAACAATAAAGAAATAAAAAAAAAATAAAAAAAAAAAATTTTAAAAAATGCTGAAGCAAATCTGTAGCTCAAACCAGTCCCTTATTAAAGTCAAAGTTGATTGACCGTCTTCCAGATATTTGAGTGTTGATCTTGGTGATTCTCACCAAGCTTTTGTGATGTAAATGAAATTACGCATGAAGACAGACTTCACAGAAAAAAGTACTAAGTAGAAAATGTGGCTGAGTTAGGAAGAGAAGCGGGACTTTTTATTTGATAAAGGAAAAAGTTGTATTGAGAACAGCTTCAATTTAGTTTTACTATCTGCTTAATTTGACTGAAATACCCAAAAGTATTGTCAGAAGTGTGGGCGGAGCGTTTCAACTCGGGTAGAAGGATGTTACATTCGTGACAACCTTGCTAGAGCTTAGGTTCTAGAGATCTTTCCCGAGCTATGCAGCATATGGGGCTGCCGTGCGTTCATTGATGAGGTAATGAAAGGTATCTATTTTTCACTCAGTGGGAATTCTAATAACTTAAGTCAATTCAGAAAGCTGTAAAAGCGATTAAAGTCCAAGAGCTTAAGATATATGGTGTTGTTCAGTTCTACACCCTCTCCAAGTGTACTTCAAAAGCTGTGAAATTTACTTCGGAATAATCAGTTTTACTTCAGAAACAATAACTTCTGAACTAACATTGATTATTCTGAAATTAATTTTATGCTTTCTGAAGTACATTTGATAAGAGTATCAAGAGCTATTGAAGAAGAAGAAAAGAAAACAAAAGCATGAAAAATTTTAAAGCTAGAAGCAAAATAAAAAAGGATTTGGAAAAAGAGAACAGCGATGTGTGGAAGAAGAATATGGGGAAGGACGAAAACAAGAAGAAGGGAACCTAATACAGAGAAACTTAAAAATTAATGCAAGGCTGGATACAGGGTGGGGACTGAAGAAAATCTACATTCGAGTCGTCTCTGAGGCACTTTTCTTCTTCTTTTCTTTTCTGGAGACGTCCATAAACGGGTTTTTGTTCCGCATTTGGCTTACGGTAAACATCTTGCAGTACAGAAATATCGAAGATCTTATAAAGTTAGTGTATAGAATATTGGCTATAGAATTAGTTTAGAGATTCAACATCGCACAAGCTTGGTGAGCGTATTTTGATCCATCAAGTTAACTTGGAGTAGCGATAAAAATACTCGCCGAAGGTACTAGGTTTGAAGTCCTAGGAAGGCACCTAAGGTAGCTTGAAAGCCACCGAGAACGGCTTTAAGATCTCATTTAGCCAAAATGTAGTACTTTCCAGTCCAAGTAAGATACTAATAAAGTGAAGGCCTGTTAAAGCAACAACCAAAAAGATTATGCTATACGACACAAACACTCCTTAAAGATTTAAGTTTGTCATCTCGATATATAGAGTACTTTGTGGGCTATGGTTTCGATATCCTCTAAGTACTTCCTTTGCACATACACACACATCTCTATACCCAGCAAACCAGCTTCGGAGCGCTCTTAGTTCTGAGCTCTAATATGAGCGTTTTTATGAGTGTTTTCTGCACGTGTGCATAAATATGAGCGTTTTATGAGCCTTTTCTGCACGTGCGCAAAAATATGAGCGTTTTATGATATTTATTGTCAATGAATAAAATAATACTTTATATTTTGAATTATTTTTAATTTTTTATTTATTTTATTTTTGGTCCATACATAGAAATATTTAACATCAAAAATTACTATTTTTTGCACTGGTTTTATAGCTCTTACTGCGTGGAAAAAAGGTCAAAAAAGACTCTTTTATGCACTGGTTTTAGAGCTCTTAATGCGTGGAAAAAAGGTCAAAAAAGACTCTTTTATGCACTGGTTTTAGAGCTCTAAATGCGTGCAGAAATTCATTCATACAAGACTGCTTTATGCATGAAACTGAGAGCTCTTTTATGAGTGACCAGTTTCATAGAAAATGACACTCAAATATGAGCGTTTTATGACTGTTTATGATTGTTTTATGAGCTCATTATGAGTGTGAGCGCTCAGAGGAAAGAGTGCTTTATGCGCTCATTCTGAGCTCATATGGTTTGCTGGGTAGTGCCTTGTTACTTGCTGGTTACAGGAAGCTGCTGCTCTTCTAACACCTCAGCCTAACTGTGCGTGAGTTCGAGCATTGTTTTGTTGTTGTTTAGTGGGACTTCTTCGGATATTTATGTACATGAACTTCGAAAGACTTGAAAACATCTACCACACAAATAATATGATAAGTAAGAAGCACAACTTATCTCGGAAGGAAAATCAAATCACGTCAGATATCCATACTTCCTTCTTAACCAGGAAAAGATAAACATGAAGTAAAAAATAAAAATAAAAAAAATTGTCGAAAAAGAACAGACAAAAGAGTTAGAGGGCGAGAAAATGTATACAATAAAAATGGAAATCTTAGATGACCCAAAGCGGAGTGCCAAATTAGGTACAAAATTACAGCACACTTCACCAAAACAAATTGCTCTCGATGCATATCTCCAAAGTAATTTTTCAGCCAAAAAATATAACAACCAAATTACAAGGCAATAATTGGCACTCAACCAAAAAACTGTTGGATATTGACCAACAGGCCATTAAAAATCGTTTTGGATACCAAGAAATATAAGAAACAAAACAGCAAAGAGTAAAGAGATGCGTGGCAGGGAGGATGCAATAGAACTGCTAGTGAGCAAAACGTATGCACTCACGCACCACAGAACGTACGCACCAAACTACGACGCAAAGATGGCTAGAACATGCGCTAGAAATGGCAAGGTGAGTGCTTCAAAGAGTGGTAGACAAACGCAACGCGACAGAAATTCACAGCAAATTCTACTTCCAAACGAGAAACAAAAAAAAAAAAACAGCAAAAAGGCGTTACGCTTCTACACACGTTAAACGAGAAAGACGACGGGAAGAAGAGCTCAGTTAGCGCGGAAATAGACAACTAGTGGTACGGCCTTTTTTGGCATTTTGGTGCATGGAATGTGAGACTGCGTACAGTGTTGAATGCTTGTGAAAGCTTGGTGAGTTCTTTTTTCTATTACGAGGCGGAAAAGAATTTGATATGGCAAAATACGCAAGCGCACAGCGAATCAAAAGCCAAATGTGGAGGCCAAAGAAAGCGAGCGCAGCACGTAGTATATGGCTACAGATAGACGAGGCTTGAAAGGTAATACGTGATGATTGTGCTGATGAAAATGGTCTAGAAGCTGGCTGATGATGTAGATGCAGCTGTTTTGTTGATAAACTGGGCGTAAACAAGTGATCAGCTTGCAAGTATGTAGAATAGGCGCACGCTGACCATTGCTGGCGAAGCTGAAGAAGATGGTGTTGAGGAAAACGCATAGAACTTGCAGTCGAACTAACGTTGGATCACAGCATGATTTAAGTGATAAATATGAATTTGTTAAGCAGTGTAACTGATAATGCACGAAAGAAGCAGGAAATGGTAAGCGTTGATATTTTTAGAATTGTTGCAGGCATTAACTGAAAACTTGCTATGAAGCAAGCAAGAGTTTGCATGGCTATTTTTAGCACACAAAACCTGCAGGTTGGCGTATCAACGGTCTCATTTGTTTTCGCAACTGCTCCCCCTCGAGGCATTTTAATAAATGCGAGAACATGAAAATTGCAATTGTTGCAAATTTAAATTGAAAAAGTCAAGAAATATGTACCTATTTAGAAAAAAAAAAAATATTTTTAAATGCTGCAACGCGTATTTGTGCGTGTGTGTGTGGCGCATTAAAATGCAGTCAACGCGTGTTTTGGTTGCGAGAAAAAAAAAGCAACAAGAAACTATGCGCATGTTAAATAATATATATTTGTTGCTGTTATTGTTATTGTTGTTGTTGTTGCATAGTAAACAACAAAAGCTGCACCTTTTCAATGTTTAGCACGTTTTACAGTATAGTTACAATACAAGAAGCAACAAATAAAACAAATGCGCCTAGTGACTGCACATTGTCAAGGTGGCGCCAATTTGCTGCAAGTGCATGCTGCATGCGTGCGAAGCGCTAGACTGTGAAACTGTTATACATAATACTAGACCTAGGCAAATGTATATTTTTGATGCCCTTTTGTACTCATATTCGAAATTTGATATACGAACTTGTCACTTCAAAATGAGCATAGACAATTGTAAATGAGAAAAGCTCATTTGTTAATGAGAATTGTTAATTGTAAATGAGAAAGTGTCACATGAAAATGAGCCAACGTTCAGCTATATGTATGTGAGCGGTGCCATGCCCATTTTAAAAAATTAAAAAAAAATTTGTTTTTAACAAAACCATTAGGTAGCTACCAAATTCTAGCATTCTATTTGCATCAGTTAAGGAGATGTGGTATGTTATGCTTTCCTAACTCCCTTAAACACAACTTTTTCTACAAAAGTGGGCGTGGTCGTCTAGTGATTTTTCTAATTTTCCGTGGGTATACTCTTCATGTCAACAAATAGCATACCCTTATCAAGTTTCATAATTTCATCTCACACCGTTCTGAAGCTATTAGGAGTCGAATTTGAAAATTGTTTAACTCATCAGGGGGCAGCGTCACGCCCACTTTACAAAAATTGTGTAAAAATCCTATAAAGAATAAGAAAAATGAGGTAAGCGCCAATTATATAATTTTATCTGCATCAGTCAATGAGATATGGGCACTGCAGTATTTTAAGCTTTTCATCATTTTAGCTTTTTTTATTATTGAATTATCTCATTTTATAACTTTTTCGAAATTTTCGATATCGAAAAAGGGGCATTCGATTTCGAATATTTTAAATAGCAGCCTTGGCCGGAAAGCAATTTATATGCCTAATTTTATTCAAATATCTCAACATTCCGGCCTACCCATCGCCACCTTCCCAGCAAAATTTTTGCTTACCTAGAATCGGAGCTGTAATCCAACGAATATTGTGGAACTCATTACCAACCATATGAAACCACCGATTATGTTAACCCAGGCATGTCATTAAGCGAAAGCGCTTCCTCTTTGCCTTACTGAGAAGGATTTTTGGAATGCATATTTAGAATCTCTTTTTTTATATTACTCGCTTCTCTTATGCATTACTCAGAATCTATTCTGTAATGCAATGCTGCCATTGTAACTGGTAATGGAAATAATCATCGGGAAGTATTTCTTGATCCCAGTAGGCCACCGAAGGTGGAAATCATGAATACTTTCAGCCTTACTCTTCACCAGCGGAGCATAACAACTTCCATGACTTTTCCCCATGACTAACGCACGGCGATGGCCGCCTTCGCATGAATGACTTTTTATAGTACAAAAAGGAATGAAGAGTGATCGTTCGGAAATAATCGTGCGTACATGCTAATATAGCTGCCTTTTTCATTTAGTTGTTATGATACATACGTTAGGTGGAAGGAAGGTAAGATAGTGAGTATACGAACCAGCTCAGTATATAACTCCTTCATACCTGAAAATAGCAGCAGACCTCACTTCACAGCTGCCAGTTTCATGTACTCGTCAGTAGCTCTGACCACACGCGTAATTTTTTTTTTATAACATTAGCGCTTACGACCCTTTTTATCACTGAAATCAGGTTTAAAAAAATCATTTTTCTCAATCATATTTGTTACTGCTTTTGTATCCGACATCTTCCTAAAGATCCTGAATTCGTAGCTGCTCACAGCCTTACTTTGTCATCTGATAACTTCGGCTTCTCCTACTTTAAGCTGCTATAGTAAGGTGGAAAATGAGATACTCAAAAATGTCATGACCAGCTAACACATTTTAGCAGCACCTGCGATGAACCTAACAAAATCATGCATGCTGGAATGAATAACACAAGTAGGACCTAACGAAAATTCCTGGTGGGATTACATAGGAACGCGTTTTGTAATCGATGTTAGGAGAAGCGCTTGCCAAAAATTTTGTTGGGTTGTACCCTTAGGACTGCGATAAGTTCTCAACTTGAGGTATGTGATTCACATATACGTAGATACATATATACATACATACATCTCCCCGAAACGCTGCAAGCTCCAGCGGGTAGTATACAACCATTATAATAATCGAAGTTGGATGGCAATTATAAACTGGGTAAATTTGTTCTGATAGGCAAGTAATAAAGCTTCTTAGCAAATTACGTTTTGCTATTTTGCAAAGTTTACCCACTCCGCTTTTTACCCATTTTTTTTTATTTTCGTCGAACTTTTAATGCGAAATACTACGATTACGTGTAATATAAATTTGCGGCACCACTGAAAATACGTCGCCGCATTAGCTGCTCTGCATGCTTAATGTTGATGGATTTTTTAGCTTATTTGTTTCTTTCCTTGTACTTTGCTTTTATTTTTTTTTTTTAGTTTTACGACACCAAGACATGAGACTCATATGTTTTGTTTTTGTTGTTGTTTGTCTTAAACTCTACTTTAAAGCAAAATAGCCTAACTTAAAATGTGTTTTTTTTTAACGGCGCATGCGCCTCTGACTTTTTTGTTTCACCACTTTTAGCACATGCAATTTACCGCAGCAACGCCCGAACGCTCCAGCAACAACTGAGCAAGCCATTCAGTGCATATACATACATACATACACACATGTATGTTTATAGTTCTGTTGTCTCCTTTATGAGTGGTGGCTGAGTACATTGCCACCAATCAGTTGCTGTTGATATCAGCAACATCAGCGTGGCGCATGAGTGGCGCTTTAAGTTGAACTTTGCTTGGCGCTCCCATGCGAACTGTTGGAGGCAAATGTGCGTGCAGATGCAATCAACAACAACACTGCCACTACTACTCAAGTGTAATAAAATACAGTACTTGGGCATAGACTTATGGACATTTATTTTATTTTATTTTATTTTATTTTATTTTATTTTTTTTTACTTTATTTTATTTTATTTTATTTTATTTTATTTTTTTATTTTTTTTTATTTTATTTTATTTTATTTTATTTTATTTTATTTTATTTTATTTTATTTTATTTTATTTTATTTTATTTTATTTTATTTTATTTTCTTTTATTTTATTTTATTTTATTTTATTTTATTTTATTTTATTTTATTTTATTTTATTTTATTTTATTTATTTTCTTTTATTTTATTTTATTTTATTTTATTTTATTTTATTTTTTTTTACTTTATTTTATTTTATTTTATTTTATTTTATTTTATTTTATTTTATTTTATTTTATTTTATTTTCTTTTATTTTATTTTATTTTATTTTATTTTATTTTATTTTATTTTATTTTATTTTATTTTAAAACTGACAATTAAATTCATTACGAATTATTGTTTATTTGGTCTCGAGCTTGCAAAAACTTACAAATATGTAAACAAAATAGACCGCAAAAATCCAACAACAAAATTATTTTATTTTATTTTATTTTATTTTATTTTCTTTTATTTTATTTTATTTTATTTTATTTTATTTTATTTTATTTTATTTATTTTATTTTATTTGATTTGATTTGATTTGATTTGATTTTATTTTATTTTATTTTATTTTATTTTATTTTATTTTATTTTATTTTACTTTATTTTATTTTTATTTCTTTTGTATTTTCGGCCTAGAGCTCAATAATAAATATAATAATTTATTTTATTTTATTTTATTTTATTTTATTTTACTTTATTTTATTTTATTTTATTTTATTTTATTTTATTTTATTTTATTTGATTTTATTTTATTTTATTTTATTTTATTTTAATTTATTTTATTTCATTTTATTTTATTTTATTTGATTTGATTTTATTTGATTTTATTTTATTTTATTTTATTTTATTTTATTTTATTTTATTTTATTTTATTTTATTTTATTTTATTTTACTTTATTTTATTTTATTTTATTTTATTTTATTTTATTTTATTTTATTTTATTTTATTTTAAATTAATTTATGGTATTTTATTTTATTTTATTTTATTTTATTTTATTTTATTTTATTTTATTTTATTTTATTTTATTTTATTTCATTTTATTCTTAAACTTTCCCAACTCAAGGCCTAACTACTGTATTGCGTATAAATAATCTGTGCGCTACAAGCATATTTAAACTTGGCAAAGGAACCACGAATAAAGTAAACAATAAAACCAAGTTAAAGGCCAGGGCAAGAATATATAAAAAAAGTTATTTAAAAAAAATATGATCAGTGCTTAAGGAAAAAGTGCCAAAGTCAGCTACTTTACGCAGATAGTGTTAGTTTTTCTCACCACGCGGCTACAATACTGCTGCCAACTATTCTTGTGCTTTGCGCTTTGTATGTCGTCTTAGAAAGATTGTAGATAACTGACATGCTCTTGCTGATAATCTATTGTAAGTAGAGATACGGCATTATTGTTTGGTTTTTTTTTTTATATTTCATTTCAGCTCCCTAATAGGCCGTCTGATAAAAATAACTATAATCAGGCGTGAAAATCAAGTAGACGCAAAAGCTTAGTAGAAAGACAAATATGGCAGCTCTTGCGAAGTTGTGGAGCAGAGATGGTGAACTGAGGAGATTGAGAGGCGCTACGACGATTGTGATGATTAAATATGAACAGACACTTCCTCAATTTTAGCGTGCTTTTATAGCACCATAACAGCAATCGGTTGCTTCTTAAGGTTGTTACTTAAATTTTATACATACAAATATAATTTATGGCTTTTTTGTTCTCAGTAGATTTAATTAGAGTTTGAAGTACAACTTGTTATTACGCAGCATTAATTAAAAATTAAGGCTTTTGATGGCAAATACTTAAAGTTCTAAGAAGAATGATGTATTGAAATAAAATTTTCTATCTCTTAGAGACCTATTACCGCTCTAAAAGCTTGAGCTCAACAACCTCTAGAAATTCATCGTCGAAAGGGGCATTTTTTATAGCAGACTTAGCAGGTAAAATCAACAGTAGTTTGAAATTTTTTTTTTTAAAACCTATCGTTTTTCTAGGTTAAGACCTTTGCTGATTTCTAATCAAATCGTTGCAGATTTCAAGTTATGGAGAACTTCATCGGTATCTGTACTAATAAAATAGCGAAAATAAGGTCACTTCAAAAATTCAATGGAGATTCACTTTAGCTAAAACATATCAACAAAGAAAAGTCACTCGCACTAACTCACGAATTCACACTTTTCCCTACATATGTATTTATTCAATAAATAAAAACTGAAACTCACCACAAGCGTGAAGTAAATTAAAAATATTGAAATACCCTTAAGCTTCCTCGAAATTATTAAGATTCCTCATTTATGAAACAATTCGATTTGTTTAGCGTATCTGCGTATCTTAACTATGTAATTACACAGTTCGCGTTTGACCTTGACATAGAAATACAACTTTTTTAATTTTCAGCTACAAGCGAACGCTGAACGGAAATAAAACAAACAAACAAGAAGCACATAACGCTGAAGAAGCCTACATAATACTATAACGCATTACTTTAATGATAGACTCTACAATGCACAATGCATGCGCAGTCTTTATACGTGAGCATTTAACTTAAAAAAGCTTTGTGCGTGTGATGTATGCGCAAGCGTGCAAATAAATACAAACTAGTCAGACATGGGTGGTGAATATGCAAAACTAAAAAGCAAAGTTAGCTGGTTACCATTTATTTGGCGCTTTTCAACGACCTTTCAGTCCTAGTTTTTGAAGCTTATAAATGGATATTTAATGATTGTGCAATAATTGGTTTCCCATACAATAAAAAAAAGCTAAAAGTTCAAAGTCCATTGAAACGCTTTGGGGAGTTTAAATAAAATAAAATAAAATAAAATAATTTTGTTGTTGGATTTTTCCCAAAAACTGACAATATTAATTCGCTTAGAATTATTATTAACTGGTCTCGAGCTTGCTCATAGCTTACAAATAAAATAAAATAAAATAAAATAAAATAAAATAAAATAAAATAAAATAAAATAAAATAAAATAAAATAAAATAAAATAAAATAAAGTAAAATAAAATAAAATAAAATAAAATAAAATAAAATAAAATAAAATAAAATAAAATAAAATAAAATAAAATAAAATAAAATAAAATAAAATAAAATAAAATAAAATAAAATAAAATAAAATAAAATAAAATAAAATAAAATAAAATAAAATAAAATAAAATAAAATAAAATAAAATAAAATAAAATAAAATAAAATAAAATAAAATAAAATAAAATAAAATAAAATAAAATGAAATGAAATAAAATAAAATAAAATAAAATAAAAAAGTTTCAAATTGATCTGAAAGTAAGAGCTTGAAAACACTCTCCCGGAAACCTTTCAAGAACAATGCTGGCTGCCTGTTTTTGTTGTCACAAATATCCCGCCTTCACCAACAGTTACTATGAGGCCCTTTGAATTGCTTGCGTTTTGTAAGCTTTAAAATTAATTAAATCCGTGTATTTCTCACTCAAATAATTTTTTTAAATCAGCCTTCCCATTTTTACATATTTTTTATTGCAGTTGTTGGCTGTCAGATATAAGTAATATGTACTAATTCGTCATAATAATTAAATTTAAAAATGATGAGCAATCATGTAAGGTAATTAACAGATCAGCAAAAAACGTATAAGCACGTCATGCATATAAGTTAACATTAAAAAAAATATATATGTATGTACATATGTCTATAATATATTGCCATCAATAAAATCGAAGGTTTTGCGTGGACGAAGTTCCAAAAGAGTTATTGTAACCTACAAACCGAAGCATAATGAATGATGAGCAAGATAGAGTGGCTTTTAATCTGTTTAATGTTGGTAGATTGTGGGATGTTCGTAAAAACCAGGGCTAAAATGGCTCCAACAACAAGTTCATCGAAGGACGACTAAAGACGACTTAACTCACAAGAAACTAAACACATTTTCTGAAAAGTCAGCAGAAGTCGGACCATTTTTCTTATTTACAATATATCGCAGCTGAGGGGTTTTTTGCTTTTTAAAATGTTTTCATAGTTAAAAAGCAGCGAAAACCACAGCTTCCTTATTCAATAAATAATAAATTCAAATACTTAATTTTTTCTTCTTCTTAAAATATTATTTATTATATTTAATAAATAACTGATGACGCCACAGCTATAAAAATAGAATTGCATATGTTTTTACTAAGTTTACATGGCGTTTACATAAGCTCACAAATTGAATTGAGTTTATGTGCTGCTACTTGCATATTTTCATATTACTTACTACTTATATGTAAATAATAATGTTTTTAAAACTGATGAACAGTCGGTACGAAAATTAACATGGCTTTAGAAAACGATAAATTTTAATAGCTGCAAAGATGGACGATGCTGAGTATGATTGTTCACATTTTATGAGTTAATAAACGATTAGAAAAATTAAAGTTTTAATGGATATTGCCAATTATTTAAAGAGAAAACATATTAAAATTAAATTCAAATAAAAAGAGACTGGTTTAATGAGCAACCTTCTAAATACATATAAATGTCGGAAGTAGCGTGTGAATCTACATTTTTTTTAAGAACCAATAAATGAATGAATGAAGAATAAACTTCAGTTTTTATTTGACAGCGTGGTGTTAAAATAAAAGGCCGGATACCCTACTAAAAGCATGATTTTATTTTATCTTATTTTATTTTATTTGATTTTATTTTATTTTACTATTTATATTTTGAATGTTCATTATTTTATTTTGTAAAAAAAAACACAAATTTCATTTGCTTACATTTCTCCCAACATAACACATTTACGGGTCGATTCTATAGTGGTAACAACATTCGATTTACCCGGCAAACAAATATCTTGGAAACTTTTACACCCGTTTGGTATTCTGCCGGCTCAAGTTGCAGTTCCACCGAAAGAGGTGGTAACGCCAAGTAACCGCGACAAGTTGCACGTGTTTTGTAAATATTTTTTTGGACAGAAAATAGCACAAATTTTATACACATACTAGTTCAGAAGAATTAATAAACAATATAAGCACTTTTTTACGTGATGTTTCGTGCGCGTTTGCCTTTTATTCTCTTTTGCGCATTGTTTGTTTTTGACATCGTTACCATGCGCGCTAGAATCGCTGGTACATGCATCGGTTACGATTTTTGGTTAGATAATCTTCTGGGTACAAAGTTTCCGGTTACGCTCAGAATCGACACGTTAATGGCTAAATGCTGCTCATATGAACATTTATTGAAAGATCAAAGAAACTTAAATTATTATGTTTGTGCGAATCTGCCTTATGTTAAATTGATTTATGAGCAAAAAGATATTTTTTTTTTAATTTATAGTTTTTTCATAATACAACGGAAATTAAAAGTAAACAAACTATTGTTGTGTACACCTGCTATGCAAATAAAATAATTGAGTGGAATTTGTGTACGGAAGGTCAGAGAGCAAACAAATTGATGAAATGATGGAATGAAAAAGAAATAAAACAAGTAAGGAAAGGGCTGTCTTCGGCTGTGCCGAAGTCTTTATACCTTTCATGAATATGCACAACTTTTCTCAGTGTCCGCTCCTTACTTACAATTACTCACAAACTCTCCAAAACTGTTAATTTAAAAATACATAGCCAAACCACATATATCGGAGCAATCGGTAATATGGGAGCTATATGTTATGTAAGTCCGATCTGTATGATTTTCACTACACACATCACTCATATAATAAGTACCAAACCTGCAAAATTCTACGTTTCTAGCTTTCTATTTGAAAAATTTATAGCCCGAAACCCATTTATCGAAACTATCGATTATATGGGAGCTATATGTTATGTTGGTCCGATCCAGGTGATTTTCACTACACACATTACTTATATAGTATGTACTAAACCTGCGAAATTTCGCTCTAATAGCTTTTTAATTGCAAGAGTTAGAGGCCAAAACCCATTTATCGAAACTATCGATTATATGGGAGCTATATGTTATGTTGGTCCGATCCAGGTGATTTTCACTACACACATTACTTATATAGTATGTACTAAACCTGCGGAATTTCGCTCTAATAGCTTTTTAATTGCAAGAGTTAGAGGCCAAAACCCGTTTATCGGAACAATCGATTGTATGGGAGCTATGCGTTGTATCGGTCCGATCTTGCTGGTTCCGACAAATGATTAATCCTATGCAAAATGGCGCCTGCTTGCAAAATTTCATCGAGATATCTCTAAAATTGAGGGACTAGTTTGCGTTCAAACAGACGGACGGACAGACGGACAGACGGACAGACGGACAGACGGACGGACGGACGGACGGACGGACAGACGGACATGGCTAAACCAACTCAGCTCGTCGCCCTGATCATTTCGGTATACTTAATGGTGGGTCTATCTCTTCTTCTTCTCATACTTACAAACATCGGACCAAAGTTATAATACCATTTCATGCTCATGAAAGGTATAAAAATATTAATTGTTAGGTTATGTACGTTTTTTATTTTATTTATATTATTTTGTTTGCCTTCATAGTTGCGCATTTAATTTTAGTACTAAGAAAATATAATATTTATGTTAGTGAAATCAAAAATTTAAAACTCGAACTTAAAAAATTTGTCATTACTTAATGCAATTTTAGTAAAAAGGAAAATAATTTACGAGTACATAGCGATTTTTTTTGTACAATGTAAATATTTACATATTTGTAGTTGAAATTATTTGCGAAGTTATCTCTTGGCTAGGTAAGCATTGAAATGTGCAAACAAAGCTTATAAAAATAAACTATAAAGTATGTATATTTGTAGATAAATTGTCATATATATATTTTTTTTTGGTTTCATCAGAGCTTATGGTCAACGACGAAGGTGAATAGAAATTGGTAAATATTTAATAGTCAAATCAAATTTAGTCAGAATTAAATTTAAAATTCAAATAAAAAATGGTATGACTGGATCTCATCTACCAACTCATCATCAGCTCCCTACTTTAAAAAAACTTGCTTTTAAATATTTTTAATTGTTTGCTGTAAAAACGCTTTAAGAATACTTGCGGAAACTTAAATGCCATCAACGCCAAATATTTTCCTTTATACACCAACAACAATTAACAAATTCCACTTTAAAATTCTCTGCGCCACTAATATCTCTATTAATGACGCCGTCAAGCACAGTTTAACCGTTGCAGACTTCACACCTAATTTACCACAAAAAATTTCTCTTCCAGTTGATGCTTGGCTACACAATCTTATGAAGTTGTGGCACTCATTTTGCACTTGCTATAATCGTAATTCTCATTAAATAAATATTTCATGATTGTGAAGTGTTGCTTGGTGGGCTTCGCGTACGATTCAATTGTGCGTGTTAAATTGAAGAAATGGAGTTTTGCAAAGAAAACATAAGAAAAACGATATAAACTAAGAGCACATAAGTACTTGAAAGGGGCGACATAATACTTAAGAAGATGCATATCGAAGATTTTGAATTTCTTACTTTCAGAGTGGATAGAAGATGAAAGATCTAAAAACTCTAATACCGGGGCGTATCACATTCATGCCCACATTCGTTACACTCTTTACATAATCGGCATTCAATAGCACCTTTCGTTTGATACCCATATTATACTAACACTAGGGGGCGTCCATATATTGGTCGAAATCTCCGAAACTGGTAGAGATATTAAAATAAAGGAATATCTGATATTTTAAGTTGGACGTGTAGTAGTACAACGGCAAGAGTTCCATTGAATTTTATTCAGCAGTGTTTAAGTGATGCGCGAACAAACATACAAAAATTCTAAAAACGGTTGATTTGGATGCTATTGGCTTAGTAATGATCTCTCCTATCTATTTTTCATAAAAATGCACCTGTTAAAATACTTTTATATATAAAGTTAAAGTTTTGTTTAAACAATTTAGACCGCTCCTTAAATGATTTAATAGCCTAAGTTGTATTAGCGTGCGTTACGGTAGCGTAGACTTACCCAAAATTTGGTATACACATTTTCAATAAACTCCAGTTACACTTACCTAAAAAAAGAAAGAAATAGTTTTGTTTAATACGAAATATTGGTAAAATATGTATCATATAACTGTAAAAGATTTATTTTTATATTTGTATGTCCACTACTAACTCAGAAATGGCTGAAATTATTTGACTGAATTTCTACTAAGGTGTTGCCACTCAAGATGTTTTTATAAGGTTGCCACCTATTTGCATTTCTTAATGGACTGACATTTCTAAGTAGGCTTACCAATTTGGATTGCCACCTAATACTATTAATCTTTCTTTAAATGATGCTTTAACGCCTAGACCTTTTTCTTCGTTCAGCCATGTGCTAAATATCCAGCTTCCCATTTCAGATCTTTTTTCAATGTTGCCACTTATTTAAAAAGTTCAAAACCTGCATTACTTAGGTGATACTGGTTTAAAGCAAAATTTACTTTACGTTGAATTTCCACAAAAAAAATATTGTGGTGGGGTTGCTAGCTAGCGTTGCCACCTAATATTAATAACTATATTTTTTCATATCCGCAACTTTTCAATATTATCTTAAAAAATGCCTCTTTTTGGAGGATACTGAAGTATGAAAAACAAATGACAATAATAAGTAACCCCACCTCGAAGCTCATCATACGGGTAAAAATTAGAGTATGAAAAAATATACATAATATTATTAGGTGGCAACTCCAGTAAGTATCCCTTTCACATATGTACATTTCAAGCTTTCCTAAGGATATTTTATGATAAGGTTAACGTTTAGGTTTAGGCTTAATTTATTACTTTAATTATTGCGGTTACTGTTACGTTTACGGTGATGGCTAGGGTTACAGTTACGGCTACTGTTATGTATAATATTATTCGCAATAAAAATACTAGGCTTTGTCTTACTCCAATGTTTATTTGTACGCTTGGATTCAAATATATCCTTACTTTTATGGCTATAGATATCTGTACGGAATTTGATTGTTACGTTACATTAAAGTTTAAGCGAATGATTATGATTATTTGGGCTATTGTTTCTCTCCTCACTATAACCATAACTTTTTAAATGCTTCTGTGTTTCATAAAAGTTACGTAAAAGCTCTTACTTTGGTGTTTAGGGTTTTAGAATGATTCTCAATATATGATGTCCTTTGATGTCTAATTTTAATTCACAATTTATCTCTTTCAAAGAGTACAATTAAGTTTTCGTATAAACAACTATAATGAAAAACATAAGTTGCCCCACAAAAGATCTGCAATCAAAGCTTAAATGCTCTCTAAACATAAGATTTAAATCACAACTCAGCGGCTTAGCTTCAAAGATTTAACAGTCAGTCAGTTATTCAACGCACTTCAATGACTTACAATGCCACTGTCACTACCAATGTCGTTTGCGTGCTTGATGCTTACAACACACACACGCACACAAAAATAGTTATTTCAAAAAATATAAAAAATATTAAAAAATAAAAAAAGAAGAAGAAATTTAAAGACCGCACTCACAGTCAAAGTAACAATGTCAGTAACAAGTGCAACGAAAATAGTAAAATCAACAAAAAGGAATGAGCACAAACCACAAACGACACTTGTCGTCGTCATTGAGCTTACGTACATACATATGTATGTATATACCAAGTAACAATTGAGTGGTTACAACGAAGAGAAATGCGTACTCATGAGTGAACATGCCCTACTGGAAATGGAGCAACTTTATGGGCCATTTATAGGATGACTTTAACTAATTGGTGATGTTAGAAATAAACATTTTAGCTATCGTGGGTTAGAAGACTGGCAGCCACAGGCACAGCTGCGTTTTCGGTTACGGTTACGGTTCGCGCTTGAGACTCAACTTATTGGCCCTCAGACTTTTTTTACTACTTTAGTTAACTCGCTTATCAAGTTTATTTATGTTGCTGTAAATCAATTCAAAACTAATTTTTACAGTTATTTAAGAAGAAACGTTTATGGTTACGATTATGGTAACACATACGGTTTGGATTAAATCTAACGTTGATTTCTAGACTTACACTCTAGAGCGTATACATATGTAGGTTTGCTTTTAATTTTAATTTTATATTCACGATTTCTTTTATATTTACGTTTACCGTTACGGTTACTGCCGCGATTGCGGCTATGGCTACGGTTAAGTTAATGTTTAACTTAAGGTTTAGATTTAAGTTTACGTTAACGTTAAAGTTTACGATTATAATATCGGATTTGGTTAAGTTAAGTTCAGGATGACATGCGATACCTTAACGTTACGTTACGGCTAAGATTTGAATGTCAACTTTTTTCCCACCATGGCACATGTGAATGTTGCAATCATGATGACATGACAATGCCAGCGGAATGGAAATTAAAGAAAAGATGCAGCAATGCAAGGCAAAATTGGCTAAGTGAGGGTGGTTTAAGTGAAATGAATGGAAGGCAGTAGAAGCATAAGTAGGCGGGTCAGTGGGTAATGCACAATAATCAAGTGCTGCACTGTGCTCAATTTACTCAGCTTGGCTTGTCATGGATTGGATGCAATATGGCTGTTGGCAGATAAAAACTCTTGTTATGTGATATTTCGCCCAAAGATAAAATTACAAGCACCTAGCGGCTGTTTATGAGGCTGTTGATGGTGAACATGGCATAGAGTTGTGTGCGAGTAAAAGTAGTGGTAGTTGTGGGGCAAGGAGATGCAACGCATTAATTTGAAAAAGCTCGTGAGATATTTAATAGTAGTAAGGTGTTTTTAAAATAGGGTTGGAATATGAAGGTAGGCAGCTTTTATTTTGGTTTGAGACGGATTTAGTACTGGATTTTATGAGGGATTGACTTCCTTACGGCTCGTCAGCCCAGATTGAATACAAATGCTATAAACATTGAATTGTACGAGATTAGAACAGCGATATGATTTTTGAGATCATCAAAAGGTTTAGTGGCAAGTTAAGATCAGTCTAAGTTGCACAAATTAAAAAAGAAAAAAATAATGAATACAAATTTTAATAAATACAAGAAGAGGAAAACCAAGAAGAAAACAAATACAAAAGCAGTACAATCAAAACAGTAACAATGAAATCTAGATACCTTAAGCACAATAAATATACAAATATGTAAAACAACAACAAATAAAGCAGAAAAAATTGTAACTAAAATTAAAGCAGCAGTTACACTACTTAATACTGAAAACAACAACAACATAACAGACAACTTTAAAAACAAGTCTACATAAAAAAAAAAACTATTTCAAAGAAAGATCAATGACAACTACAACAATTAAAGCAAAAACTACAACCAAACCAACCGCTACAAATTAAAAAAAAAAAAAACACAAAAAATTAAAACTTAAAACAAAACAACGAAAACTAACAACTGCAATATAATAACTAATTGTAAAATTAACAAAACAAAAAAAAAAATAGAAATGAGGAAACTGCAACAATGAAAAGAAAAAAAATAAAATAACAATAAGTTAAACAACAGCAAATATTACATTAAAGGCAACAACATAAAAATAAAAATAACAACCAATAAAGCCAACATAAACAGCTTCAAAATCAACAATTACCAAAACAGAAACTATTATAAAAACAACAACAAAAATACAAGAAAAATATGAAAACTACAGCAAGAACCAAAAACGAGAAGAAAATTTAGAGTAAAATACAAAAGACCTACGTTCTAATACCAACTTCATTTTAAACATGCAATAAAAAGATAGAAATTAAAAAAAAAAAAACTACAACAACAACACACTATAACGCCACAACAAAAACCAATAATTTAGTCAATGAAAAATCAAATCTTGTTTTTTAATACTTTCTACTTCGTGATATTATTTTCTTTGTATAATTGTATGTACTTTAATACCAATTGCAATAACAAATTTGTTGTAATAAGCGCGTTGCGAGTTCTACGCAACACCACCAGCCGCAACAGCATCGTTGTTCTACTTTAGAACACGTTGTGGTGGAACAAGTGCTCGTAAAATACATACAACAAATACCGTTAGAATGTGCTCAAGGCAGACTATTACACATAAGAAGTGCAAGCAAACGCCTGGGAAACACAAACAGTAGAAAAGCTTCTATGCAGAAGAGTTTGAAGACAAATATTTACCTAGTATTTGCGATTTTGCATGCATAAAATACTTTTTTTTTTTTTTTAAGAAATTCAGTGTGATGCGTATGAGTGTTAAAAGTGTGTTTGTGTTGTTTTCTTTGTGAGAGATTTTGTTGAAATTTTAGTTGTATAGAGAAAATAATGAAAAATAGATTTAAAAAGTTGTTTAGAGGTAAAAGTCCACTAAAATAGAATCTCATCACATAAAGTCAACTGCCATTGAAAAGGATTTCAGAAGGACAGAAAAAACTTTTTGGTCATGAAGGTGAAGATCATGACAGCGTCTATCAAGATGGTGGCTGTGATTACGATGATAAAAATAATGATTATCATAATGATATTATTGAGGCGAGTATTATGTTGACAGATCCCAAAAAACATTTGACAGATCATAGGAATATTATGATAGACCATAAGGAAGTGTTGATAAATCATACGCAAATTAAAAAAAAAAAATTTAAAGGAAATTTTATTAGAACATAGGAAAGTTTTGACAGAAAAATTTTAACAGATGAAAAACAAATGTTGGACAATGTAAAGTAAAAAAAATTTTGAGATAAAAGTAAAGTTTTGAAAGATCATAGGAACATTTTGGTAGGCCCTAAAAGTAAATTAAAGTTTTGACAGATCTCAAAAAAAAAAAATAAAAAATTTTAAAAACTTACAGAGATCAATGTAAAAAAAATAAATTTTTGACAAATAGTAGAAACATCTCGATGGACCATAAGAAAGTTTTAATAGATTATACCGAAATTAAAAAATGTAAAAGAAAATTTTATCGGAACATAGGAAATTTTTGACAGATCATGGAAAAATTTTAACAGATAAAAAAAAATGTTGGACAATGTAAAATAAAAAAAATTTAGAGATGAAAGTAAAGTTTTGAAAGATCATACGAATATTTTGATAGGCCATAAAAGTAAAGTTTTAACAGATCCCAAAAAAAATTTAAAAAACTTACAGAGATCGAAGTAAAAAAAAAAAATTTGACAGATAATAGAAACATCTCGATGCACTATAAGAAAGTTTTAATATATCATTTCTTAAACAAAGTAAAATAAGAAAATGTTCAAAGATCAAAATAAAGTTTTGGCAGATTGTAGGGAAATTTTACAGAAGCTTGGAAATATGATAGAGGCTGACATGATTACTAAGAGCAAATTTTTACAAATTACGACCTGATTGAGTGAAATTGGATAAGTGATAACCGATGATGATGAACATGAGACTGACATTATTGATGATGACCAAGAAGTACTAAGATGTGAGCATAAAGCATTGAAGCCCAGCATTTTCTCTGGCCCTCTCACGTTATGTGAATGAGAAAAGCGCTCCAGGTCGCTAATCAATTTTTGCTGCAGCAGGAAAAGATTATCGTATTTAATTGAAAAGATTAGATGGAGGATGACTTGGCCTCGTTTGGAGTCAGTTGCTTACAAAAAGATATGACGAATGTACTTTGATACGTGGCGCCAATGAATGATGATGATGAAAATATTAAAAACACAAAGTGCTCCGCATTTGTCTAAACGAGGTTCCGCAAAACTTTGCTTTTTGTTTTAAGTGCTAATAATGATAATGGGTTAACAAAAACTTTACCTTGATTATTACAGTAAGCATCAGGAAATGAAACAATAATAAACTAGGAACTGTCACAATTAAAATAAAACAACAGCTGCAGAGGTAAAAATCTTCATAGAACTTTGGCAAACAATAACAGAACCATTTGGCTATCAACACATATACTAATATATTGATATGATTGTATGTACATATGTATGCAAATGACTAGAAGTTAATAACTTAGCTAGCACAGCTGATATAACTTTGAAACCTTCTTACAGAAATCTTCTTACTACGCAATAAGCGCAAACTATAACAAAACGCCGGTAAGTTGTTGTAGCTAACTTTTATGAATTATTTATGCAAAGCTTGTATGTGTTTGTACATGTATTTGGATATGTGTGTGTGTGAGTGTGTCTACAACGCTTCTTTGCGCCCACATCAAATTGTGAATAATACGGAAGTGGCCATGTAACTTTGGCCAACAACAAGGGCTTTGAGTACTTATGTATGTAATAACTAACAGACACAACAAAAAAAACAACACACAAAATCAACAACAAAAGAAAGTATAACAATGCTTTGTATGTATGTATGTGTATTTGTAGCAACAATAGCATTTCCAGCTACCGTCAAACAATTTTTATTCTAATTGCAATATCACGATGTTGCCACAATTCTTTTGTTGGATTATACTTCCTTCTGTGAAAGTAAACAAACAGCGGTGTAGTTAGATGAAGCTTAAAGGGAGGGAGGGGGTGACGGAGAGCCCTGCCACAACTTGTTTGGGTTTTTTAGAGACTTTTCAAAGTTATAAATGCTTACTACGCTTGCTTTACTTCAAATAAGTCTTGATAAATTGAAAGTTGATTCATTAATAATATTATGTGCTAACGGTGGCCATCCGTTTTATTTATCTGAATATGATTTATGACTTAATTTTCTAATTTTATAAGGAAGTATATATGTAAGTTTTTATTTTGAATAATCTTTTATAAATAATGCTTAAATATTTCTATATGCAATTAATATTTTTTCAGTAACACATACGTATGGTCACCGTAAATTTGCAGAATGTCACTAATACGTGTCCAATAGTCGCTTTATAATTCGATTTCGATAATTTGTGAATATTACTTAAATTTTTCTTCCTAACATTTAAAAATTTTCTTTAATTTTTACTAATGGTCACCGTAAGTAAATACATTTGTAAAATATATTTTAAGAAAAAATTTAGTTAATGCTTTAAAGAAATGGCTGCTAAAAACATTTTTCAGCTAACTTAAGAGTTTTCAAAATTTATTAAACGTTTAATTTTTTTTTTTTGAACATACGGTAACCTTAGAATCCACATATGCACTTCTAAGCAGAAGACGTTTTTTCCTTAATTTTTTTTTAGATTTAGAAAATTTAAAACATTTCATATTAATTTAATTCTACACTAATATTTTGTGTTAACGATGACCATCCGTTCTATTCAGTTAAATATAATTTATGACTTAAATTTAAAATAATATATGTGTGTATATGTATATATGTATAAGTTAGCATTTTGGACAATCTGCAAACATTGCATACAATTTGTTTTGATAATTAAATTTCTTGTTTATTTCGTACAGAGGGTCACCGCAAAGAGATGAATTTAAATAAATATATTAGAAAAAGCTTTGAGGCAAAACGAAATTTTCTACAGCGGATAATTAACTAACATAAAATAAAAATTTATTATGGGTAAAATCTTTACATACATACATACATATGTACATACATACAATGTAGTTTTAAAACTTTTAAATAATATTTTTTTTTAAGAAAAGTTCTGAGAAAGTTTTTGTGTTTTAAAGTATAGAACATCTTAAAATTTCGCGTTGATCATTAATAAAAATTGTTTAAAACATTGTAGATTAAATTTCTGTGGTTATGGTGACCATCTGTTTTGTTTGAGGGATTATGATTTATTACTTCAAAGAAAGATTTTATTGATTTGTACTATTTTAATGCTTTGTAAATACATATGATTTACACATTTGTATAGTAGTTATATATCGTTTCAAATTTTAATTTAAATGCTGACGGATGGTCACCGTATATAAAAAAATTAAATGAACAAATCAATAAAATATGAAAATGCTCTCAAAAAAGCTTGCCTAATAGATTTTCCAATGACATAAAAAAGAAAATTATTGGAAAAATCATTTATATAAAATCATTACAATACTAGAGTTTCTCTCAACAAACCCCCTCCCACCGCCACCATAACCCTACTTGTATACATATGTACATATGTACATCAAAATGTATCAATGAAACATACTTCTATTGAAGACTAGAAAAAATATGATTTTTCCCGCATTTTCCTCTTTCATTTGCTCGCTTTTTATTTGCTCTTCTTCTTATCGTATGAATAGCAGTAAAAGTGGCAGCATAAAGCAGCTGCGAAGATCTTTCCAACCATTGTTTGTATGTGCATAATGATAATCTCGTATGAACTATTATTTGACTTTGCCACAATGTTGCAGCTTAACAACTTCATGCTGTATGAGCATGTTATGTGCGAATATTGGCATGGCAATGTTTGCAATTGTACTCGTTATTTGATTATGAGTTTGCAACAAAATTCTTGTTGCAGTTGCTTGTTGTTCTAATCACATATATATGGCTTGGTGGTTAAATATTGATTGTGGCATGGAAGGATTAGTGTTATTTGATTTTGTAGTTTATTAAAAAGAAATAAACAGCGAAATATGTAATTTATATTTGATGAAGAAAATTCTTGCACCGCAAAATTTAATTGTATGGAAACGATTCTATAATTAGTAAGAAGCTTGTTTTTATAATTAGTATTTCGATTCTTTATTGTATACTTCATTCTTTTCTACCTTGGAAGAGTCTTTACCTCGTATTAAGAATTTTTTTATAGACATCACTGTACAATGTGGAAACCAGATATTTCACTACTTAAAAAGTTAGCTCTTAGTAATGTATCGGTGGAAGTTTTATTCCATTCTGTACAGTCGTATTCGAGTGATGCCCATGCAAACATACATACATACATATATACGAAAATGTCTAAAAACGGTTGGTTACGCTCTTACTCGATTAAAGGACTGACTAGTCTAATCTAAACATGAATATTATCATTTTACTTTATGTTAATTACGTAGATTTCTTCTTCTGTTTTAGTTGGTTATTGTGCTTTGCTCTTTATTATATTCTTTTACTCTTCCATTCAGGTGAAATCGCTATCTATATTTACATATATCCCTCATACACAATCCTCTCCCTTGCCTTCCTTTTTCCTTTCTCCTTATCTCTAAGTTTTTCTCTATTTTTATCCTTCTTCTCATTTTTCACTTCCTATGACTCTTGGCCTTTTCTCACACTCATCTTTTCTTCTTACGTTGGCATATTTGCTCTTCATATTCTATTTTAAATCTCTCTTTCCGTTCCTTTCACACTTTCTTCGAGGTTTTCCTGTTACTTATATTATTGTTCACAAAAATCTATCTTTTTTTCTTCTTTATTTATTTATTCATCAAATATCTATTTCATCATTACTTTGTTCTCGACCTGTTCTACTTCGTTAAATTTTGTATATTGTTCTATTTGTATTAGTTCCCCCGATTTCCATCTTGCCTATATCTCATCCTCAGTTTTCTCCTATTTACTGGAACTCTTTTTTTTCTATGTTTTTTGAAGTTCTCCCCAATTCGTTCTCTTTATTAACAATCGCAGATATCTTTCATAATTAATACCTTGAAGGAGTATACAACAATTCTAGGAAAACCGAGAGTAATAGTTTGGTCCTAAAATTTAGTACTAGCATTTCTAAATTTGTTGCCATCATTTGTCATCGTCAAAAATAATTCAAGTGATATTTTAATGCGAACATCTAACACTTTTCCGCATTTAAGGTTATCTCTCTCACCTTCTTCACCGCTACATCCAGTTTGGTTCAGGCCACTGGTGTTAATATCATCATCAGCACGCCTTAAGCTAAATATGAATTATTATTAGCACGAGCTTAAATTTAATCTGTTTAAGCGTCTACAAATCCATATTGTATGCCACTCGCTACCGAGATAAAAACCGGAAACGGATACAATTTAAGTTCAACGCTACACATGCTGGATTGTGCTTTTACAATTGTTTGCACTGCTCTTGCTCTTTTTGTTATGTTTATTTACTTTTTGTGCACATTTTTTACTGAGTGTACTTTGTTTGTTCATTTTATTTGTTGTGTGCAATGTAACGAAGAAATCACAAAAAAAATTTGAAAAATATTTTTGTCATACAAATTTACATAAGTGGCGGCATGTGTTAGGAAATGGTTTTTTAAATTTTAATGCTCGTGATACATTTATCTATTCATTTTGAATTTAATCAATCAATTTGTTAGTTATGCATTTATTTACTACTATGTATTGGAATTAATGGAAACTTTTTGGCTTAGAAACATATTTTTTTTACAAACATTTTTCGAAATTTAATAAAAAAAATTTAAAATACTTTTTAGTGAACTTATATATTGACTGATTACTTTTTATATTATAAATATTCATTTAATTTAATTTAATTTAATTTTATTTTATTTTATTTTATTTTATTTTATTTTATTTTATTTTATTTTATTTTATTTTATTTTATTTTATTTTATTTTATTTTATTTTATTTTATTTTATTTTACTTTGTTTTATTTTATTTTATTTTATTTTATTTTATTTCATTTTATTTTATTTCATTTGATTTGATTTTATTTTATTTTATTTTATTTTATTTTATTTTATTTTATTTTATTTTATTTTATTTTATTTTATTTTATTTTATTTTATTTTATTTTATTTTATTTTATTTTATTTTATTTTATTTTATTTTATTTTATTTTATTTTATTTTATTTTATTTTATTTTATTTTATTTTATTTTATTTTATTTTATTTTATTTTATTTCATTTTATTTTATTTTATTTTATTTTATTTTATTTTATTTTATTTTATTTTATTTTATTTTACTTTATTTCATTTTATTTGATTTTATTTTATTTTAATTTATTTTATTTTATTTTATTTTATTTTATTTTATTTTATTTTATTTTATTTTATTTTATTTTATTTTATTTTATTTTATTTTTTTTTGTTTTGTTTTAAAATAAAATTGCTTTTGACCCGGTCTACTGTACGCAAAGAGCGGGTGAATGCAATTTATTTCGCTGGCTGTTTTGAAATAAAACAAAATTTACAACAAACGTAAGCTTCTGTGCTTTATGTGTCGTCGTCAAGTGTGTCATGCTGTGAGGTGTGTCTGCGAGCGCGTTGGTGGACAGCGATGCATGCATGGTACGCAGCGATGCATTAAAGTGGAAATAACGGTAACACAGTGCAGTATGCAGTTCGTTGCTCACAATGTTTTCTTGGTCAACGCTTTGATAAAAGCGAACGCTCTAAAGAAAAGCAAAAATACTGTAGCAAATTTTTTTATTTATTTATTTATTTTGCACTTTTTTGTTGGACTCATTTTAACGCTCATATGAACGTGGTTTTTTGTTTCGTTTAGCTCGCGGCGTGCCTACTACACCGTTTACCAACCTCGCCGAGCCCAGTCAGTGAGTTTTGCTGTTTTTTTAGTGTTTTGTTGGTGTTGTAGTAGCATCTAAGTTACATTGCGGAACGTGCTATATATGACCGTCAAGAATTACCGTTACTGTTGCTTTGTTGCTTCTGCCAGACACTGATACGAGTGCTTCCGTTGCGATGCTGGGCACCAGACTGGGTATCTAAATAGAATTGTTTTTTTTTTTTTTTGTTTTTATTGCACACACATTTTTTAATAATGAAATTATATTTTTCTACATGAAAGTGTGTAATATTTAATGTAGTTGTACAACAACAAGTGTCGCGCAAGTATAATAAACTAAGGTTGTAGCAAATAAATGGATTTTAAATAAAAGCGTAAAGAGTACTTTTTTCGGAAATTTTTGCGTATAACCATTTTTACGTACATATATTCACATACACGACAAGTCTGTTTTGTAATTTTGTTATTTATCTGAAAATTTTTTCTAGAATTTGATTGAAAATTTAAAATTTCGATTCGCCCGAAAAGTATCTTTTTGTTTGAATTCGATTTTAATATTAGCCCATTCACAATTTTCAAAAATTTTCTCTGATATGTTCCTAAGATTCGTCTCGGAAGTCATTTTTGAATCCGCATTTTTGGGACTTCGGCTTTATCTTAAAGTTCATTTGAGAGCAATCCTGTGAACGAGCTTTTTTTTAGCTTTTTTACTTAATTATGATAACAACCATAGGTATCTATTTCCTTTATTAAACTTTTTCTTAATATTTTTCTAGTCAATATTATTCTATTTATTTTAGCACAATCGTTTTTGTACGACTTTCAACTTTTATTGCTATTTTACTTTTCTTTCTGGTCACTCGTAATGTTCCACTTCGCTTTCATTTTATTTCATGTTTTTGCTTTTGGTTTTCCCTTCTGCTTTCCCCTCTCCTTTTCCCTTTTCCATTACATATCCTGTCCTTCCATCCTTTCCTTTGCTCATTTCTTGTTCTGTTCGCCGTTTTTTTAGTTTTCCCTTCCTCTTAACTCTTATTTTATTTTTTGTTGATCCTTTTCCTTTTCTGAAATTTCATTTTTGTTTAAATTTTTTTCTTGTTGTTCCCCTTTATTTTTTTTTTTTCATTCTACCGCTGTTTGCTTGTTCACATGTTTTTTTCCTCTTCTCTTTCTTATTTCTTCTTTACTAACTTGAACTGCGAATGTTTGGTACAACCCTAACGTAAACACATTGCATTGATGTAAATAAATCGAAAAAAAGTGTCAATAATGTGAATAGCCAGCCTCAACTGGTGTAAAAATGCAAACAATATTGTGGCAACAACAAAAACTGTCGAGAATAACGGTATCACTGCTGTTGACTGACCTCGTCTATTTGCAAGTATTTCACGCTGAGTGCGTTTGCTTCTTTGAGATTTTATTTATTTAATGACACTTTAAAGCTTTTGTTTTCAATTTATGTACCTGTTGCATACTTCAAGGCGTTCGAGCTTTAGTTCCGTTGGTAAAATATGTCTGTATACATATCTATAAAAGTAAATGTTCGTAGGGCAATTTAAATTTGATATTTTAGGAAGTGATTTATTTATTCTCAACTAGTTTCGGAGATGAAATTTTTATACTCAAATTCATTAACTTATAATAGTTTTGAGAGGAGTGGGTGGTATTATTACCAAATTTTGGAAAACTATATACTAGAATTGCGTTTAGCGAATAGTCCGTTCTTAAACACGACTGGGTATTTAATATGTCGTTCTTTCTGAAATCAGACTCTATTTCTTGTATTTATCCCATTCTTCTATTTATTATTTCGTTTTCTTTATCTTTTCTTAATATTTCACTCTATAATTTTTCCTTTCTGCCCGAGCAATGTTTATACTTTTTTATTCATTTTTTAAATTCTTAATTTTTTACACGTCTTTCTTCTTCTTATTCTTCTTAATCTGTTTATCCATGCTTTCTGGATGTGTTTGTGTTTTTTCCTTAAATAACAAATGGAATATGCTTCTTCTAAGATCCAGGTATGGTCAAAAATACATTGAAATCCGCTTTTCGAAAGGCATTTTCTGCTTGAAAGAAAGCAAACCGCTTGAGTGTATTTCTAACATGAAAAGTCTTCCGCCGAAATTTCAAAAGCCATCTTTCATTACTAATAAATAAAAAATGACTTAAATAAAGCTTTGACCTCTTCTTTTTCACTTTCATTTTGGCATATTTTTTGTGAAACAATTTTTTTTTTCGCATTGACTGACGTTTTGAGTGAACTCTACTTTCATCACCACTAAAGTTAATTTTTAGCATGGCTTCATCTACATTTTCATTCAAGTTCAGGTTTAGTTGTGATTTATCTACTTAAGCTGTTTCAGAGACATAAACTATAATTATTTCTTTCGTTTGTTTCATTCGTACTGCACTCTCTTATAATTCGCAACCAACTTATATAATATTCAGAACATATAGTTTATGTTTTTTAATCCCAAATCGGTGGTTTGTCCAAAGGAAAATGAGGAGGCCGCTTATGATTCAGAGCCCCCAGTGCCCACCCCCAATTAATAAAGACAAGGTGTAACAGGTACTCCGCTACCTCCGTTCTATATATAGAAAATATAATTTAGATAAAAAAATAATAATAATAGCTTAAGTTACTCAAAGATCGTCCCTATCCAGAATGCCCTCCCCATTCTCCGACCTACGCTCCAAGCAAATAATAAAACATCAAAATAAATTAAAAAAAAAAAACCATAGCAGAAACCTCCAATAAATATTCACAAATTTTGAATAGTAATGGAGGTTAAAAAGTCCAAAAAAAATTCGTTAAATATTAGTGGAACTCGAAACCAAATTTCATCAAGATTTGAGTGATTAGAGAAGTTCCATCAAATTTTAAGAAAACATAAATTTCGCTATTTCTCTACTCAATGTTTTCTGCCGGCATACAAATTATTAATTGATACAAATTTTATTTTAATAATTTAAATTAATAATGTAAGCGATTTGTTAGTTATTGAGAAGGTCTTATGTTATGTCCTTAAAACAGACAAATTTAAAAAAGGTAAAAAAAGTAATTGTGGCCTGCATTCTGATCCTGTTCTTCAGACATATAGCTCCGGAATTTTATAAATTAAAAAAAAAATTTGCTTTTATTTTCTGTCCTTCTGTATATATGTTTGTACGTGCATCATTAAATTACTGCAACCTCGAATAGAGTAATATTTCTACCGATTGATTACTGTAAATCTAGCTTGAAATATAGAAGACTCGCACTAACGCGTGGAGCTAGTGCAGTACAAAACTTTCACTTTTATGAATTCAATTGAGAATTGAGCTTATTTTGCTTCATCATCGTTTGAGCAAATCGGTAACAATAAATGAGTGACATAATTTGTAGAATTCCCCACTATCTGCAATACTTTCCCCACAAACAACAAAAGTAGCACAGCTTAAGGCCGGTCTATTGTAATTAAAACCTATTTTCATTTTTGTTTCATGCATATACGATTACTTAAGCAGGTAAGAGTAGGTACAGTGATTTTAAAGTCACTGTCAGGGCAAATGTGAATTATGTTAAAGCAAAAGTAAAAAAAACGAAAAAAAAAAATGTGTGAACAAACTAAAAAGGGAAAACTAATTGGTGTTAAGGGCAAAAGTATAACAACTGCTGTCCAATGGGTAGTGAAAAGAACTAAAAACTGAAAAGGTTCACTTGAAATGTATGTTAGTATGAGTGAGTGGTTATGATTGACAGCGAAAGTCAAAGAAGTAAATGCACGTTTGACATTTAAAACACTTGAGGGCTCGAACTTAACTAAGTATGTATATGTGTAGTAGTAGTAGAAATGTGTGCAACAACAACAACAATTAAAAAAAATTGTTACGAATATAAATTGTCACTAACACTCAATCAAATGGTTGATTAGTTGTCTCAGTTGGTAATGTGTGAGCAGCAGCGTGACAAATGCTAATTAAGGTTGATGAAATGTTGGTAATAACAACAAAAACGTTGAGCTGATTAAAGTAAGCACTGGGCGCATGAGGGTGTTGGAATAAAAGTTGTAATGCTTTGAGCTTCGTTGTAATGAACAACTTTTTGTTTTTCTATACTGGAGACAAGTTATATGTAGTTTTGATATATGACTGTTGGACGTATGTGAAAGCTGTTATTGGCTTTTGTTTTTTCAAACTTATGTACGTAGAAGTTGCGAATACGAAGTTTATGGTTTGACATTTTATGGCATGCTTTTAACAATAGCTGACCTTAATGACGTTTAAAGCGTACATTTAGATGTGAAATTAAAAGTGCGTAAGTGCAAATGCTTTGTAGAGATTGGTGGAGATATAAGTTGAATGGTGTGTTGCAGGGAAGAGTGTAAGTATTAGTAAAGGACAACAATAGAGAATGAGGTAACCCAAGGTCATAACTGGCTTTTACCGAGACATAAACACTTATATGTACTTGGAAAGCGCTTAAAACAAGCTACAGCTAGCAAAGGTCTATACCAATTTGTTCGCAAATAATTTACCATATTTTAAGGCTCTCTACCTTGGCGTTGCCACTGAGAACATTTCTTACAAAGTTGCCACCTGTTTCATATTATTTAGAATTATTTAGATTTTCTAATATTGATATCAAGCGAAAGGTAATTTATTTCGTATTTCAACAAAAAATTTAGAGTAGATATAACACACAGAGTTGCCACTTAATTCTACTATAATATTTAATTTTTGTATTGCTTTTGTTTAAGTCAAGAAGATATGTACACCGAAGGATAGTTATAAATAGTGAAAAGACTGTTAATGCCTTTGAAAATTTTTCAAGAATGCTTTCCAACTTAAATCCGTATAACCCAGCGAATCTCGGTGCCTGTCATCAGGTGGTAACTCCAGTTTCCAACTACATATTTTTAATTGGGTCTGAAATAAGTTAGTGAGTTTATGGTCACCTACTTGGGGAGAAAGGCCAGAAAATACGTTTCTAGAGTTGCTCATTCACCGAAATGCTGTTCATCCATTTGCTCCTATCCCCCAACATCAACCACCCTCCCACCGACAGTCGGTAACTTTGATACGTATCCTGAGTTCGCTCTCGGCTGTAGGATCGGGTTCGACATCTTCTCTACGTTCTTAGCTGTTTCTTAGATTAACCCAATAGGACAGAGACGTGCTTCCTCTGTACTTTACCTTTTCGTCGATTTCATTTTTAAAGGAGTTCAGCCCGGGTTTACCCGTATTTTTTACAGAATTTTTGCACGTTTTTCCTACTGGCTCTTTTCGAGCACTTAACTTTTCTGGCTCTCTTTTCTTTTCATAAGAACAACCCGTCTAAATTCTCTCTTCAACTCGCTCACAAACTCCTGTTCGCACTCGCACTCGTGCCTCTTTAGTCAGAGTCCTTATTTTCTTGTCCATTAAGGAAGTCCTCATCGTACCCGGCGCTTCTTCGAGTTTATTGGTATCTAATTATTTCCGAAGCTCCGGTAAGGAAAGCTCTTGAGATGTGAGACTGAGGTGACTTCTGTTCTCAGAGCGCAGGTGTTAGAGACAAACTCAGAAATCATTTGCGGTCTGTTGCCAATCCAACATTTCTACCCCCGGCTTTCATTTCCTATCAAATCTCGCCTTCTTGTTAGTAGAGACCCTTGAAGAAATCCACCTCTCTAGTTAGTTGCCTGTTAGAAGAGCGGGGTAGTTGATGTAATCTGAAGCCACTTTGAGAGCGTTCGAACATAATTGAAAGTAAGAGTGGATTCAGCTGAAAGCTGTCTTACAATGATCTCAGCAGCTATCTTTACAGATAGTTTAATATACGGATATTAAAATGCTTCAATGCTATGCTCACATTCGTCATGCATGACTTTTAAAGTCGACACCACTAAGGTCAATAACCTCAATCTCTACATATGGCAAGTGTATGTGGTTGCATGCCTCATTGGCGCATTCAAAGCGAGCAATTCTTCACAAATGACGCATGCACAGAAAAATTAATGCTCCGATATTTATATAGAAGTACGCACACACATACATACATACCTATTTTATATATATCCAATGTAGAATGCCGACAAATATTTGCAATGCGTGAGATTCACTGAGCCTCTGTCAGCTCTTGGCTACATTTCGCATGTCTGTTTCGATATTTGCTGCTACTACCACCAGCTATAGCGTACTCGTACATTTATCACGCGCTCTATAGTTTGCTTTTGTTTCACGCAAATGAAGCAGAGAAACTACCGCAGCCGTTGAAGTTAAATTAGTTTCATTAGCAGTGGCGAGGCGGTGCGTCTTTTTTGTCTGATTTGATGTGGAACTGTAGACAAAAGTGTGATTCATTTATTATTGCTAATATGCGAGTTGCTTATTTTTGTTGTTTATTTTAGTTTTGTTTAGTTTTATTTTGAGTTTATTTTGCTCACTTCAGAAACTGACCTCACAGCGAGTGTTAGTTGCCCGTGAGTTTTGCCGACACATGAGTTGTGTTTATTTTTGTTACACGAGAATTTTCGCACTTGATTTGATGATTTGTGAGAGATCTATTATGTTTAATGTAGGGGATCCAGTGGTAGGGAAGGACTATTTTTTTCGTTTTACAACACAAATGATATAGTCAAATTTTCACGTCGGTGCGAAGTTCATAAGTTGGTCATAAGATAGTTTGACGTACTACCAATGAAACTCACATATAAACTTCCTTATACCCACAGTCACTGCAGTAGAGGAACGTTTTTATATAATAAGAATTTTTATTTTAGGGTTTTGTGTCGCATTGGTTTTGTGTCGAATGGCACGTTAAGTCAACTCGTAGTCGAAAAGGCACGTTGACGGATTTCAGTGAAACTAGATATGTATAAGAAAATGTTAAAAAATATTCAAAAAGACTTTGAACTTAAAAAAAATGTTTGAAATAGAAAAAAAAAAATATTGGAAAGTTTTTCAAAAAATTTTGAATTTTTTAAAAAAGTGGTTATATTGAATAAAAGAATAAAAATTGGAAAAATAATGGTACGTAGTATGATGAAACATAAAATTATATGAACAAAAAAATGGAAACATCAATTTGGAAAAAATAAGAGTTTTAAATCAGATTCTAGTGCCGTAAAGTATATCTTTTGAGCTCTCAAAGTAGCACTTAATTTTGTAAGTGTTGTTCTGCACAAAACATGATTGTATTTAAAAAAAAAAAAAAGTAAAAGTATGTATAAAAAAAGAAAAGAATTCTGATATATTATAGCATGCTGAAACATAAAAATTATGAAAAAAATGTTAAAAAGTGGTTTGGCAACTTTTAAAAATAAGTTATGAAGTTTTCAAAAAGAATTTTGAAATTAAAAAACAGAAGATTCTTTCGAAAAAACTTAAGAAATTTGTAAAAAAAAATTTGAATATCTTAAATCAGAAACTTAGCGGCCCATAGATAGAATGCTATTTAAAAAGTACGCACGAAATTAAAAAAAAAGGTTTACAAGTTTTTCCAAAGAAGTTTTAAAAATTTTCAACAAAATAACAAATTTAGATTTTCGAGAAATTTTAAAAAAAATTTAAATCAGCAAACCGAAATTTTGTAGTCTTAATTCAAAAAGTTGCAATGCATTTTTAGACTTTTTAAGGAAAACTTTTAAGATTAATGTAGTTATGATAGTACATCGTATGCTAAACTGAAAATATTAGGCAAACAATTCTAAAACTTCATTGTTTTCCAATTTGCGTCATTCAAGAAACTTTGATTGAAAAATAATGTCACTTGAACACGGAATTTTTGTAATTTAAAGAGTATTTGAATGTTTAAAAATTAAAAAAATATAGAAGTGAGTGCAAAGCTGTTCATGCATCACTAATCGTGTTCAGACTTACCGCAAATTTAATATATCGAATTCTAAATATTGAGTATTACCTGAAAATAGAAGAAAAAGTTGTAGTTTTTAATATTAGAATAATTTTTTTTTGAAAATATCTATGAAATTTATTTTTTTGTCAGGTAATAATTGATTTTTTTTTTAGTTAAAAAGTGGAAAAAGTCACTATAATTTAAATATTTTAATATATTTTTATATGGAAATGAAAATGATTTTGTGCAAAATTTAGTACTCCGACTCAGCGATTTTGTAGAGATTTCTTGACTTAAGGAAATAAGTTTTTCTGAGTTAATAATGATACAAAATCGACAACGACTTACACGATTCTATACATTTTTCTCTTTTTTTCCAATTTTATTACAAAATAAAGATTGATTCGAAACTTACCCATATATTCACAAAAAAATAAAATCTGTTTAAAAAACTTTTTAAAATGGCATTTCCATACAAATTTTGAATTAATATGTTTTTATTTTAATATTTTATCAATGTGGCGATTAATTTGATTTTTAATTTTCGAAATAATTTGTCTTTAATTTTTTAAGGCAAATATAAAATTAAAAATTTGATAATTAGATTTTTTAAGTCGAACATAAAATTTAAAATCTGTTTTTTTTTGCTCGAAATCAAAATTAAAATTGTTTTTTTTTTAATTGAAATATTAAATTTAAAATATTTTTTTTTTAAATGTGACACTAATTTTTTATTTCATAATTTTTACAATAAAACTGTAAAACTCAAATTATTTTTAAAACTCAAATTAAAAATTTGAAAATTAGATTTTTTAAGTCGAACATAAAATTTAAAATCTGTTTTTTTTTTTGCTCGAAATCAAAATTAAAATTGTTTTTTTTTTAATTGAAATATTAAATTTAAAATATTTTTATTTTTTAAATGTGACACTAAGTTTTATTTCATAATTTTTACAATAAAACTGCAAAACTTAAAAATTATTTTTAAAACTCAAAAGTGAAAGTACTACCTTGACAGTCTCTTACTGCACAAAGTGTTCATAAAATAAAATCACTCATACCACCAACTCACAATTGTTCATGAAGAAAACTGAAAAAAGCCACTAACACTATATCATAAAATCTCGCATAAGCCATAAGCAAACATTTTCTACAACACTTAAATTTCATATGGTACAACTTTCGTCTTGTTTTAAGTGGAAAAGTTTAGTTTTCGATTATTTTTTCCAAATTTTTATATTTCACGCATTTGTAGTTCCATACACAAATACACAAATCCAACAGCAAAAGCAAACGCATTTCAAATATGGAAAAATATGAAAAAGTTCTTAAATGGCAATAGGGAAATATGCAGTGCTAAATCTGCGCACAAACCCACGCTCAAATAGATGGATGTATGCTAAGTTTTGGCGGATATGGAGTAAGTGTTTAATATTCTAAACTGCATGCTCTGTACATGTTTTCACACTGTCTAACTACTTGCCGATTTGTTTGTGGAATCTTGCTAAACATTGCTGATGTTGAGTTGGGGGAGACATTTTTTCTGGTGCCTTTGTTTTTTGTATTTTATCGAAAAAGTTGTAGTGCGCATGTAGTAACATTGTAAAACTTTTGACGAGTTGGAAGTTTCACTTTGGTTGTGAAAGCACTTCAAGTTCGTTAAAGGAGAAATAACAAGACGGATTTCCAAAAAAAAAAAAATTAAGAAGATAATGGGACTGTGTTTCAAGATTCATAAGACGTTGTTTTTTACTTTAAAGGCATTGAGAGTTTAGAATATATGTAGCTTAGAGTGGTGGCGGAACCCCCCTTCGGAATACAAAAAGTCATACTTTTCAGGAACTGAGGATAAAATACGTCCTAGAAATTTCACAAAAAATTTTGAGCACCCCTTCCAAAAATCCTGAATCGGCCAATGGTTTAGAGTATAGTTTATAAAACGATAAGGCAATAATTTAATTTTTTTTTTGTATCATAACTTTTCAACTATGATAACTAAAAAATAAATTGCACTAAGTTGACTCCACAAGAAAAGCTCACTATTTCAATGCTGCCAATCGTATATTTTATTCATATTACTTAGTTTGAGTTTAAAATGCTTATATCCACATGAACAGAATTTATAGTCCCAAGCACAAGAAAAAACCTCCTTCCATCTCCATCCACCAAAAAATATCTGACTAGCATAAAGATGCCATTGTTAGGAAACTTAAACTAACTTAAATTCTCGTATCCTAAATTCGTGGTTAAGAAGAAGAAGCAACAAAAACTAAATCCCAAAATGTGCGCATTAGTGATGTACTGAGTACTAAGTGTTTAATGAACCGGTACTGCGTTATTTGGTCTCAAGCTGATCTGGTGCTTTATTTATGGTAGGTAAATTTTATTTGTTATCAGTGCTGACTGAATCATCGGTCGCCTGTAAGGTCGATATTTTAAACTAATAATTTGAACCAGACGACAATGCCATTTGAGGGAGTACAGGGACGTAGCCAAGACTTTTTTCAGAGGGACTTATTTTTCATTTTTTTTTTCATTTTTTTTTTTCATTTCTTTTTTTTGGAAAAATTTCAAGTAAAACGACAAATTTAACACATTTCAGAGCACCTTCAAACGCACTCCCCTTCCTGGATATGGTGCTGAAATAGTATATACCACTAGATGGCGCACAGATCGATATATTTCAAACTTAGTGAATATTGATGAATCTTACTGAGCCACAGATATACATAAAATATAAACATAAAATATAGTGCAAAAGCCGATGACAATGTGATAGTTCTGTTCTATTTTTAAAATATCTGCATTTAAGCTAGAAAAGTACGCCCCTTTTCATTAATTTAAATAAAGGTATGCATGCTTTATTTTTACATGGAATATTTTCAATAAAGTGTCTGCTCTCTTTTTTCACCAATAATAATTTTATAAGACTATCAGGAACTGTTTAAAATATGTTTCAAAATCAAATTCTATCTACTTTAAAGCTCTTTAACTCTTTCTTAGTTGTACCTTTTTGAAGCACCCGCTTTACCGTATTCGGTTTCCAGTACCCTTAACATCACTGATGTGCGTGCTAGAGTAGTGCAGCAGCTGACAATTCAGTTAAGTAATGCAGGGAATTTGCAGAAATGCGTTAAAAGTAGTTCACAGCAACTAAATAAGATATAAAATCAACTGACAATCGGTTCAATCGCGTACAAAAGAACGAAAGTCCAACAATTCTAAAATTCAACACAAATAAAAGAACGTGATCAAGAGGAGAATTAAAGAACTATTTCACTAAAGGAATAATATTTGCTACTGAGGGATTTTTGAAGTGGCTTTGTAGCAGTGAAAATATTTAAAACGCATTGAATGCGAGCAATTCTAAAGTTCAAGAATCAACTGTTTGTTATTGTAGAGAACTTAGAAGAAAATTTTGTAAATTTCTTAAGTTGCAATTTCAAAATGATAAGTATTGAGAACTTAATCTTATTATCAAAGACTACAAAAAACTGTATTTTTTGTAATTTCAATTGGTGATATATGCGTTTATATGATGTGATGTCATGAGTTGTTAATATGATGTGATCACTGGTCATGTTAAATTAAACACAATTTGTGCGGTAAAGGCTGAGTCTTTCAACCTGAATCACTATGATGGGTAGAAGTGGTTGTAGTGTGAATATTCAAATGTCATTAGCTAAGATATGATGTACGCAATAGAAGCATGTGATGTGATGTGTGGCAAAGAGTCGTGTGATTATTAGATATTAGCCACCATTTGTGTGGTAAAGACTGAATCATTTATACCGAACTACTCGAATGTGTTAAACCGGCTCTAGAGGGAGTAGAATCAGGTGATAAGCAATAGAAGCATGTGATGTGATGTGTGGCAAAACGTCGAGTGACATTGCATAAAGCACTTTAAAATCACATCGCACAAGCTTTGATTGACAGTTTATATATGATTTGTTTATATCAATTAAAAGTACTTCTTATCAGAGAGCAGCCAAAGGCATCCAGTATGTGACACTTTAGGCAAGACTAAGTAATGTTACTGGAATAATAACAGTGGGTTATAGGGTAATACTACATTAAATTAGAGTAGACTCTAACATGTCACATGGTGCAAATTATACCAAATATCACATCGCATCACATAAAAAAAAATGTATTTAACAATGGCCTACATCGCGCCACATTATCGACACTTTTGATTAGTTATCATCCCTTGTCGATTTTGTGTTTTGACATTTTTTTGTCGACGTGATGTGACCTTCAGTACCTTCTAACGATAAGCTGAGCAAAATTCATCCCACATGCCTTAGCACTACAAACCAAAAAGAATCAATTGTTGCATTCACTAACTTATCAGAATGGGCGATTTTTTTACTTTCAAAAAGCGCATCTGCCCATTAGATAACTCGATATATTTTTCATAGTCATATCGTATAACCACATCACTTCTTCATATCATCACATCACAAGGCATTTTATCATTTCGCGAGTACTTGATAGAAATGAATTGAAACATTATTATGTCATAACCAAACACATTACAGAATTGTATAAGCCTCTTCAGCAAATTCAATTGAGTCATCAGATTACATAAACATATGTATGCCTCATTAAACGCAATCACATTACATCCTTATGTAAACAGATTAGCATTATATCATGCAATATTCTAAACAAGACAGTGATTAAACAAGGATTATATAAAAAATGAAATTCTACCCCAATAGTTGTAAGCAATGCTAACGCACAAAGACATAAACATATATGCTAATTACAGCTTTTCATAGAGACTTTATGATATAATTAACAGCATTATTATCCCTTAATTACCATTCTATGCGTTTACTTAGCATATTACATAAAAACCTTTCCAGTACATGTACATATATTAGGGATGCCAATCCTGGGATCACCGGATTTTTTTGGTGAAATAATTTCGGGATTTATTTCTTACAATTCCTTACGATTTCGGGATCGAAAAATATTTGCAAAAATTACATTTTAATGATTTAAAAATTATTTGAATGTCTTTGTTAATGTGAAATTTTTATTAAAACTGAGTTGTGATGGACCTTATTTTTAACAAAAGTGACGTTTTCTTATGTAATTCTAATTTTAATTAAAAAAAATTTTTTTACAAAAACACAAGCAAACATTTTTCCACGAAAAGTGTGTTTATAAAAAATGGATCCCAATCCCCTAATCATTCGAAATTAAAAATTTTTTATATATTAAAAAAAATTCAATATTTTAAGAAATTTTTTTTTATCAATGAACTAACTTTTGTTTTGAATAAAAATATGTGTGAATAAAAATTCACACATTTCTTACACATTATTTCAAAGAATACATATCCCGTGATATAAAAAACATATTTCGAAAATTTCGGGATTAGTAAAATCCAAAAATGGCATCTCTATTACATACATTAAATTTCTTCTCGTTTAATCTAATTTTAATTCACCTTGTTGTGTTGTAATGAGCCTTGAGATAAACAAATATCTTCATATTTACCTTGTCATTAGGCAACACTACAAACACGTGTTCAAAGGTGTGACATGTGTGTATGACATGCAAACATACATATAAACCTACTAAATTTTTATTGAGTTTTCGAAAATTAAATTGAATGTGTTTGTAGACTTCGCCGCTGTGTTTTACAATGAATTCATTAAAAGCCACTTGCGCATATTTGCAGAGCACCCTTACATACATAAATATTTGTTATTATTTCCTAGCAAAACCTTGTTATATGATACGGTATGTGTAATATGGTAATTTAATTATATTCTTGGTTATAAAATTTAATATATTTGTATACTGGTGTTCAGTAAAGAAAAACGTATTAAAAAGATATGGAAACAAACAATTTTTTAAAATTTATACAAATTCAAAATTTTTCCCTTTTTTCCTGTTTTGTTAGCTTTATGGTACCTGAGTATTTAAAAACAATTTAACTGCCAATTGTTAGTGTACATTTTTATTAACTTTATATCTTATAACTTTAAACGACTTATTCTTGTATATTTGTATAGTTGTATATTTGTATATCCACTACTATCTCCCGAACGACTTCACCGATTTTAATGAAATTTGGTACACAGGTACTATGCTTTGTTCTAAGATTTTCTACTTTGGTGTTGCCACTTGGGGTGGTCCTTAGGGTTGCCACCTATATTAATTTTTTTTAAATATTAAGCAATATATGGCAATATGGGTATCAAATGAAAGGTATTTTAGGCCGTATACAAACCAAAATATTTTCGAATAGGATTGCCACCTAGGATTGCCACCTGAACGAATTTTATTTATGCCTTCAGTTATAGGCCACTATCCCGGGAACGGCTAAACCGATTTCGATAAAATTTGGTAGATGGATAGTATGCTTCCTTCTTAGATTTTCTACTTGGATGTTGCCACTAAAGGAAGCTTAGAGGGTTGCCACCTTTCCGATTTTTTTTAAATATTTAGCAATATATGGCAATATGGGTATCAAATTAAAAATATTTTAGGCCGTATACCAACCAAAATTTTTTCGAGTAGGATTGCCACCTAGGGTTGCCACCTGAACGCATTTTATTTATTCCTTTAGATATCGACCATTATCTCGGGAACTGCTAAACCGATTCCGATAAAATTTGGTAGATGGATAGTATGCTTCCTTCTTAGATTTTCTACTTGGATGTTGCCACTAAATGAAGCTTGGAGGGTTGCCACCTTTCCGAATATTTTTTAATGAAAGGTATTTTAGGCCGTATAAAAACCAAAATATTTTCGAGTAGGATTGCCACCTAAGGTTGCCACCTGAACGAATTTTATTTATGCCTTCAGATATAGACCACTATCCCGGGAACGGCTAAACCGATTTCGATGAAATTTGGTAGATGGATAGTATGCTTCGTTCTTAGATTTTCTACTTGGATGTTGCCACTAAATGAAGCTTGGAGGGTTGCCACCTTTCCGATTTTTTTTTAATGAAAGGTATTTTAGGCCGTATAAAAACCAAAATATTTTCGAGTAGGATTGCCACCTAGGGTTGCCACCTGAACGAATTTTATTTATGCCTTCAGATATATGTAGACCACTATCCCGGGAACGGCTAAACCGATTTCGATGAAATTTGGTAGATGGATAGTATGCTTCCTTCTTAGATTTTCTACTTGAATGTTGCCACTAATTAAAGCTTAGAGGGTTGCCACCTTTCCGATTTTTTTTAAATATATGGCAATATGGGTATCAAATGAAAGGTATTTTAGGGCGTATACCAACCAGAATATTTAATACACAACAGGTGTTGCCAATGTATGTTAAGTGACTTTTTGTGGTTAGTGTTCGATATTTTGGAAATCTATTTTGGAAATTTATGCTTTTGGTAAGTAAGATTATGCGGCAAATTCGAAAATCATTATATCAGCTACTAACAAATACTTAAAAAAAGTTGTTTTCCCTACTTCCCCCAGAAGTCCTTTTGAACTTTCTAAAAACAAACCATTCATTTTCTATAATTCCTAAATTAGCGATAAATGTGTTTACCAACGAATTATGCACACAGCACCTCCAAATATGTGACGCTTTCTCGAATGTAATCAACCATGCATATTTGAATATTATTCCGCATGACAAGCCAAATATCGTCCCACTCATTCTATGTGAATATTTATGGTGAGCTTATTAAAAGCTCGTCGTGTAATTTCTTCCTGTGGCTAAGTAGCATAGCGTAGGCTAAAGGAAGACGTTAGGTTGACACATTTGTGTTGGGGGAATAAATTATGTTGTTTAGAAACAATAAATTTTGCAGTGTGAGAGTTGAATTTTATTTATATTCGGTTCTAGAAATTCACATTCACCGCACATAATAAATATATGTAAATTGTTAGCATGTTTATGTTGTTGTTTTAATGTAAAAAGGTGTAAGTGCCGTATAATTTATGTACTGTATAGGCGCAGCAATAAAATGAGCTAGTTTATCACGCAAAGGAAGTCGGTATTTTATCACCTTCAGCGTAGTTTGTATGAAAAATCGACAAGAAAATATGCCAATATAAAAAAATAATAAAACAATATGAGTCTCTTGTTTCATTGATTAACCAGTGCTGAGGTGACTAGGTGGTTATTACAAAAATAATCTACAAATAGCACGTATTACGTGATATCATGTCACATAATAACATTACTTCGTTACATCACGAGATCACAAGATCAAAAAGCATTATATTATGTCGCGAACCATTAATGGAAATCATTTGGGATAATATAATAACATAATTTATAGAATTAATAATATAATGAATTTGAAACCAGTTGAGAATAAATAAATCACTTCCTAATATATTAAATTTAAATTGCCTAACGAACATTTACTTTTATAGATATATATACATACATATTTTACCAACGGAACTAAAGCTCGAACGCCTTGAAGTATGCAACAGATAAATTGAAAACAAAAGCTTTAAAGTGTCATTAAATAAATAAAAGCTTAAAGAAGCATACTTGCAAATAGACGAGGTCAGTCAACAGCAACGATACCGTTATTCTCGACAGTTTTTGTTGTTGCCACAATATTTTTACACCAGCTAAGACTGCCTATTCACATTATTGACACCTTTTTTTCAAATTATTTACATCAATCATATCATACGACTTAATTAATGCTTTAAAATATTTCAATTGATTGAGTCATCAGAACATATCCACATTATCACATTCTATCATTGGTACTCTAATGAGATGATCACGTAAATGTTCCATGGCTGAGTTTAGAATTCTAGGTTTTATCTATACATCTAGGCCGATCGTAAATAAATTGACTTAGTCTTCGTGTGGCTTCTCTTCTTAAGTCTATTATCGACCAAGGAATGTCTTCAGATATTTCAGAAATTAATTCGATTCGCTTATTGGTTTGTGATGTTGGGAACTGTCGATTAAAGATATCCTCGAAATTTCATAAAAAGATTTGGTTTGTCTTAAAATTCGTTCCCCAATACTCATTTACCTTAAAGATTATCTCCTCACCCTCCAAATTTTCGAATTGAGTTTTCGGGTTCGAACTCACCGCTAGCATCAGGTAATTTCGGTCTTTCAACGTTTAGTCAAAACTCTGTCAGCCTGCCGCATCTATTTTGCATACTGCTTTGCTCCACCTTCCCCTACTAACTATGTATGTATAAAAGTATCGAATTCAGTTTCCCAACACTGCAATATTCTTCCCTATGAGTTTCAAATAACAACAATTTCCTTAGCTAACTACTGTTAAGTATATAATGATAGTAAAAGGTATAAATGGATACTGTTGTTGTGCTTCACTTTTGCAACATTTTATTTATCAATTAGTTAAAAATAGTTTCTTGCATACCAGCGCCATTCCCCTATCAACTGACCTAATTCATAGTTAAAGAATGTAATTGAAAGTTGGTAAAGAATGGTATGTGAAAGTGATATTGGTAGTTAGCACACTGTGAAAAAATGCGTCAAAGGTTTTTTTTAGAAATTAAAATATATACCTTTTTAGAAAATTTTTTAAAATAGGCGTGGCTCCAACCAATTTCGATGAATTTAATTTTGCAAACATTATTAATCACAACTCTCAGACAGTTTACTCTTATCTGAAGAAATGTACGGAAGAGAAATAAATGGAATTGGTTAAGGGCCACGCCCACATGTATAAAAAACGATTTATTAGTTGATCATACATATATGAATATAAATTAAATATTAATGCAAAAAAAACTTTTTACTAAATTTGCCTTATCTCCAAATGACTGTTGTAAGAAGAAATTTGAGAAGAAATAAATTTTGAAAATAGGCGTGGTTCGGCCCCTTTTTACAGTGTATTATTACAAAAAATTTTTTAGTGTGCTAACAAACAAAACAACAAAGCTTTATTTATCGCAACAAAATTTTTTGAAAATGATCATTTTGTAATATTAAATGTTTTTTTTTTTTTTGTGAAAATGAGCCACACCACTTTTTTCTTTTATATTCTTTAAAGTTACACAGCTTTCTATTATCCTAATGTATTTGCTAATAGTCACCAAAAAAAAAAATGTCCGAATTTGTATACAAAAATAAAGACATGTGACTCATATGTAACTCAAGTAGTAAATTCTTAGAGTTTACCAAAAATAAGTGTATGATTTTGAATATGACTCATAGATATGTCACTCAAGTAGTGAATTCAATGAGTCACATGTGACTTCTTTTTGTTTCAAAATTCAGACGTATTTTTTTAATTTCAAATGTTCAAATGCTTACTTATATTTCAGGATGCGTCATATTTGACTCATTGCATTTACTGCAATACACCAGATTGGGTCATATATGACTCATTCGACTGCCAAGTTTTCAATGAATTTCTGAAAAATGTGTAACGGTGTAAAGTATTGAAATAAGATTTAGCACACACAATACTTATGGGAGTAGGCGTGGCACCGCCCACTTTTCAGTAAACAAATTGTGTAATTTTCGTAGACATAACAAAAAAATGCACTAAACTAAATTCTTAAATAATTGATCATTTATGTAGCTCTCCCATTCACTTGAATCTACTAAATTCCTTTGACATAAATGGTCCTAACTCATTTATTTTACATAAACGCCTTCAATAGGCTTAATGTGTCATGGCGTATACGCGACCACAGACAATTTTAATAATTTCTGTTGATACGCACAGAGATGTGTGGAATCTGTCAACAAGCTTCAGTGTAAATATTTTAACAAATCTGCTGCTTACACATAGCTACACATCAAGCTAAATGCGATAAATTCAATTACGATGCGTACGTTTTTATTATTGTTGTTGCTTGTCTAGTGCAAATTTGCCATTTGGGAGTTGGCCATTGATGTTGGCGCAGCTTTTAATTAATTTCAGAGCGGTTGACATGTTGGCCTTTTAGCTTTTGGCTACATCAAAATTGTGGCAATATCTTCCTTTATTTCCTGCTTTGTAACTTATGCCCAATGACTATTAATAATATTTGCGCTTATTTAATATTTACATGCGATAGATCGTTTTGCTAAAATTTATATGACTCTGGAGTAAACATAAATATTAATTTTTTTTGTTTGCGAATTTGTTAGTTTGTTGTTGTTAAATATTTATACACATACATATACTTAATGCTTGTTGAATGGATTGTCATTTTTCATTAGTAAATGTAGCACAGCGTTTCACAAGGGAGCCATTTATACTTTTATGTGATAAAATGGAACATTTTTGTAAGACACATTTGTTTTATTGAAATATTTAAATATTGATGAGAAGGAAATGAAAGTACATTTTAAATTATTTGTGCTATAACTATTTTAGTACTACGAGTATTACTTATTTCAAGTTTTTCGTTGCAGTGAAGTGCGCCATAACGTATGAGTAACTATTCGTGCTGACAGTTTTGTCGATATTGGTGCCTTGTTTTACTCGTAATAAAAAAAATATTTCTTCTACTACTTCAAGATGACAAATAATTTTTTATAACCTAAAAGCACAGTAAGTTTTTATTTTACTTTTCCATGCCCGCTATCAGAGCTCTTCCGTATGAGCAAAGTATTAATGCGCTTTGCTAAGGTGCTCTATGAGTAAGGCACACAACAACTACAAAAAACTTCAGATATGTCAAAAATCTTTTACAAAATAAATGTTTACTAAAATTTCAAATATTTTAAAATTGTATACAAAACTTTAAAAAAAAATTTTTTTAATATTCTACTTTTTTCGAAAATGCTTTAATTTTCCAAGCAAAAAAAAAAAATTTAAACTATTTCAAACTACATATGGGAGTTTCCACGAAATCAGACCCCATTGAGCCTAGATATAAATTGCATTGCTTCCAGTCCGAAGGCTGATATTTGTGTTGACGCATGTCTACTCTATTGTTATATACCATTTTTTTATATTTTGATATCGTGATGGAGGTGTGAACGCCTGGCAAAGTTCACAACACTATGATATTAAAAAACTTTAAAATCGTGATCATAGTTGCATAGTATTTTTTTCAAAGTTTTCGATTTTTGACGGATATTTATTTGAGCTGCTTGAAATTTTACATATTTTTTCTTCACTTGGGCTTGACTTTCAAGATTCTGCGAACTAAGTATAAATCACAGCAATTAATAATTTAAGCAAAATTGGTGTCGCGCCCGTTACAAAAAAAAAGGATTTAGTTTTGTGGTAAAAGGATTAGTAATTTTACATGAATAAATCTTTGCATACGTAACAAGTAACTGCTAAGGATTATATTGCGAAAATTTCAAACAAATTTGTTAACCCGTTTTCTCTGTATTAATTTTTTAGCACGTGTCGCGCCCGTTACATTTTTAATAAATTTTTTTATTTTTTGCCTTACGACCAAGTTTTGTCCGTCCAATAAGAGAAACTCCACAAAATATATGCGTATGCGTCATATAGTGTTTTAAGTTTCTTCAAGAGAAAACTTCAACGGTATAAAAATTCTCTACCATTCGATGGAAGACATCGCGGCTGAGAAAGTATTTTTAGATCAGATATGGGCCCACATTGCTCCTATAAAAAATTTGCAAGAGAAGCACTTCGTCATTAAGGATAAAGAATCTGACGGCTGCCTGTTTGCTGGTAAGACAGCAAAATCTACGCTTAAGAAATTTTGCCTAAGAAAATAATTTTATAGAAATTGTTCTTTAATTATTAATTTTTTATACATTTTTTTTTCTAAAACAATAGAATTAATTATTTGATCATGCATAATGCCATCAGCATAAATATTGAATTAGAATTATGATTTATATTTGGCTACTTTAACCAAACCTTAAAGCTGGCGTCAGGAAAGATCGTTTATAAATAACATACCCATGTACTTACTTTTAACGTGTTAACTTGTTTAAACATAGATATATTTTCCTGTTTTGGCTTGAAATTGAGCTATCGTAATGAAAAAATATAATAAATAGTTGAAATATGTAAAAAAAAATAGACATGTCGCACCCGTTACAACGAGGTGTCGCGCCCGTTACACTTTAAAATGTTAATAAATCTAAATGGATTAAGAAGTGTGTTTTCTTCGAATGCGGAAATAATAGGAAACATTCTAAATTTAAATATGCCAAGGCATTTTTAGTCAGTTTAATACAAAAATTTTTCACTGCTACGTGTGAAAGTGGATTACACGCAATTTATATATTTATTTTATAACGTCGCGCCCGTTACGCTCTTCTTTGGCATTTTGTGGTTGGTACTGATCTATTTCTAAAATGTAGTTCATATGAGTTAATTCCTTACTTCTAACAGCATTTTAAGCGTATATTATTTCAATGATTACTTTAATAGTTTTCTTCAAAATTAAAGAACTATGCACAAAAGTGTCGCTCCCGTTACAATGGAAACTCCCATATGTATATGTCAACTTCTCGAACGAGTATATTTTTATATGTTTTTTTGCGATTTTATAAACATTTTAACTGTTTGCATATTAATTTAGCTTACATTTTCGAGCCTTCCCTAAAATTGTTTTATTTACTTTTTCTTTTTTTATGTTTCTTAAAACTTCGAAAAAAAAATTTAGTAGTTTGAACGAATATTCTAAAATGTTAAATTTTTCCAAATTTCAAAAAATAAGTTCAAAATTTCAAATTTTCCGATATGTTTTTTTTAAGAACTTTCTAATTTTCATAAATTTTTATTTTTTAGTAACTCTTAATCTAAAAAACCAAGTACATATGTGGAAAAAAATTTCAAAACCTTTTTCAAACATTTAAAGAAAAAAAATAGGTTTTAACGAAATTATTAAATCAAATTTCAAGAATTTTAAAAAGTTCACAAAACATTGTAAAACTTTTTGAAGAAAGTATACGGAAAAAATTGAGCAGTTTCAGCGATGGTTCGAAAAAGTTTTATTGTTCCAAGGTAGAAAAAAAAAATTTCAAAATTTTCTTAAAACTTTTCGATCAAAAATTCTTGGATTAATTTTTTAGGAGTTTTTGATTTTATATGCATTTTTGAAACTTCAAAGTTTTATTTTTTTCACATAAGCTAATGATGGTAAATACTTAACTTAAAAAATCAAGGATGTTGGAAACAAATTTCAAAACCTTTCGCAAACATTTAAAAAATTAAGTTTTTACAAAATTATTTATTAATATTGCCAACATTTAAATAGCTTCTAGCTTTTCCTGAAAATTTCTTTTAATCATTTTTTAACAAATTCTATTTTGTTTTCTTATTTTGAAAAAAAAATTCAATTAAAGAAATTTCAAACTTATTTTGGTGTTTCGAAAAATTGTTTTCAATATTTAGTTCTTTGATTTTTTTAATATTCTTTTTTCCCATATTTGCAAATATTAACTATTATTTATAAATATTTTTAAACTTTCTAGTAAATACTTTTAAACCTTTTCGAAGGTCCATAAAGCTAGCAGAGCAAAGTTAGCAGAACAAAAAACTAACTTATGGACAATGATGTGCTCCAAATGTGCTAATTAAGTGCCCTAATCCCAAAAAATGTGCTCCTCTATTTTTGTTAAAAAATGATGTTCTGCTAGCTTTAGGCTAAAGCTAGCAGAGCAATATGCGTAAACAGTGAAACAAGACAGTTAGCGCAAATGTTATTATGCAGAAATTATGTGCTTCAAATGTGCTCTTGAAATAACCTACCCCCAAAAAAGATGCTCCCCTTTTTTTAAAAAAAATTTCATGTTCTGCTAGCTTTAGGCTAAACCTAGCAGAGCAATATGCGTAAACAGTGAAACAAGACAGTTAGCGCAAAAGTAATTATGCAGAAATTATGTGCTCCAAATGTGCTCTTGAAATAACCTACCCCCAAAAAAATTGCTCCCCTTTTTTTTAAAAAAAATTTCATGTTCTGCTAGCTTTAGGCTAAACCTAGCAGAGCAATATGCGTAAACAGTGAAACAAGACAGTTAGCGCAAAAGTAATTATGCAGAAATTATGTGCTCCAAATGTGCTTTTGAAATAACCTACCCCCAAAAAAGACGACCTGCTCACCCTATAATAACCATATCTGGCTTTCTATGTATTGTTTTGTACATACATACATATACACTTATGCATTTGTGGACATTAAGAAAGAAAAAAACTAGCGCAGTAGCGATCATAGCTGGTCAGCTTGAATGACAAGTGCGAGGGGCAAAAAAACAAATATTGTCATCACCCTGGCTTAATGGTTTTGTACAAATGTATGAGTGGTTGTCTGGCAAAATTCAACCCCCGCGACTGAAATCTTGTATCCTTTACGCATTGTTTGTCTCTGCTGCAATGTTTCGCGGACTGCGCAATTCGATCGCAAAACTAGTAATAGGAAAGTATATTTACATATGTACATTAAGGTGCCTCGCCAAAAAAAGTTGCACTGTTTCCACCGGAATTTCAAAATTCACTCCTTTCTAAGGACTCCCCCAAAATATTTCGAAAAAATATTAAGATTTACCGGAGCTAAACCGCGTTAAAAAAAACGCTAAAAATATCGTTTTTTATGTATAAAAGGAGTATGATAAAATATTTTTTAATAAAAAGCACCTGAGATGATGAATTAGCTGGAGTACAAAAGGTAAGAATAAAAAAGTTTAAACATTTTATCAATACTATTATTGTATACCTGTGTGCTGATATTCGCAATGTGTAAAATTGGACCAAAAGGGGTTAAATTTTGCAGAAATGGCAACGTCTCGAAAATACCTTTCAAATGATATCCTAATCGTCCAAATCCGTCAATAATTGGCTGAGTTATTAAAGTTTTCCACAAACCTACCCCTCGAAATATGACCAAAAACAGCATCATACATCTCAATATTTGGATTGCGTTGATAAAATTTTCAAACTTTTTTATTCTTACCTTTTGTACTCCAGCTAATTCATCATCTCAGGTGCTTTTTATTAAAAAATTGTTTTTCATACTCCTTTTATACATAAAAAACGATATTTTTAGCGTTTTTTTAACGCGGTTTAGCTCCGGTAAATCTTAATATTTTTTCGAAATATTTTGACCAAGGTCTTAGAATACATTGAAGTTTATAATTCCGATGGAAACAGGGTGTCCATTTTTTTTTGTATGGATCGTGAGGCGCCTTAATGTACATACATGTGTGCAGTACCTATAATCCCAAAACAAAGTTGTGGCGCTTAGTTGAACGTCAAGCCACGAAAAATGGGAGTCGGGCACTACACTGCCATTTGCCCCCGTCCTGACGGAAAATGGACAGAATTCGACGATTTGCAAGACAATGAAAAAACTAGAGGAGACACAATGCTATGTTGTCCAAGCATGTTAATTTTCAAAAAAGTCACTAAATACTGAATAATCTAATTTCTATTGCTATACACATATATTCGTTTTCTGTTTGCGGGGATGGGCACTTAATGAGCACATAATTTCTGCATAATAACATTTGCGCTAACCGTCTTGTTTCACTGTTTACGCATATTGCTCTGCTAGGTTTAGCCTAAAGCTAGCAGAACATGAAATTTTTTTTAAAACAAGGGGAGCATCTTTTTTGAGGGTAGGTTATTTCAAGAGCACATTTGGAGCACATAATTTCTGCATAATTACATTTGCGCTAACTGTCTTGTTTCACTGTTTACGCATATTGCTCTGCTAGGTTTAGCCTAAAGCTAGCAGAACATGAAATTTTTTTTAAAACAAGGGGAGCATCTTTTTTGAGGGTAGGTTATTTCAAGAGCACATTTGGAGCACATAATTTCTGCATAATTACATTTGCGCTAACTGTCTTGTTTCACTGTTTACGCATATTGCTCTGCTAGCTTTAGCCTAAAGCTAGCAGAACATGAAATTTTTTTTAAAAAAAGGGGAGTAATTTTTTTGGGGGTAGGTTATTTCAAGAGCACATTTGGAGCACATAATTTGTGCATAATTACATTTGCGCTAACTGTCTCGTTTCACTGTTTACGCATATTGCTCTGCTAGGTTTAGCCTAAAGCTAGCAGAACATGAAATTTTTTTTAAAAAAAGGGGAGGAATTTTTTTGGGGGTAGGTTATTTCAAGAGCACATTTGGAGCACATAATTTGTGCATAATTACATTTGCGCTAACTGTCTTGTTTCACTGTTTACGCATATTGCTCTGCTAGGTTTAGCCTAAAGCTAGCAGAACATGAAATTTTTTTTAAAAAAAGGGGAGCAATTTTTTGGGATTAGGGCACTTAATTAGCACATTTGGAGCACATCATTGTCCATAAGTTAGTTTTTTGTTCTGCTAACTTTGCTCTGCTAGCTTTATGGACCTGGCGAAGGGTTTGAAAAGTTTTCCGGTTAAAAAAAATAAGAACCAATATAAAATATTCGATTTCAAAAAAATTATTAGTGGCTTGTTACTAATACATAGACTATCTATGACACTTAAAAATAAAAAAAAGTATATTTTTCATTTTTTCATATTTGTTTTTTAAGAAGAACTTTATCAGATTTTGAAACTAGACGGTCTACATTTTCAGACAAAAATTTCACATATCTTTTATTCTAATTAGGCATCTCTCCCCCCTCTTCGGTTGGCAGGTGTTTGCGCTCGTACACCTCAACCGCATCTATAACTTTTTCCTTCCGTTCGTTATTAGCTTTAAATTTCCGTTGCTTTACATTGGCTTCATAAATCTTATGTATTATGTAAATTTTAATTAAGCGCGCCTGTTGTATATTAAAAAAAAATATACAAACATACGTTTTGTGCTTCCACTTGCTTGTTTTCTTTTACTTTAGTCGTTTTTGCTTTGAAATCTGCACCGTAAGTAACTCATTTGGGACATATGTACATAAATGAGCAAACTTCTCACACTCATACATACACGAGCGGCAGCCAGCACATTATATGAGTATGAGCGCACACTCTCCTCCTCTCTTTTAGATTTATCGAATGAAAGCAGCTGGCCGTGCAAGCACCTTTGGGGGCGAAGTTAAACGAAATTCAATTAAAATGCTTGTTTTGGTTGTAGTTTTAACTTGTATTTTTAGGTAAAACCGCCCCCCACCCCTCTCAAATACCATTCAAACCAAGTAATTTGAAAATGCACACGAATGCATTTCTCATGCAACACGAAAAACACTGATTTAAAACGCTTTGATTTGGCAATGAATTTGGTGAACGTGCCGGGTGGCCGGTTTTGTATAAATTTGTTGTTGGCATACACATTTAAATTTATTTGCTTTGCAATGGCGAATTTTGTATAGCGGGGCAGTTTGCATTTATATGACTGTTGGCTTTTTTAGTGTTAGTTTTGTAGGCAAACCTGTAAAGTGATACATTGGGTATGCTAAAGGAAATGTGGGATGACAGTGCGTATGAGCAACTTTTTCTTCAGCCAGTGAAGTATTTATGGTATAGACGAATTCTTCCGTGAGAAAGTTAGCAGCATGTCATAGAAAGAGAATACAAATAGCATAATGTAATTATAGTCAAATAGAAATAAATGAAGTTTTTTAAAAAAAACTCAAGTTTGCCTTAAAAGAAGTTCTGCCTGTTCATTGACCTTAGCATAACATAGAGTAGCTTTTTTTTCTAAATAAAATAAGCAGTGACTATAGTTGGTATGCAGCTTGGAGCCAATAAGCTTCCTTGTAAGTCCACAATTTCTTGAGGAAGCTCAATTTCACCCTTAAAGTTTCCAGTTAGACCAATCATTACCCAACAACCAGAATAGTGAAGACTGTACACAATGCTATCGGTCTGTCTCAGTATGCCTCCGTTCTTCAGCGCTGGCGGTAGTAAACAATGCCGGAAACATCTTTATGCTACTGGTGACGGCAAAGGTTACTGTCACGGTCCGACTTCTGTCGTATTCGCGGTCAAAATTTCAGTCAATGTCAGACGTCGTCATTGATATGATCACTATTCTGGTCAGTGGCATTGTGACAGGCATTCAGTCAGGTCAGGTCGTTTTCAAGTTTAGTTTATGATTTTGCTCACTGTCAATGACTATCGCGGTCACTTAAATTGTCACAGTTACTACCACTATTCCTGTCACTTGTGTTATTTCAGTCACTATCTAGGTTTTAATAACTTACATTTCACTTTTATAATTTTGGTCACTGTCAGTGACTGTCGCGGTAACCTAAATTGTCACAGTTACTGAAACTATTCCTGTCACTAATGTTATTTCAGTCACTATCAGCGTTCTAATATCTGTCAAGTTTACTCTTTTGATTCTTGTCACTGTCAGTCACTGACGCGGTCACCTAAATCATCACAGCTACTGACACTATTCCTGTAACTGATGCAATTTCAGTTGTTATCGAATTTTCAATGACTGTGAAGTTTACTCTTTTGATTTTAGTCACTGTAAGTCGTTATTACGGTCACTTAAATTGTCACAGTTACTAACACTATTACTGTCACTAATGTTTTTCAGTCACAATCAGGATTTTAATCACTGTCATGGCTACTATCAAAATTGAAGTCACTTTGCTGTCACCGTCACCGCTATATCGATAGTTCCAGTCACTGTCAAGGTTACCGTCAGGATATCAGTCACTGTCAAAATTTTAGTCACAGCTATAATGCCTATATCCCGATAATCAGCATCATTATAAAAAATAATTCGATGTCTCACTTTACTCTTCTCTTCCTCTATATATGTATATACTTCCATTTCTTTCTAACCTTTCTTTCTTTCTTCCTATCTTCCTCCCTTCTACATCACTTTTCACTTGCTAGTTTTATTATTTTCCCAATTCTCCTATCTTCGTATTCTAATTTAGTTTATGTATATCCTTTGAATGCTACTCTTTGTGTCTAATAAGAATAATTGAACAACCTTGCACCTTGTATTCAAACCTTTGAGCATCAATAAAGTAAAAACTACTCTTATTAAAAAGAATGGATATACTTATTTATTTTATCAACCGGAAATTTGAAAAGGCCTGCAGCAGAGATTTGCTACCAAAACTTAGCTAATCGCTAATATATCAACTCAAACACAGCGTCGCTTTTACTCAAAGCTATTTTTCTGCATGCAACTTTGCTCATTTGAATTTGGCTAAAACACATATACTCATACATGCATAAAAACTTTACACATACAGCCAACGAGGCCACAAGGCTACAGTGCCACCATTTAACGTTGTTTATGTATGAGTGTGTGGCTTCTGGTGTCATAACACGAGTTCATAGTTTTACACAATCATTTTGTATGACTACATACACCTTAATTTGCCTAGAGACATCAACGAACTACAAAAGCAAATTACATCCTTTCATACACATACATATACAAACTAACAAACATTTATTTTCATATAATCGCACGTTAAAGCCATTTTATTGTACATGAAAATTGCCGTTTGGGGCTGGTTTAATTCGAATTTATTGCTTGGTCTGAGGCAAGTGAATGGAGGCTGGTGAACGTCGACTTGTAAATGGAGATTGATGCAAAGAGGCCGCCGATTGCTGTACGTTATGTGGCTTGACAATGTGTATGCTTTTGCATGTGTGAGTGTCACTTTGAAGCGAATGACAATGAAATCAAAATATGCTGTTTAAATTTTTAATAAAGGTTGGTTTTACTCCTACATCCTAGTTGGTGTACTCGTGGCATAGAAAATGCGCCACAAGCCGAATGCAACCTTAACATAAAAAAGTAATAGGAAACTTTGAATGGGATTCTGAAAATATTTTTCTATTTTTTTTGGAGCATCAGTAGCGGTTGTTGAAGGAACCACATTTTGGGGAAAGAAGTTAGAACTGAAAAAACTTATGTGTTCCAATGAAGGTCGAATAGCTGATTTTATTAAATTAAGCTGAAGTTCGATTTTCGAGTTGAGTAAAGGCACGCGTTAAGTTGGTTTAACCTATTAATCAATTCTAGTTCATCTAAGCTTGCTTAACTGTTCTTCAAAAGGATTTTTGTTTCTCGTTAAGAGCGACATCTAGCTTTTAAGAAAAGAAGTAGGTTTAAAACGGATCTGTAAAGTAATGATTACTGTTTTGAAAAGGCATAGTATTGGTTGATTACCTATTGATTTCAGTTTTTAATAAATATTTTAATGATTATTTTCATCAATAATAAACAATTTTTGATTACTTCTAATATTAGTCTTATTTATTTATAACTTCAAAATTAATTAAAAATAATCAAAAATTTTTCAAAATTATTTGTATTATTTAATTAAAATTAATCAAAGTTTTTTTAATTATTTTTGTTTCTTTGATTAACTTTTTTTATTTTTTTTAGGTTCATTGTTCATTGTTCATTTTTTTTTTTGTTATTGTTTTCAGCTTTTAATATTTATTTTAATGATTTCTTTCAAAAATAATCAAAATATTCAAAACTATTAAAAAAAAGGAATCACAAATTTTTTTTTTGATTGTACTATTGACTATTTTTTTTTTTTTTTTTTTAATTTGTATTGATTATCCCTTTTTTCAACTTTTTCAAAAATAATCAAAACTTTTTTTTGATTATATGTAATTATTTTCTACTCTTTGATTACTTTTGATAGCTTTTGGATGGTGTTGCAGACAAACAAATGCACACGGAGCAAAATACTCAATGTTATTAAAAAAAAAAAAAACTAAATATATTCAAAAAAGAAATCAAAAATTTTTGTTTTGATTGTACTTGATTACTATTGATTTTTTTTTAAATTTTATTAGATTATCTTTTATTTCAAATTTTTTCAATAATAACAAAGCATTCATTGTATCACGTTTTATGATTTTCGATCTCAAAAAAAATTAGTAAAAAAGAAATCAGAAATAACCAAAAAAAATTTGTTTTCATTATTATACCTAGTAGTGCTTCGCACACAAGGTATATTAACTTCATTCGCCTAACGGTAGTATGTAACGGCATAAACGAATCGAGATAGATATTGACTTATATATATCAAAATGTTCAGGAGGAAAAGAGAAATTGATTGAGCCATGTCCGTCCGTCCGTCCGTCCGTCCGTCCGTCCGTCTGTAAACACGATAACTTGAGTAAATCTTGAGATATCTCAATGAAACTTGGTATGCAGGTTCCTTTTTACTTATCTCTGAACGCTATTGAAAATAGGCAAAATCGGTTAAAAGCCACGCCCACTTTCTATATATATAATATTTTCGAAAATACAAAAAGAGTGATTATTCAGTACATAATACACCTATAAGGATAAAATTTGGTGTGTACCTTAGCGTTAAGGCAAAAAATAAATTTCTGAAGAAATTTTTAAAAAAGGGCGTGGCACCGCCCACTTTTGATTAAGTCAAATTTGGAAATATTATTAATCATAAATCAAAAACCGCTCAAGATAGGCAAATAAAATTCAGCACACATATTTCTATTAGTACAGGCAATATTTCGAAAAAAAATTAGCGAAATCGGATTAGGTCCAGGCACAATTTTATACGAAAGATTTTGAAAAGGATCATGGATATATTGAATATGCTATAACTTTGCTTAAACTAGCTGTATATCATTTCTATTTCACCTCTAAAGTGTTCGTGGGCAAAGAAAGTCGAAAGCACCAAATTTTTGGAAAATGGGCGTGGCCCCGCCCCTTTATGGGGGATTATTCCACAAAACTTTCCATGCCATAACTCCGGTAAAAATTGACTTATTGAAACGATATTTAGAGAAAGTGTTCAACATATAAAGCTAACTCTTTGCTGAAAAAATTAACAAAATCGGTGAATGGACACGCCCACTTTTTGAACACAGTTCCAAAAAATTTCTTCGTAAAATTAAAATCGCGATATTTCCTTAATTGTATAAGTTATATAAATAAGATTTTACACACATAACAAGCTTTTTCAGCAAAACAGAACTGTATAAAAATTTTGTGGATTTTGGTGAAGTAGGCGTGGCGCCGCCCACTTTTTAGCATAAAAGGTCAGCTATTTTCAAGAAGGCAATGAAAGTTAGTGAGATGCTTCCCAATAGTATATAGTATACTCCTGCCAAAAATTACGCAAATCGGATAGCAAACACGCAAAATATACGGACAAGTAGTTAACACCCTACTGCCTTTTTTTAATTAATTTTTTTTATTTTCATACCTTTCATGAACATGGGGAAAGCTATTTATATTTTGTTATTTAGTGATAGTTTAATTTACCACTTACAATAGAAATGTTTTTATCGAAAACAATCAGTTGCCTTTATAACAAATTTTCAGGTATGTATTATAATAGACCTCAGTAAATTAGGATACCAAAACAGATCACTACTAGGTATTTAATGTGCGGTTACACCCGAACTTAGACTTCCTTACTAGTTTTTGATTACGTTTAATCTTCGTGTAATTTTGTTTTTGAATTTTCTTGCATTAAATTTTTTTTTTTTTTAATAATCAAAACTTTGTTTTTCATTACTTTTATTAATTTTTGATACTATAATTACTTCTGATTATTTTTGATTGTTCGATTGTTTATGATTACTTTTTAGCGCTGTCGCAGACAAATATAAGCATATAGCGTAAAATGTTAAAAACAAATCAGAAAATAAATTAGAAAAAAGTGCGACAAAATTTCGTTTTGTTTTTTATTTCGTTTTTTATTTTTTATAAATTAAATTTTTTTTAACAATTGTTCTTTTTTAGTTGTTTCCAATGGTAATGAACTAGTAATTTCTGGCTTTTCAAATATATTGTGATAAGTGCGAAAATAAATTTAATATGCACTAAATTCACAAACCCACATGAATTTCAAAATAGTACGCTGAGAACGCCAACTGCCGAACATTTCTTCTACGAATTGAAACAAAAGATCCACCATAATTAGTTTCAAGTTTCCACTTCCATAGCCCCCTGCAGGTGCAACTTGCCTTTAAATTACACAACGAATTTTACTGATTTCAAAATACTCACTCTTCAGCTATTGGTCTGCTTTTTTCTAAACACAATTTTAAGTTCATTTCAAGGCCTTTTTAGAGTTTAATCAAAATTATTTTGCTCTTCCTCTCCATCACGAACAACTAAGTAGGTAATCCATCACTTTGCACAACATCTTGTTTTTAATATAAATTTTATTATTTTTCTATTTTCATGCATTTCAACACATCTGTGTCCGCTGGTATTCTGCAGAGAAAATTGCAAGCGCAAACAACACTCATTTACAAAAACAATTGCACTATATGGCTGTTGCAGCTGTCGATCAATGTCAACGCTTGTTTGCGCCAACCAACCCACATTGCACATTTTGATTTTCTTCACTTTAATTTCCTTTTTTCCAAGCAAGTGAAAACAAAAACAAATAAACTAATAAAAGTATATCACTTTCGTATCATATGTGGCATACTTTTAGGCGTTCAAGCGCAACCAATATGCGCTCATCTATAGCACACTGCAGCTACAACTTTAATATGCAATAAACTCTCCATTCTATAACAGAAAAATGCAAAAACAATAAAAAAAATAAAAGCTGGACTTTTTATACCCAGCGTACTAGTACTAGTACAAGGCTATTATAATTTTGTCCACATAACGGTACTATGTAACGGCGCAAAATAATCGAGTTAGATAGAGAGTTCCACATATGAAAGTTCTTAGGTTGAAAAGAGGAATTTATTAAGGCATGTCCGTTCGTCTGTCCGTCCGTCTGTCCGTCCGTGTACACGATAACTTGAGTAAAAATTGAGATATTTGCATGAAATTTTGCATACAGGTTACTTTCTGGCCAAGGTAGGTTGTTATTGAAAATGGGCGAAATCGGATGATAACCACGCCCCCCTTTTTCGATATCGAAAATTTCGAAAATCACATAAATTGACATAACTTGAGTCAAAATAGAGATATTTGCATGCAATTTGGTGTATTGGTTACTTTCTAGACAAGGTAGGTTGCTATTGAAAATGAACGAAATCGGATGATAACCACGCCCACTTTTTCGATATCGAAAATCACATAAATTAACACAAGTTAAGTAAAACTTGAGATATTCGCATGAAATTTGGTACACAGGTTACTTTCTGGCCAAAGCAGGTTGGTGTTTAAAATGGGCGAAATCTGATGATAACCACGCCCCCTTTTTTGTTATAGAAAATTTCAAATAAGATTCTAGGGCCTATCTCATTGCCAAGTCATGGTATTTGCACCTCGTTCTGAAAACTAACGCTGGGTATTTAGTGTTCGGTTCACCCGAACTTAGACTTCCTTACTTGTTTTATCTCGCCTTTCGCCTACTAATTGCTTTCATTAGTAATTAAACAAAAAACTGAAACACATAAAAGCCAAAGTCTCTGAGCAACTTTATAAAATTGCAATGTTGGTCCGTAACGTGACCATAGCCCACCAGCACTGGCCTTGACCATTTTTTTTTTCGATTAAAATTCTTATTATTCACAAAATGTCGCCTGCTCGGTGTGCGAAAAATTGCTGTGTGAGCAGGTGTGCGGTAAGCGGAGCACGATCATTTGTTTTCTCTTATTTGCTGGGCTGTTCTGCAGCCCATTGCTTTATTTTGTTTACTTTAATTAATCAAATGAGGCTGAACGATAGGGGCAAACTAGTTTGTTTTTAATGAATTTATTTACTTTATATTTTATTTTATTTTATTTTATTTTATTTTATTTTATTTTATTTTATTTTATTTCTTTTCATTTCATTTCATTTCATTTTATTTTATTTTATTCTATTTTATTTTATTTTATTTTATTTTATTTTATTTTATTTTATTTTATTTTATTTTATTTTATTTTATTTTATTTTATTTTATTTTATTTTATTTTATTTTATTTTATTTTATTTTATTTTATTTTATTTTATTTTATTTTATTTTATTTTATATTATTTTATTTTATTTTATTTTATTTTATTTTTTTTTATTTTATTTTATTTTGTTTTATTTTCTCTTGCTCCGTTACAAAATTTGCAGTTATAGTACTTACATATGTATATTATAAATTGTATCAGTTTTTTTGCTCACCTAGAAAGAAATAGAAAACAAAATTTTACTAATATCTTTGTCGACTTGAATTACGCTAGTTATCTAGTCTAATAACTTCCTCCAATAGCAGAGATTGTGTTTGCTGGGTTATTCCAATCAACAAAAACAGTTACTTACATTTCTCGTGTGATATATTTGATTATTGGGGAATTGCGATAAAAAATTAATTTAAATTTTGCGAAAAAATTGTAATGTTCCCCTACATGCGCTGATAAGGTTCTAGGAATTTGCGATATTCAAAATTCTTGGAATCGCATGCATGTTGCGTGGTCATTACTGACGCACCAGCACCACAGCACATCCGCCAGGTTTCCTTTCAAAATGCTCACGATTAATCAGCAATTGATGTGCTGTGGTTGCGCTTCTCATTACGCAATCTGTGGAAAATACAAGAATTGACTATTGCACCAGTGAAGAGTGCAGTGGTGGCATGGGATGGGCAAATGTGCAACAACAACGAGTGAATTATGCAGTTAGTATAAGCAACAATTTTACCAACAACAAAAGTGAATGCTCAACAATATCGCATTAACATCATTAGCAACAGTTTACTCATTAGTAATGCCAGAGAAGGCAACAGAAGAAGAAGAAACAGTAGCGGAATTGAGAGAATGATAAATTGACTTATATATGTATGTACATACATACATACTAACAATTGTTCATATGTACATACATACACATGTAAAGCGAAATGAAGGCTGGTCGTTTTGTGCCAATTTGTTTCTGCAAGTTTATCAATTCGCTTTTGTTTTTGTTATTGTGTTGATATGTATGTAGCGATATGATACCATTGAACCTACTCGTCATCGCCAACACTGATAATGTCTATTAAAGCTAAATATGCAAGGCAGCCTGTAAGTACGTATATAAATATGTATGTATGTACGTGTGTAAAATGCACAATAATTACATTAGTTTCGAATTAATGGAACAATTTAACGCTCCGATGATGATCGAATAAAGTGCTTGTAAGAGAAACGCTTAAGTAAAAATTAGTAATGGTAGATGGAAGCGAAGCGATCTGAGTTGCTTGCTAATAGCCATCGCGTTCGTTTAAAAGATTTCGAATAGCAGAATTGAGGTATCGTTAGGTCTGGTGGGAGTTTATTGGACACTTGTATGTTAAATTCGTTATAAGAATGCTAAGTCATGGTATTATAACGCTAGTCTTAATCCACAACTTTTAGTTTCTCTTTCTCAGTCAGTCAATTTCAGAGAATTCGAATTATGTACTTAAATCGAATAAATATTTGACTTGGCACGTTTTTTTAAGCCATGAATTTTGAGCAGTATTAAAGCAACAATGTGTGTTTACATTTATGTACATAAAGTAAATATATGATGTTGTATGTAAAAACAACTGTATAAACACAATTAGTATGACAAAATCGTACATATCGAACGCTACCACCTTGACCTCCAAAATTTGACAATTATATAAATATATAAAAATATGTATGCATCAGACTGTACTCCAATTTTTTTTTTTATATATTATAAGAAAAATGTTGTCAAAGTTTCAGACCTTAATATGAGCTCTTGGTAGTCTATCATTCCTAATTAAAAATTTTTAAAACTAACATCATTTGCTCTTTAAAATTTTAAAAATATTGAAGTAATAATATTTCGTTGTATAAAGATTTTAAGGAAATTGAATTCGCTACAAAACCATCGTTAATGAGTGAATATTGGTATGGTTTTTGGATTCAAATTTTTTACCAAATTTTATAGAATTGCCTCTAAAAGTTGCTTAGTTGTGACTCTTTACAATACTTTTTTACAACCATTGTTATTTCTAATATCAATAAAATATAAAATATGTTGGCCCAGTCTAATGTACACTTGGCAGAGATGTGATGTGAAATTAAAAATTTAATGCATTAAACACTTCTCTAACCACCCAAGGTTTACAACTAGAGAAATCTCACTCCAGTTACCACTTAATTTAAGTCTTAAGTGCATTTTACTTTTTACCTCATTGGAACTCTAACCAGTGACCTAACCAATCTGAATCGAGTTCTTATTCACTGAGTCCAACTCCGTTTGAATAATTTTCGTTTAGCAAACGCCAGCCCAATCGAATTATACGGAAATTTTTTTGCTGTAATACATTGTCACGAAGATTTTCAAAATTTCCACACTATAGATCAACGGAATGTTAGTTGAAAACCGAATACAAAGAGGTCGAGTATAGAAATTCAAATTTTGTAAATACAGCGACTCACGCGCCACCCAGCGAGCTCATTTTTCCCAAATTTTTTAATCTATATATAAATACTGTAAGGAAAATCACGTTGTTATCCATTTTTGAAGGGGAAAAACAACACGTATTGCGGTCAAACCTATATCAAAATGTTCGTATTGAACGTCTTGGTTTGCAGAATCGTATTCGTTTTTTGTTTACATCGCACAGGTGAGAAATATTAGGTAAAAACCGAGGTATTCTGTACATTGTTCGCATAGCGCTTAGGTATAACATGCTGTGTGTGCGCACACAAGTATTCGTATTTTCTCTTTTACTGTATGCTCGCCGTATTTATATATTTGCCAATTTAGATTTTCGTCCAATTTGGGCGAACAGGGCGACCTCTAGTATGAATTAAGAAGCATACACTTTAGATATCACTCAAATCGATCCATAAATAGGATTTTACAATTTTACTATCCCGATATCAGCGCCACCTAGTGAGATTGTTTTAAGAAAATATTTCAGATATGTTTTCAGAATTTCAGCCAAATAGGAACAAAATAGCTACGCGCGCCATCTATAGGATTTTTTTTATTTATGTTTCATACTATATGGATATATTTTGTGGGTATTCGACAGTAATTATTAAATAATTTAATTTAAAAAAATAATCAAAAATAATCATTTAATTAAATTAATGAAGTTAATAAAATAATTAAAATTAGTCAAGAATTATCATTTAATTACATTAATCAAGTTAATAAAATAATTAAAATTATTAACTTGTAATCATTTAATTACATTAATCAAGTTAATACAATAATTACATTAGTCAAGAATTATCATTTAATTACATTAATAATTTTAGTCACATAATTGAAAAAAATCAAAATGAATTGACCTTAATCAAATAATCAAATCAAAAATGCGATTAGGTGGCATTCAAAATAATCAAAAATTTCTTTTTAATCATGCGATTAAAATTTATTAATTAGTTAAATACTACTTTTGTTGTAAATGTTGTAAATGTTGCAGCTGCTGTATCATGAAACAATTTCCTTAAGCTACCGCATTATAATTAATAATAATTTAAATTTGTAATCATTATTTAACAAATCTGTATCTAATTACTTAGTTTCCTAAGAGCATTTTTCTTGTTATTGTATGTATATCATTCTTGTTGACATTTAGCATAGGGGAACGATCTCATCTAGGCTATCGATGAGAACAGGAAGGCTATCAAGATTACTGAACAAGGTTTTTGAGAGTTAGCTTCTTGTACAAAAGTGGTGAATTGTGAAACAGGCACTGGAAGATTTAAGGGCTGGGTTTTGAATAATTCCAGGAATAACTTTTAAGAAGAATTACCGTATAGACCCCTTGAACTTTGAATGCAGCTAGGTAAGTTTTCATAGACAAACATAGCCCATCAATTAGCACGCGATAGCTTAGTTATCTGACTTTTTGAAACCTAATTATTTGCTAGCCAAATTTTTTTTTGTTTCACCTACATAACAGCTTCCTCAGTCCTAAACTAACAGAGCCTAAATTACCGAAACCTCAGAATGAGCTGCTACAATGATAATATTGTTAAAAAAAAAGAGAAATTGGGTCATAAGTAAACTAAACATACTTAATAAAAACGAATTTTCCATTATGGTCACATTTATCTAATTTAAGAGCCCTTCCACATTGTAGCAAGTACAACAACCTCACACAGGTGTGTCCAGTTTGGCTTAGAGAGAAAGTAAATTTTATAACCAAAAGGAGGTTAGTTGTACAGCCAAAAATTGTTATACTATATAGATATTGGCTTAACTGTAGATATATATTGTACTTGTGTGCCAACAACAATAAAGGGCACCAAGCTCTCTTTCAAGGTACAAGTATTTTAGGTCAGAGGAAATAAATTAATAATTTTTTTTGGATATTTTTTGTTCGGCTTTGTAGGCCACAAATATATATTGGGCGCATATGGTATTCTACAAATATACATACATACATATTCAACGTACAAAAACAAAAAGTAACGTCGAATGTAGGAAAATGTGAAGATAAACATTCCAAGGTGACAGTTAATGCGACAACCTAATGGTTCGCAAAATAACTGATTTCACTGCTTTCATGGATTCAGAGAGTCGTCAGCATTATTTGGATATTAAAAAATAAGACGTCTTTCGAAAGATCCAATGTACGTGGTGTTTTGAGAGACAATGTGATCGAGAATGCAGCGCTAATTTGCTTCCGGAATGAAAACATTTTCAGTTTTCAAAAAAAAAAAAGAAAGTCAATTATGTTGACCGGATTAGTGATTAAAATCGAAACTGGAGCCGGAATAGAAGCCAAAACTGAAACCGAAATTATAACCGAACCCGGAGTTTGAAGTAAACCTAACTCTAAGCTGGAAACTAAGCCGAAATCGGAATTTATTTCGAAAATAAAGCACAAGCCTAAAGAGTAACCGTAACCAAGTCCGTTTAAAAAGCGGAATAAAAACCGAGATGTGAAACTGGTCCAGAATTAAACTTGATACCGAAACGAAGACGAAATTAAATCGGAAACAAAAACCGATCCCATAACCGAACTCGGGAAAAATGGACTCCTTGAAAATGGACCGTAACCGAAATCGGAATTCAAGTTTGAAATTCAGACTGTGAAATTTAAACTGGATATGGAGCTAAGTTTGGAAGTAAACTACCGAGACTAGAAACGTAACCAGTACGGGGACCGGAGTCCATGCCTCATCAACACCGAAACCGAAAACTTAATCGAAACCTAAACCTTATTAGCAATGGGAACCGAAACCAAAATTAGAACCAAAGTCGAAACTGAACTCATATTCGAAGCTAAACACCTAAAATACGGAACCGGAACTAAAGTCGAAACCGAAACATACGCCGAAATTTAAGTGGTTCTTTAATTAAGGGCCAGACCAAAACATGAACTGTAAATAAATCCGGAAGCTACACCGGAAGTTAAACCGGATCCTAAACTATAACCAAATTCGGAAGTATAACCGTTACCCAGGCCAACTCGTTAACGGAATACGAAAACAACACATAAATTAAAATCAACACCGAAACCGAATATTAAGCCGGAACCACAACTTTAGGAACAATTTGAACCGAAACCAAATTTAGAACCAAGGTCGAAACTGAAATCATATACGAATTTGGTATGAAAAATTTGGAACCGGAGTTATAATAAGTACGGGTTCTGCACCAGAACCGAAACAAATACCAGAACTAAAATTGAAAGCCAAGAGGATTCAAGTTTGAAATCGAATCCGGACCTATAACCTTTGTTGGGACATACTGCAAAATTTCAACACAAAAGAAACCATCACGAAGGTTAAAAACAAAACAGTAATCGAAACTAAATCCGCAACCGGCACTAAAGTCGGAACCGCTGAAGTGGTAGCTAGTTCGGACTTTAAACTTTAAACCAGAGATGAAACTTTAATGAATATCGAAACATAAACTAGGATTGTAAATAAATCTGAACCCAAACGGGTATTCAACATCAGATATAGTACAACCAAAATAGAACTTTTAACCGGAAACGGAAGGCCGAAAACAACAAAAAAAACGAAACCAACACAAGTGTTGAAATTGTAAACGAGATCGGTACATAACCGACTTTTTATTGTTGTTGTAAGAATAAAAAGACTTACAGTAGACTTGGGAAAGTGTTGCTGAATTGACACTCCTTAGCCACATATGAGGCCGGCATGCTCCGGTACTCCCTTTGCTATACTGCGCGAGTTTCGTGGTAGCGATTTGTTATGACCAGTGGAACCTTCTAGGTCATGTCACCCCTCCTTATGTGAAAAAGGAGAAGACGTGTAATGAGAGATGTGGGGTAGCATATCCCTAGATCCACCATCGAGATGCACGTCATTACCTTCGTCAATTTTAGTCGCCTCTTACGGCCAGTATGCCTACCTCTTATTCTAAACTCCTGGGTATTTGTTACCGTCTATTTCGTAAGAATCTCCTGCCTTTGTTGTTGTATCTTCAGCTGTCAAACACTACAGCCTATGGTGTGCTCGCTATGGTAGTCGAATCTTACCTGCTCCTATCAAGCGCGTGCCTATATCGCGCAGCTCTTGCGGGTTCGCCTCTTGTCTCTCAGCTCGGCGTTGTAACTCACCTTATAAAAAGTAAATTCGTACACCAAAGAATGTACACAAATATAAACAATTGCCGATAACACGTACAAACAATCAAAACAAAAACAAACAATTTAACTGACCATTGCAACAGAGCTCATAAGAATTTATAGAACAAAAACAAATTATTTTCCAGTTTGACATTTTACGTGGTTAACAACATTTGTTGCTTTTTGCCAACATTTTGCACATGCTCTGTTATTATTTAACAATGTTAACATTCTCCAGTATGTGTATGTGTGTGTGTGTGTGTAAAAGTAGTTTTAGGTGGCTACGAGCAAGTGCACAAGAGCATCAATCACACTTGACCTGGTTTCGTAAATTCAGTTTCATCCATTTGCTTTCGTTGTTTGTTGCTATTGTTGTTATAGTCGCAAACATTATTGTTGTTGTTTTCATGTCGATTGTTGTTCTGCCCGACTGTTACACGCTTACAACGTTGTGGGCGGAGTGTGTGAGCTGATTTTGGCGCCACCCAACTTGCAGATAAATGTCAACCCATTTGCAGGCCAAACAACAATTTTTGCTCGGTTGAGGTGGTGACAATTTGTGTGTGGATCGGACGTACATTGTTGTCGTCCGCAAAAAGGACACGACATGGCATGCATCAGTTGTTTTGTATGTGTGAATAAGTGTCGTCATTAAGTACACAAACCTAGAGGAAGTAAGCCTAGTTTTAGTAAGACCCGGAAGTGTGTCGAGTGCACATAATCACATTTTTCATGGACAAACATTTTGAAGGAGGTCGCAAAGAGTTATCAAAATACGTTGCGTAAATAAGACCCATTTGAAATGAAGATGGTCCAAAGGAGGTTCTTAGGTAAGGAGTTGAACGTGGGCCAACGAACAAAGACTGGCTTTCAGATTTCGTATAATCTTAGCGGTGCAATAGAACTTTAGTGGTCTGATCTTCTGAATAAGTAGGATGACGGGAGTTGTGTAAACTAATATCTTCATGCTGAGGAAACTACTGAGTCAGCTTGTGGGGGCAGTCAATGGCTTACCTCTAGAGTCCTGGGTCAGAAATTGTAGAGATCCCGGACTTCAAAGAATATATTAAGAACACAATAGTGCGATCTCTGGACCACAGCTCAAGCCAATTTCATTGAAGTATTCTACAAGCGATCAACTAAGTATTAAGTGTGTTTGAGCTTTTCGTGTAAAAATTGCTCGTCTCATACCCAGTAGCGCGGCGTATGAAAATGTTGCAATTTTTTCAACGAACCCAAACAATTTTTTTTCTTCAAGGTTTGTATGTCCTGCATAAAGCCTAAAAAGAGTAAGTAATAAATTCTTAAATTTTTCTAAAAAAAAATTACGCTGTGTAACAAATTAAAAAATTTAGAAAAGAAAGAGTTCGGCGTACACAAGCCTAAACAAATTTTAATATTTAAAAGAATTTTCAGAACCCCCCAAAATGTGGAGTTAGAGGCCAAAAACCCCTTGCTGTAGCGCACACAAAACCTTTCAAGACAGAAGCGTCTGATAGAGTGACCCAGCTATTAGGTTGACTGTCTAACAGTGAGCTGAAGCAGTGGTCGTTCGCGTAAAATCGTTCACCGTTGTAGAGCTCGATAAAGTCTTCCAACGGTTTTAAAAGGAACAAATATAAAGCGAATGATCCGGAATAAATAGTTAAGGTAGTTGTAACTAAATCTTGAAGAGAGCAAACAGAACAAGGCAGACTTGAACAAATCCGTGCTGAAACGAAAGCTTGGGTTTTGCAAAGTTTAAGTCATTCCTTATAATCGGCTGTGCTAACCTATTGGGAGTCGTCTCAGTTTAAAATGGGAAAACGGCTCAACAGTGTTTTTTTTACCAAGCCGTCTCCTAGATAAATACCATAGCTGGAGAGCTTCGATTAGAATTAGAAATCATTACGATTAGAAAAATTAAGTAATCTAATCATTAGATTTTTTTTATTCATTATATTTTGATTACTAATTGATTAGATTAGTTTTGATCAGTTTTGATTAGATATGCCAATAGTCACTAATCGTGATTAGATTTTTGATTAGTTCTAATCTAATCAAAAAGTAATCGATTAAAATAGCCATCTAATCCTAATTAATCAATAAGGAGTAGAAAAAAAGTTTCCAATCCGATTAGTAATCATTAGGATTACTAATCATTATTCCCCAGCTATGATAAATATGAAGACATTTCAACCACGAGAAGAGGTTACATTACTTCTGGCACAACTTCAATCTAGATAATTAAACTCTTACGCACCTAAAACAAAAGATGTAAGAGTGCACCAAACTAGGCAGGAAAAATACCAGGAAATATGTTAGTTTCTGACCAGTTTCGAACTAGTTCAACTGAGACCAAATTATAATAATAAAGCGCCAAACTGGTCAAGAAAAAATAAAATATACGAATGGAAATTTATAAGTAGTTTCGAACTAGTCCGAAAAAGACCAAGTTTATAATGATGAAAAATCAAAATAAAGTAGACTACACAAAGGCCCAGAGTTGGCAAAACCTCAGCAGAGTTTTTTATTAGACACGCCCACTTTTTAAACACAGTTCTGAAAAATTTCTTTGTAAAATTAAAATCACGATATTTTCCTAATTGTATAAGTTATATAAATAATATTTTAACCACATAATAAGCTTTTTAAGCAAAACTTAACTGTAAAACATTTTGTGAATTTTGTTGAAGTAGGCGTGGCGCCGACCACTTTTCAGCAAACACATATCAGGTATTAAAATAGACCTGAGTAAATTAGGATACCAAAACAGATCACTACTAGGTATTTAATGTTCGGTTACACCCGAACTTAGACTTCCTTACGAGTTTATATTTCTTTCTCTCGGCACCAGGACTCGAATCAATAACTTTTCCGATGCTAGTCTAATATTTAACCTCTATAACTGAGTTAATTTTAATAATTTTCATTCACTCTGAGTGAACTTAGACATTTTCGTTTCTTTTAAACTAGTTTCAGACTAGTGTATTTTTCACGAAATCCGACAATTGAGATTCAGTAGCACATCTCAGTGCTAAACCAGTCGCTTTGACGAGTATTGACTTCCTTGAGCTTTTTTTGGATTTTGATGAGCTCAACCAGGTGCATTCATTGTCGAGTAGATGAAATGTACACTGACTCCAAAGCAAAACAATTTAATTCCACAAAATATTCTTCATACTACGCGATATCCTCTTTCCAACCTTAAACCAAGAATGGTTGATGCGTCTGTATGTGTTTAAGTGCCGCAACCAAATTTGTATTACGCTCCTGGCCTCAATCGTGTAACGTTGGTCAAAAGTCAAGTGGCCGTCGGAATAGAAAAAAAAATTGTTGAGTGCTTTGAATGGTCGAAATTGAGTGATAACTCAATCCAATCGATTTGCAGCCAAAACATGGAAAATGTGAAATCAAAAGAAGAATAGCATCCACTCGTTCACTGAGCTGAAGTTCGGTTAACCTAGCCATACTATACCCATTCAAGCTTTTAACACAACCCAGCCAGTTGTTGTATTTGTATCGGTTAAAACTGATACCAACCTGCAGTTATTGTAGTTAGTGTTTTTTTGTTGTTGTAGCAGTACTTTGTCCTTCTTAATAGGCGTGTATTTTACCAAGAATTGGAATCGAAGTCTCTACTAAGTAATGACCTGAGAGACGAGCAGAAGCAAGTCTGCTTCATTGAGTAATCATAGGTAAGATTCGTGCCCATGTTATACCAGGGTTTCGTTTGAAGCATTTAACCCATAACAATATCTAGACCGAAGTTGAGCCAAAGTGGACCAGATCTTTCTCTGAAAAACGCCTTACCGTTCCCCTATAGCTGGTGCTTTGGTTCAAATAAAAGCGTTTAGCTAGCGGGACCTAAGAAAAGAACTTACCGGCTATATGTGAACATTTTAGAAGACCTGCCCGAAGGTTTTCTAGGACTGCAGGCTAGCACTAAAAGTTGCTTGAAATGGGCGCAGTCGATTCATAATCGCTAAAGCTGAATCAGACCAAACTTCTAGAGAATCCAACAATGCGCCACAGTCTCTAAAAGCTCAAACACAAACCGGACCTTTTTAATTGGCCAATGAATCTGAAAAGTCTCCTATAGTAAGAGAGTTAACTAGCTTTTGTCTGAAGTACACATGCGTAAAAGTTATTTTCAATTGGACTACCACGAAATCGTTAAGATTTTGACCTTCCAACCTTCTCATACGTTAAATAGTTAATATTTCCGCAAAATCTCCTTTATTATGCATTCATTTTCGTTAATCAACATCATTCGTCCTTCATGCCAGCTTTTAATCCACCACAAAAGCTGAATAAGCACTAACGGCCGCTTACGTTTGCAACAAGCTTTCCCCGAACTTTAACCAGCTTTATGACATAATCATATTTAAATACCCAAACAAATTTCTGTCATTAATATGAAAGATCAAGTTTTGCCTTTTAATTCCATTAAATGCTACGTCAACACAATGCGTAGCCTACCCCCACCCCAAAGCAACGTGTACACAACCCAAACCCAAAGCCAAACAGTTCAACCATTTTGACCGCCCTGTCTGTTATTGAGTCATATGTAGCGCGGCGCTTCCACAACGCAGACACGATGGAAAATTGTGTGCAAACAAAGGACGTATGGCAAACCATTGAGAGTGAAAGAATTTGTTGTTTTCATAAAAAAGTGAAAATATTTACCAGACTGTAGAGTATGGGGGGGTGGAAAGCAGACACAAAAGGACGTTAGCATAATGACAATAAAAGAAAGTATTTGGTAAACCGATGGAATGTTTTGTGTGGGTGTCAAATGGGAAGTACAATGGGACATTTATAAGGAAGTCTAATTGTGGTTCAATATTTTCCTGAAGGCATCAGACAAGGGATGATGACAGGAATAGTTGTTGGAGATTGATTTCGAACTGAAGTTCAGTCGAATAGCATGAACCTTTCCATGTCCAGGTCAGTCGCCAAATAGTTTTTGTTTTCATCTCTGCTTCCAAGTTAGATTGTCAAGTAGTTCGCCTCTGTTCTCCCCGTTGAGGGCAGTCTCTTCTGCTGAGCCATCAGCTTTAGAGATCCCAATCAGTTTAGTGCCAGTTTTGAATCCAGCGAGTCTTCTCATCGCTTCCTGGCTATGCCTAAAGACCAAATTACTCTGCCACTTCGGTTAGAGCAGAGAGCTTTGCTTGGAAAACGCTATCTAATCGAGGGTCTCTGTATAAATTTGTATATTTCTACTTTCAGCTTGCTGTAGGTTGCGTATGAAAGGTTCCAGTGAAAGCCTAAGAAAGAAATGTGTTGCTTGGGCAGAGTATAATAGTGCTCCTTCCACGTTTGGAAGTCGCCAATACTATCTCGAAACCGGATCCACAGATTTGTATCCAATTTGGCATGTAGATAGTTGTATACGTTCTAAGACTCCCAATCCAAGGTGTTGCCAATTAAGAGTTTTTACAAGGTTGCCACTCGTTTGAAAAAAAAAAATTAAATATGATATACGAATATGGGTATCAACTAAAGTATTTCAACAAAAAATAGCAAAGTGGATAACGACATAGGGTTGCCACCTAATATTAATATAAAAATTTATTTCCATATCCGATATTTTATCAAAAACGACTTAACCCATTTCATTTAACTTTTTAAGGTATGTAATGTGCGTTATTTAAACTAAATATTTCGAATGTTTTCACAGGGTTACCACCTACATATTTTCCTTTTTTTATAAAATAAGTTATGCCAATAATTGGTATTAAATTAAATGTATTTTACTTCACATTTCAACAAAAATCAGCTACAGTTAGATGTGTGAATTCTAAGGGAGGTTACGGCCTAGAGTTGCCACCTAATTCTATTAAATAAAATTATCTTCAAAAACGTATTACATATTTCTCCAAAACGACCTGACTCATTTTGGTTAACTTTTTCAGCGTAACGTAATATGTCACATTCCAAATCATCCCGCTTTAAACGAGCTTATAATGTGATCACAGGGTTGCCACTTAATTAATATTTTTCCTAAAATAAGTTATGCCTAGATATGGTTATTAAACGAGTTGCATTTCCTCTCACATTTCAACAAAAGCCAGTCAGTTTATATGTCAGCGTGGAGAGTTAGAATGTTGTCTGAGGGTTGCCATCTGCTTGAATTTCTTATGAAATAAGTTGTGCCAAAAATGGGTACTAAAAGAAATGTATTTAATGCCACATTTCAACAAAAGTGAGCTAGTGAGGATATGCTAGAATATTTCACAGGGTTGCCACCTATCTTGGCTTTATGAAAAAAGTGTGACAATAACTATGAGTATTACATGAAGTGTACTCGTATTTCACCTCGCATTTGAAAAGCAGTATTTCTAAGTAGGATTGCTAACTAGGGTTGCCACCTAATCCGAATATATATATGTATATATTCCATTTGTGCTATCAACACGAAAACTTCTTGATCTATGTAAATAAATAAATAAAGAATTAACTTTAAAATTAAGTTTACAAAAAAATTAAAAAACAAAAAGCCTTTACTGATGGTTTCATTAAAAAAATCTAAATAATACGACAACTAAGAAAAATTTTGTTCAGCCAAATCATTGCAAATCTTCACACTGTAGATTTGAAGAGTTAAAAAGCTTAGGTGAGGCTCTATTCAAAGCCACTCGTAGTGGTTTGAGTATTGGGAAATTCAATGTATAAATGTTTATTCTTCGAACTGACTATCGGGCTATGTTTTTGTTGATTTTCCATACTAACTAATTTCATTAGAGGCCATTGATGAGAAATGCTGTGAATTCATGACTAAAGCTAGACAATCCTTATTCTACACACTACTTGAAAAGCAAGCCCTAAGGCCTTGTACAAATACCTCGTAGAGCAATAAATTGATGGAAAAGCAATTTCGTCCATCTAGCCTGAAGACCAACAAGCAAATAATTATTGTTGCTACTAATAGACAGAGTGCTTTTAGTCGTTCATCACCTGCATGTATGGAGATGGGTAATTGTTCATACCTACAGTACAATAGACCGTAGCTGATAAACTAGGTTTACGGTATGAACTCAAGATGGAGCTCTTGCTTTAAAAGTTTTTGGACTGAGAGTGTGAATTTCTCGTAGATGGCCAGACTCTGCTATGTGTTTCTCTACCCAGCTCCTCGTGGATATAATAAAATAAATAAATATATATTTCAGAATGAGTTTTTCAGTCACTACCTAATGTATGAGTACTAGGAGTGGGATTTTTTTCGAATAATATTTGAATAAACACTATTCGAATAAACGAATAAAAATATTCATTGCAAAAAATTCGAATAGTATTTATTCGAATTTTTTTATTCGTTTATTCGAATTTTTTTATTCGTTTATTCGAATTTTTTTATTCGTTTATTCGAATTTTTTTATTCGTTTATTCGAATTTTTTCATTCGTTTATTCGAATAGTGCTATTCGAATAATACTATTCGAATATTTTTGATTTTTAAAACGACATTACGATTAAAACGATATCGTTTTAAAAATCTATTAACAAAAATATTCGAATAGTACTATTCTAATAGCACTATTCGAATAAACGAATAATACTATTCGAATAAACGAAAAAAAAAATTCGAATAAATACTATAATAATTTTTATTCGAATAGTCCCATGCCTAATGAGTACACCTAGTTGTACTACACCTCCATTAGATAGCGCTCCAAAGTGTATATAAATGCAGGCCGCCAGCAGCTACTAAAGTGGGTAATAAAATCAGCAGGATGCTACTGCATGGGATGCGACGAAATGGGCAGAGACAGTGTACACATTTGTACGTGCGACGACATGCAAATGAGTTCATGGTGGCGTGTGCGCCGGCTTCAAAAGAGTGAGAGTTCATTGCGTACATTTTCTAGATACAAGTGGATTTGGGTATAAAGCCTCGCAGCAATAACACACACAAGCTTTTGACTGCATTGAGTTGCGCTCTTGTTATTGAACCTCAAATTGGCAATAGTCCAATGCTGCACAGGAAGTACCAAGACAGGAGGGAGGGAGCGTTAAGTGATAGAAAGTCTGTATGCCCACTGCTGCTGGATTGTTTGGTGCTTCGACTGGTTTAGTGTGAATTGTATCTTACCTGAAGGGGTTTCTAATTAGGACGGGTCGTTGTTAGCGATACATTGTTGGTATGCTTTTGTACGCCATTGCTATTGTTGTTTTAGCTGCTATTGTTTCCCTTCGTACCTGATTTGTCGATTTCTTATTCAAGCGAACTAACGGCAATTAGAAATACCAACGAAAGCAGAGTTGATCTGAAGCTGAGCGCAGTACGGGTTTGGTCTTTCATTGCTACCAGCTTTTGGGTCTGTGAAATCAACATAATATCTTCATCTAACGTGGTACTAGCCCCCCTAGCTCTTCATACCACTTGTCCTTAGAAACTTTCTGTTACATTTTGAGGGTTTCGCCTCTGCTGCCCTTGGCAGATCAGTTCGTATTATGAGCGACAAAGTAACATAATTTTTAGACTTGAATTTTATGGAGCTCATGGAAATATCCTACATATCCCGGCATTAAAAAATTCTGTCCTAGCCCACGAGGGTCGTTCTCGTTAGTCTGAATTCAGCGACCCAACCTCATCTTGTCATCTTCGGGGTTTATTTTTCCTCTCCAAATATTGGTGGACGAAGACTAATGTGGTCCACTTACCAATTCAATCCCAAGAGATTCTGATAAATATGCAGCACTTCCTAATATGCTCATAAACTGGATCCAGAACACTTATCCTACAGTCAGCAAGCATACCTCAAAGGAAGAAAGTGTTTGGAGACTACCGACGCAAAGAACTTTGATGGGTTAGAATGAGCTTTAAATAATCAAATCATATATGTATATAACTGTGAGCTTGATATCTAGTGAGAACAAAGTGAAATAATTTTTGATCCAATTTCTGAATGAATAAAACATTTCTGTGAGTTCAAATGGATCTCAGACCTTAGGTTTGATATTTATGAATGCATCGGTGAAGATTTTAATCAATTTTATATAACAGTTTTTGAGTGATGGACGAACAAACATACAGACATACAGACAAAAATTTTAAAAACTGCTGGTTTTGAATTTTGAGTGACTAGAATGAGTAGATAATGACCACTTACAATTTTTTTATATTAACAAGTAAGTGAAAAAACATCTAATTTCAAAATATTTGAGGAATGTCTTTTTTTTTCAAAAACTCCGCATTTCACAATTTGTTCGAAGAAGCATTTTTTTCAACACCGGCACGTTTTAGAATTTAACTCAAAAATTCCTTAAAGCACTCAAAAAAATATGTTTAATTTCCTTTTACATTTTGCGTTTTTGAAACTAAGTCTGAGAAAGGTCGTTCTTAAAACATATGTATTATATGATTGCCTGATATCCTACTCACTAACGTCGATAAAATGTTTGTACGTCATACTTTCCCAAAGCAAAAAAAAGCTAGCAAATTACTTGCAAAATATTGTTGATTTTTCGATAATCAATTACTTTAAAAATATTAATAACATACAAGCTCTAAGACTGGCAAATGTGCTTGCTTCTTTCAATAGCTTGTAAGGTCTGTCGATTCGATTGAAATGCCAAGTTGCTACTCAATAGGTAAATATGGGTTTGAAAGCAGCACAATGACAAATTGATAAGCTGTCACTGACAATGTGACTACCAAGAACTAAACAAATTTAGGTTTCAATGGAATTGTATGTTACATGCCTAGATATACATATACCCAGTTGTGTGATTGAAGGAAATTTTTACAAAAAACGCAGTGCAGTGCAGACTGACGGCCTTCAATAAAAATCGAATAAATAATTAAATCATGATAATCGATTAATTTTCATACCAACGCAACTGGGTATACAAATCGTGCTAGCTGTGCGCTATGTACCGTAAGTTGTAAAACTAATCATGCACATGAATTGCTACGCTTTAGCAGGTAAGTAAGATTGATAGTCGCTAAATCAATAATGTTTTTTCAATCAGAAGTGAGGACTCATATCGTTTAAGGGTGTCAAATATGAGCACACTCAAATACTTAAAGTCACGAATCACTAAAAGTTCTTTTTCTCTAATTTCTAAAACCTTGACCTTTATGTCGCTGCATTTCAGATAAACAAAAAAAATGGTATGAAAAACGAAAATTTTGCAACGAAAATATTTTTTGTGAAAGTTGTAAATTTAACTTACAGGCATTTGGCGCCTTCAAGTATGCAACGATTTTCATATAACACAAACAAAAATTTTTTGTCAGCAAATACTAAGCACCACCGCGGTGTAACATCACGCCAAATAACAATGCAAGCATACCAATAGGCGCATTGCACTCAGTAGCACCAATACACACACACACACACACACATGCAAATACACATACATATACAAGCACAAAGGGCACCACATTTCACCGTTTGCGACTCATGAACAACAAAGAATGTCGAAAGTTATTTTCGTGCTTACTTTTGGCAAAACTGAAATTCAAAAAGCAATATGGGGTGAACGTGATCGGTGTGTGGGGAATGCGGTGTTCGAAGAAAAATTTAAAAATATGAGCATCAAAAATTTATTCAAACGCCACAATTGCAATGCAGCGAAATAGTAATTTCTAAAGCAGCTAAACATATGCTAAATTTGGTTTTTATTATTCGTACATTTTTGTTTGGTAGTTTTTCATGTTTCTTTACATTTCTCTTTTTGGCAGGCCCAGCTGCCAGACAACGCCACTGCAACTGCGGCTTTAAAACAAAATGAGGTCGTAAATTTGCTAGGCACAAAGGAGTTCAGCCGAAACCTTAGCATAACCATAACCGTAACTGTAATGGAACCCTAATTGGAATCAGAGCCGTAATCGTAGCAGTAAAAATAATAGAACGCATAAGAGTAATCGTTATCGAAATCATAACCGTAACCGCAATTGCCGAAGGCTTCAGTGAAGATGTTACCACAACCGTAGCCGTAACATAAACATATCCAAAAAGGTAACCGTGGTCGTGATCGTAAACGCAGACGTAACATATATGTAAATGACTAAGACAAATCATAACCATAACCGTAATCTTAAATGGATGCCTAAATGGTAATGGTAAAAATAATAGTACTCATAATAGTAATTGTTGAAGATATAATAGCCGCAGTTGCGGAAAGCTTAACCGAAGACTTGACCATAACCTTAACCATAACCATAACTTTTCCGTAGACCGTAACATAAACAGAGTCACAAACGTGATCGTGACCGTAAAAGCAAACGTAACATATACGCATATGTTAACTGCAACCATGATCATAACCGTAAACTTAAACTTAAACGTAACCGTAACATTGACAAAAAGTTTGACATTGGGCGGAGCCAAGAAATTTTTCCGGATCAAGAAACATAAGGCATTGTTGAAGTAGAGGGGAAATATTTACCAATTAAAGGTGCCTCCATGGAACTTGAACTGGAACGAAAGGGGATCTGAAGACGCCAGAAAAGTGGAAGTCATAACAGAAGGACATAACTCAAATCGTAACTAAAACTAAAAAGAATGGAATCTAAACGGACTAACAAAATCCAAAGTCTGCGAAAGACGCAGACCGAAACCGAAATTTAATTTTGAATTGGTTTTAATCCTTGATAGCAACAGCAAATCCAATACTGGATGCAGGCTGTTTGGCAGGAAAAATTAAATTTATGTATATAGTTTTCTGCTCTGATGGTGCAGTGAAAAAAGTATTTTGAACAATCTGCGGATGCGACGGAAAAAAAGAATAGAAAAGGATACCTAGATACTGCTAAAAATCAAGTGGAATTTATATATCTCTGCTTGACTAGATACTAGTGTAGTTAAGGGATGGAGTCTAAAAACGCATATCTTAAATGTTAAAAAAAAGTATTATATTCATCTAATCGATTTAATGAAATCAATTTTGTATTTTAAATGAAGTATTTTCTTTTCGAGTTGCTTTTGTAAATTGTAAAGTGTCATTTCAAAGAAATACTTAAAATTTGAAACCTCCTTTGATTTCGTTTATCAAAACTATATTTCATCCATTGGATGTAATTTTAAAATTTTCAAAATCAGTTCGGGACATTGTTGTGTTTTAAAGAAGGCTACTTGTTGATAAGACATTTAGTTGTAGAAAAGTTCATCCCTTCGATGTATTTTAAAAATTAACATGTAGTTTGAACTAAAAAACTATTTTTTAATAAATAAACAAAAAGTCCATCCATTCGATATATGAGGAAAAATAGTGAACAATTTATTATGATTCAATAAAGTCTTACTAATGAGTCAAAGATGGGTTAAATAAAAACAAAATCTAAAATATACATCCTTCAGACGTAGCTGATCATCCCCAAACCAGCGATATCTACTAGATAGAACTGTATTGCAACTACACTCGCGCTTTGAAAAAATTATTACATCCTTTGGACGTAAAAAGAAAATTCAAAAGTATTCATCCTTTCGATGTATACTGACTTTGCTCAAAAAATAAAAATTTTTGAGGCACTTGAAATTTGGTCACCTTATATGAAAAGTGAACAAATACATCCATTAGACGAATATGCGTAAAGTTAACAAATACAGCATAAAGCTTCATAATGATTTTAGATATTTTTTATTGATAAGATAAAAATGAAATAATTTTAAAACACACTGCCCAACATTGCAAGACTCTTCCGTTTGTTGCTTAAGATCAGGCCATAAAATGACATCCTTTGGATGTACATTGAAAATTAAAACATATTCATCATTTCAATGTATTATGGCTAGGATTAAGACCCCTACTTTGTAACACAGTCGAAAGAACATAAGCTATTGCTGCAACAAAATATGTAAAGACTCGCAACTATTCTTTAGCTAAAATATAAAAGAAATGTAATACACCTCCCCTCTTCATCTCCCACTTCTACCGTTGGTACAATTATTATTTAAAAACGTATTATTAATATCTCAAGCGCCCGCAAATGTGTACTATGCCATTGTTTTATTGAAATTTAAATGACCTTTGTGAACAAGATAATTAAAAGCTTTGTATATTTTCTCAAGAAAGCTTGAAAGATGCTTTACTTTCGCACCACCACACATACACTCAAGAGATATGCTATGCTGTGCCGCAATATTTTACTGCATTTCTTTTTATTTGTTTTAGTCAGCCTCTTTCTACAGCTACAAACAGCGCAACGCTATTGTTTGGGGACCAAATTAATGACAGTCGAGGTTCAAGCGGACAAGGCAACCCAAGCGTGCCTACCATAAGTGAATGTGCTACTTGAGTCTAACACACACACAAACGCACAGTCACAAATACAAACAAAATTTTTATGAATTGCGCAAATATGCACAAGTATTATATAATAGAATACTTGTAAAAGCAACGAAGCAGCGCATAAGGAATAATAGAACTAAGGAGAATGAGCAAAGCATAAGACCAAGAAGATGAAGAGGAGGCCACAGTCAAAATTAAATGTGAGAAAAAAAATGGCGCAAACAAATGTAATAGCTTGATCTGTGAAAAAGCGAATTCAAAGAAAAGTACAAGTAGCAACTAACTTATAGTTGAACATTAGAGTGCGTTGAAAAAAAATGCATTTTATTTTTAATTTATAAAATTTGAAATACAAAAAAATAAAAAAAAATTTTTAATAATAATAAATCCACCAAAAACCCAAAAAAGTTTATAATTCGAGTGGATTATTGAAAATATGGATATAATTTTTTTTTATTTTTATAATCGAACAATTTTTTTTTCTTCATAACAAACAATTTTTTTCCACAAGCAAACTTGTTTTTTGTGAACAAAAATTATTTTCATAAAACCATTTGTTTTCATAAACAAAAAAAAATTGTCTTTTTTATAAGCAAACAATTTTTTTTTCATAAGCAACCATGTTTTTTTTGTTTCATAAATAAAAATAAACAGTTTTATTTGCTCATGAAATCCAAATTGAAATACAAAAAACAAAAAAAAATTTAATAGTAATAAAACCACCAAAAACCCAAAAAAGTTTATAATTCGAGTGGATTATCGAAAATATGGATACAATTTTTTTTTTCATAAACAAACAATTTTTTTTCCACAAGCAAACTTGTTTTTTTGTAAGCAAAAAAGCAATTTATTTCCTAAACAAAAAAAAAATTTCTTTTTTATAAGCAAACAATTTGTTTTTTCATAAGCAAACCATGTTTTTTTTTTGTTTCATAAATAAAAAAAAAACAGTGTTATTTGCTCATGAAATCCACTTTTTTATGAGCAAACTACTTTTTTTCATAAAAAAAAGTTTTTCATATTTATATAATTTTTTTTCACAAAAACTTTTTTTGTAACCAAAAATTATTTTCATAAAACCATTTCTTTTCGTAAACAAAAAAATTTATATTTTTAATAAGCAGACAAGTTTTTTTATTCGTAAGTAAACCTTTTTTTTTTGTTTCATAAAACAGTTTTATTAGTTAATGAAAACAAATTTTTTTTATAAGCAAACTACCTTTTTTTATAAAAAACTAAAAATTTTTCATATTTATGTATGTATATAATTTTTTTTTACAAGCAAACAAAAAATTTTGTTTATTCATTAGCAAAGCAATTTTTTTTCTGGTTTTGCTTATAAAACTTTTTTCATAAGCGGTTTATTTTTTCATAAAAAACAAACATTTTTTTCAAAAGCACAAAAATTTTTGTAATGGAAAGAAGTAAAAAAAAATTCAGAACAATTTTATTTTTACATGAAAACAACTTTTTTGACATAAGCAAACAACTTTTTTTGCAAACAATTTTTTTCTCTGTAACCAAAAAAAACTGTTTTTATTTTAAATAGCCAACACTTTTTGTTTCTTTTTATCATAAAAAAAAAAATTCATGAGCAAAAAAAAATTTTTTTTTCATAATCAAATAACTTTTATTTTAGATTTATATTGGAACGATTTTCCGTCATCCCTTGTCAATTTTTGTTTGTTTACAAACCGGTTTCGGCGATCCTCCATCTTCAGTGTAAGTTTTCGTTGTAAACAAACAAAAATTGACAAGGGAAATCGTTCCAATATAAATCTAGCATTCACCCTGTCGGAAAAACAGAAAATAAAAATAACTCAACTTTTATTTTTTTTTAACACCCACCCTAGTGTAGAATATACATATATGACTGTATATTCGCGCCAGTATAGCGCTTATTATGCAGACATATTTACAGATCCTTCAGTATTTGGTGAGGTGTCTTTAAGGGGCTGGTTCACATGCAAACAAACACACAAATATGTATATGCATGTCAATGTATGTATGTAACTGCTCGCATGGGCATGCACAAACTTAACAAGCGCTCGAGCCTTCTTCAGCGAAACCTTGACCGATTTAACAACAACAACAAACACCAGAGTATGCAGATTCACTTTCAGTTGGCACATAAAACCTTTCATTTGTCTACGAGCAGGGATTGCATTTAAAAGTTATTTGCGAGAAGAAAATTAGTCTCTTCTGGATTTATCGAAGTAACTTCTCTTGAGAGAATTGTCGGCAAGAGATTCGAAGTCTACCTAGAGATGATGCCTAGATTCAAAAACAAATTCGATCCTCTGTTAGACGACCTGTGGGACCAGAGTGACCAATTAATTTTCGGCGGAACTTCAATGCTGTCGTATTCGATGGACATTCAGTTTCATTGATGCAAGCACGACTCGGTTTAGTAGTACCAAATACTGAGAAGATCTCATCAAATGGAAAGCCTAAGACATATCAAAGACTAGCCCTTTTTTGTACTTCCTACATCTTATAAAGTACTATTGCTTTCAGTCTCACTCTTTGAGGAACAGATCCTCCGTTGTGGGAACAATACGATAGATCTAATTGAAACTACAGCCCCGAAGCAGAAGTCGGGTAAAGGCTTCTCCTTTACAAGCACGAATGACGAGCTACTAATTCGGCTTTGGTGATCATACTGTCAATGGAATTAATGTGTCTGAAATTTATTCCCACAAATTTTAATTAATGTCAAATTATTTTGAGAATTAAAGTCATTGACATTAATTCACTTTGTAAAAAATTATTTTGAGAATTAACGCCATTGACAATAAGTCACTTTGTAAAAAATTATTTTGGGAGTTAAAGGCATTTACGTTAATTCTCTTTATACAAAAATATTTTCAGATTAACGTCACTGACATTAATTTTAATTGTTAAAGCGAATTAATATCATTGACATTAATTCTCATTGTTATAATTAATAAAAAATTATTAAGAAACCCAAAAACAACAATAATTTTTCGCTGCAGAAAAAAATTATTAATAGGTCTATAGCTCGTACTTAACCATTGTTAAAGCGAATTAATGTCATTGATATTAATTCACTTTGTAAAAAATTATTTTGAGAATTGAAGTCCTTGACATTAATTCACTTTGTAAAAAATTATTTTGAGAATTAACGTCATTGACATTAATTCACTTTGTAAAAAATTATTTTGGGAGCTAAAGCCATTTACGTTAATTCTCTTTTTACAAAAATATTTTCAGATTAACGTCGCTGACATTAATTCTAATTGTTAAAGCGAATTAATATCATTGACATTAATTCTCATTGTTAAATCGAATTAATGTCATTGATATTAATTCACTTTGTAAAAAATTATTTTGAGAATTAAAGTCCTTGACATTAATTCACTTTGTAAAAAATTATTTTGAGAATTAACGTCATTGACATTAAGTCACTTTGTAAAAAATTATTTTGGAAGCTAAAGCCATTTAAGTTAATTCTCTTTTTACAAAAATTTTTTGAGAATCAACGTTATTGACATTAATTCTAATTTTTAAAGCGAATTAATATTAAATTCATAAGAACCATATGAGACACAGGATTTTAACCCTCTGGCATACTTTAGGAATATACCACTCACATAAAGGAAAGCTCAATAGCAGAGCAATGCGCGGTCCGAGTGAGCTTCCGACAGTTGTGAGCTTCGTTTTGTTATTACATACATACTTACAGTCGCATTAATGTCCTTCAAGCGAAAGGAAGTAAACAAGTGAAGTTGGGTGATTTCCAACAAAATATTTTTCTCAATTTTTTTAACTTTCCACAAAATCGCTTTTCCTCCCTAAATTTCCTTGTATGGTTACCAACACGACCAATAAATACCAACTTCAACTTTTGTTTGCAAAACAAAAATGTTGTCTGACTTTGAACAATAAAAAAAAATATCAATGTTTATTGTGTGGTATGGCAACAACAAGCGTACAATTTCACTGAATGCAGTAGACGAAGCAGCGGTAATATTGCAACAACAATACAAAATAGAAAAAAATACAACAAAAAACCTTGCAGACGCATAAATCATATTGCAGTTGAAAAACAAAATGGATATTACTGGTACAAAGAGGTTGCACAAAAGTTTTTTTTATTGAATTGCAATGAATTGCGGGAAAGCTTAAGGAAAACTGGCACAAGGAAAAAATATTACTATTGCAGGTATTGAGATAAAATTTAAAATATTTTGCAATGAAATTGTGCGGTTAAGAAGCTTTTTATAAAAATAAGATGCTTGCCACAAAAATTCTTGCGCGGTTAAGAAACAATTATAAACAGAATAGGGTTGACATATGCTTTTAAATTATGAAAATAGTTTACAAGTTGATTGTTCAGAGTTGCCACCTATTCTGAGGGATTCTATGTGAACTTAAATCACATAACAGGCGGGTTGCAATACAGCTGGCATTATTTCCACATGAAATATTTAATGTGAAATAAAGGAAAAGCAATTTTAGAAATAAAGCCATAAAATCACATCGCACACTAAATCAGAGAAAGTCACATCTTTAGTTCTATTAATTTGGCATTTATTTAAGGAAATTGCTGCAAGTTTCGTTTTCTTACCTTTTCGAGATATTGGAAATTCCTTTTCAGCACAGTAGGAAATCTGGAATAAAGAAAGTTTTAATTTAATTTTTTTTATTTGTAAAATTTTCAAAATATTAAAAAAAAAAACTTTATAAGATAAAAAAGTTTTAATTTCCACAGGCGGTTCTAACAGTAACCGCGAAGACAGATGAGAACTAGCTTGGGAGAGAGAGCCTAAAAAAGTGAAACAGAAAGTACAAAAGAAAAATGTGGATGGGAAAGACGATGAGGCCGGGAGAGAGAAAGAGACAGTGGGATAGAGAGGAAAAACGGAAAGGTTGAGAGTAAAACTAAAGGTAAGGAAAGTTGATAAGTTGAAGGGAGAAATGTTCGCCCGATCTGCCGGTAATTTATTGCAGAACGTCGAGACGGCTAGCTGTCGGCAAAATGGTATTCCTTTAAATCGGTTGCATTAGGTGCTCCCGACTCAATTGGTGATAGCGTTTTACCAACGGATAACTTACAATTGTTTCGTACGAATTGCTGATAGAATCCGATGTCTGAATTCAATGAAAAAAAATACTTTAGTTTGGGCAAAATCTAAAGTGAGAGAAAATATCGGTATTCTCAAAAAAACGATAAAGTACGGGTCGAGGCTAAATCGATAAGCTAATGGAGTAAGCGTACCCCATTTAGGTGAACAATTTTGAGCTCATACAACGCATCATAAAATCTTCTTCGGGAAACACCGTCGGCTTTACGTAGAGGCCCGTAAATTCTTTGTAGAACCTTTTTCCCGAATACTCCAAGTGCCGATTAATCTTCCCTATCACCTTTCTCGAGTTAGCGTTGAGTCGCTAGAATCTAGCATACTATGACCAAAAGATTTACAGACCAAGTGGAACACCCTCTATATACTACAAACAAACATATGAGTGTATGTACTGCAATGTTTATACTATTCCAACAAAAAAAAATGCATATCATATAACCAAATGCGAACATAAATATTCTTTTAAATACACATTGTATGTACATATGTATGTATCCCACAAACAATGTAATTAGGCGATTAAATGAGATCTGTTCACAATGGGTGAGGCCATCTCAAGTGAGCTCGCATTTACCAAGTGTTCGAATAACCAAAAAAAAAATTTTCACATTAAAGCCTTATAAAAGGATAGGAAATCCTGTTAATTTTTTTTTCAAAATTTGTTACCGTTAAATATTTATAACCAATTGAATTTTGTCGCATTAAATCGGTCAAAAAATGTTTTCTCAGAAACTACTGAACCGATTTTAATAATTTTTTTTTTGACATTTGTAAAACAATGCACTTTAATTTTGAATTTTTTTTTTTATATACAATCAAATTTTTTTTTGTTAAATAACATTAATTGTTATAAACAAATTATTATATAACTAACTTGTGCGCCTCTGAAAAAAAATTAAATAACATTAAATTATGTGGTATTCAATTATATTTTTATTTCTGAAAAAAAAAATGGGGGCCCAGCAATAGTTTCCTTATAATAACGTTATATGGGCAAGTGCATTCGCTGCTTCCCATACTACACTTCGCATAAAATAATATAATAATAATAAAAATATAATTGAATACCACATAATTTAATGTTATTTAATTTTTTTTCAGAGGCGCACAAGTTAGTTATATAATAATTTGTTTATAACACTTAATGTTATTTAACAAAAAAAAATTTATTTGTATATTAAAAATAAATTCAAAATTAAAGTGCATTGTTTTATAAATGTCAAAAAAAAAATTATTAAAATCGGTTCAGTAGTTTCTGAGAAAACAATTTTTGACCGATTTAATGCGACAAAATTCAATT